>CM076983.1:49364801-49679670 GCA_039105355.1 Benthosema pterotum | reverse complement strand
TAATAGAGGGTACACAAGTTTAAGCCCTTCAGTGGCGCCGGGGGAGCAGCCTAAAGTCTATCTTCTCCTTCTATAACGTTCAGGCTCCGATGGTTTCAGGTACAATATATGCATTTAAAGTTGGGACAAAAACGGTGTGGCGGACACTCTGGGAGGATGTGCCCGAGCAAAAAAAAAAAAAAAAAAAAACAACAAAAAAAAAAAAAAACAGCCAAAGCCACATTCCAATTTCTCAGTTTCTCCGGCAGTTGGCGGAGCGCAGCCACGCACTTATGCAAATATTTATCAAATTCACGCCCGGCTTAATTTGACAAGAGCAAACGCCGGTCTTGAATGGGCTTTGGATGCAAAATGAAATTACTCCGAACCGGTCCTGGAATAATGAACTCGTTAGCATGCTCAGCCTCCTGGAATTCATTACGCGGCTCTCCTGGCGGACGGGAGGGAGGGAGGGAGGAAGGGAGAGGGAGGGAGGGGGAGGGAGGGAGGAGAACCTCATCTGTTTTCACAGCCTTCCTTCCCCTGAATCCGTAGGACCAGGTCCGAGAGAGGAGAGCTCTGAATCAAACCAACCAACGCCACGCTTTGAGCCGCGTGCAGAGTGCAACCAGGGCGGATCTAGGCATGGCATGGGGGGGGGGGGCAATGCCCCCCTAAATGCCCAGACTGCCCCACAAACACGATGGCATGCTAAACAAACCCACGATGTTTCAAATTAAAGTGCTTATATTTTTAAAACGACTTGAAACACTACTTCTGCTACTAACTAACTACAGCTGTGGCACCACTAAACCAACAGCGTTTCATCATTGAAAACAGAAAACTCTCTGAGTCAGCCTTTAGCTTTATTATGCATGCTGCGTGTCTGTTGCAACTTCAACAACAACTGATGTTATTATATTATCGATGCTTATACTTGCCTAATAAAAAGTCCTGTAACTGAAAATGGCATGGCGTCACGGGCGATGAAGCCGCCACCCATACCATTTTCTCCTGCCCCCCTCCCGAATTGGGAAATGTTACATCCCCCCTGAGCGCAACGCACTCACACCACACACACACAAGCTCATCTAATGAGACTGATTGGTCTCATGTGATCACGCTGGGCAATTCTCCTCGGAGACAGGCGTGAATGGAGAAACTGATAGGAGGGTGGAGCCGAGGCAGCGCCACTGCTGACTGACTGACTGACTGCTGCACTTCCAGTCAGTGTTGCCAACTTGGCGCATTTGTCGCTATATGTAGCGCTTTTTCAGACACCCCTATAGCGCCGAAATAGTGAAAAACTCCTGGCGGAAAATCTAGTGCTTTTTTGCTGGTGAGTTGGGGCGAAATTGATTGACAGGCACCAGAGATAAAACCCTCATTTTTCAAACATTTTTCCACCTATGACGGTGGTTTTCAACCAGTGGTCCCCAGGCTAAATAATGGATAGTTGTGTTAACCAGATGTAACTCTTTGAGAGCGTAAAAATGAAACCAAATGGACCCTTGCGGGTCCATTTGGTTTCATTTTTACCTCTCAAGCAGGGGCGGATTGGGCTTTGCCAGGCCATCTGGACTTTTTTTTTACACTCTCAAGAGTTAAAATATTCATCATGTGTGTTAGCCCAAGTCTACACAACTAGAGAATATACCATATTAATGGTCATTTTGGTCTGTATGTTTATATATTCCCTTCCAGGCAAACATCTAGCACATTCTAGTGCATTTTCGAAGTGACACTAGTGCATTTTGGATTTTGGAAGTTGGCAACACTCTGTGGAGCCGAGGCAGCACCACTGCTGACTGACTGACTGCACTTCCAGTTAGTAAGTCTCAGCGGAAACGTGTGCTGTGTGCGGTATGACGTGCGTGCATGCGTCTGCATATTGCATACGCTGTCGGGCCGAACCTTGTATATTTCACAGGTCATCTCTTTTGTCAGGGGAGTTTTTTTGCCATTAGGTAGACTATAGGCATTTGCCTAGGGCGCCATGAGGAGAACTGGGTGGGGTGGGGGCACCAGAGCCACCAGTTGTCACATTAAGAAGCAACCTTAACTCAAAGTAAATGTTACCTTACGAAACAAACCTTCTATGCAGGGGAACGTTGAGTAATTTGTCTGATTGGAGTGTTTTTCCAAACACCTAATACCCAAATGAACCATGAGACCGAACCACACACAGAAACTAAGTCCAGTCAACGAGTCAGTAGAATAAAACATAACATAAAGTTGTATTCCGGAGAGAGCATAGTTTTAAGGGAAACACGCAGACGAGCCATCATAGCATGTTTGTCAAAGGCTCTCTTAATGTTTCACACAAAATGAACAGACTATTTCAAACCGTTGTAATCATCCTAGCATGTCATCACAGTTGTTGGGTTGGATAGATATTGGATAGATAGACAAATATAACAAAAAGGGCTGTTGAATGATTAAAAATTTTAATCAAATTAATCACAGCTTCAAATGAATTTAATCATGATTAATCACCATTCGAACTATGTCCAAAACATGCATGTTTTTCCTGTAGAGGATTTCAACATTTAAAAAAGAAATAGAATTTGTGAAAAGAATAACCATTTATCTTTAAAATATTAATCAAAATAGGTGATCTACAAGCCCTCAATGCTTGTAGATCCTCAAGCTATACTCTATGGCTCTGCTTACAGGGAACAGGTAGCTATATATCTCCGTAAAACCCATTTCTTTCAAATGAGAAAATGCTCAGTGGGTTGAGTGTGCACATGAGTTAATTGCGTTAAAATTTTTAAATCAGATTAATCAACAAAATTAATTTAATCCCATTAATTAACAATATTTCAACAGCCTTACAAAAAATATAACAAAAATTATGTGAGAAAATACTGGTCTGAAACTGGCTCAGATGACCAGTGTGACCTAGGCTACTTGTCTCCTGAAAACAGTCATCTCATACAATGACCACATAGCAGTAGTGATAACTAGGTTACAATCACAAACAGCTACAGTAGGACGTTCTGAAAACAGATCATGGAATGACAATCAAGAACTTTCCGTGGTGAACAGATGCATAGTACAGGGACATGATGGCACATGCTCAAGACAGCAGATCTACAAGGTGGTAGCATGACCTAGTTAGAATCCATGGTGACATACAGTATGTTTAAATCATTCACAATAAAGTCAGAAATCTCAAATATATCCGACAGAGCCGTTGTGAGAGGTTAAATGTGTTAGAATGTTATGAAATTGACCAAAATTGATGTTTCACCTTTAGCCCTTGCGTAATATCCACAATAAATCCGAAATACTGTAGGTTACATCTTTATTGGCACTGAAGCCAGTCATCCATGCTGGCATTGATTGACCATGAAGGCATAGTCATTCCTCTAATTATGGTCTTTTATTTCTTAACTGTCTTAAACAGGGCTGGCCATTCTTTTGCTGTGGGCTGCCCTTAGGCTTTGGAATGGCCTTCCTCTACACATTAGATCAGCCCAGTCCATCAAGAATGACCTTTTTTTAACCACCGTCAAGCTTAATTTTTTACTTTTAATGCCATTATCTCTTGTCTTAGTGTTTGCTTGTCTGACTGTATCTGATGGTGCCTGATTGTATTGATTATTTAGTAATGCATAATTAAGGCAATTCATTTCAACAATGCAGCATTAGCCAGCTATTCATTTTAGTGCCATAATGCAATAATTGTTGTGCAACGACAGGCTAACGGCAATATCTCCATAGAAAATAATTGAATCGTTTGAGAATGATGAACTCAACAATTGCGAATCATTTTTTGTCATTAGTGCTTTTTACCTGTACAGCACTGGCATTGGTCAATGACGGAGGATTAAATGTAACATGGTCTTAAACAGGGGCGGATCTAGGCATGGGCATGGGGGGGCAATGCCCGCCTAAATGCCCTGACTGCCCCACCAAACATGATGGCATGGAAACAACCCATATTTCAAATATATTTCAAATTAAAGTGCTTATAATTAAATGATGATTTGATGAGTTGAAACACTACTAGCGCTACTAACTAACTACTACAATTGTTGTACCACTAAACCAACAGCATTTCATCATTTAAACGTGTCACTTCACATGTCTGTTGCAACTTCTTGATGCTTTTCTTGCCTAAAGTAAGTCCTGTAACCAAAAATGGTTATGGGAGCGGCTTCATTGGCAAAGAAGCCACACCCATACCATTTTCTGCTGCCCCCCCCCCCCCCCCCCCCAATTGTGAAATGTTACATCCGCCCCTGGTCTTAAAGGTAGGGGAAGTGATTTCACTTTTGTCAGATATCACCCAAAAAAATATTTTTTTTCTGTTAAAATGCTCTATTATAAGGTGTGGAAACCACATATGGAGTTTCCCCCTCCCCCACGTTAGCAGAGGAGCTAATAAAAGTTCCCCAGGTCACCACCAATTCTCCTCCAATCAGGAGCGAGCAGCAGGTTCACATAGTGTAGCTACTGTTGGGGGCCCCTAGTGCACCAGGCTGGTACTACACCATGAATTTCAAATCACTTCCCCTACCTTTAAACATACTATATAACTCTGTCTCTGCTGATCTGATTGTCCACCTTGACATGAAAAGGTTTGAATGACAACCGTACTGAAATAGAGTCAAACGGGCTAACATAAAACCATCCTCCCACATTGCCGTTATTCACGTAACCTACGCATCAAATGAGATTCTCAAAACACATCTCCCACGAGACAAAAAAGCAATTATTCTCGGTCCGTCCCATGACCATCTATCTGTCCATCCACCCACCCAGCCACGTCAAGGACACAACGACCGCTTAGGAGGAGAAGAACACATCAGTCCTGCGTTTGTCCTCTATTAGCAAAGGACAATTCTCTAGTAGAGCAGAATGGCCCAACTGTTTGCCCTTTGCTTAAGTCAACCGAGGCACCCGGCAGGCGCACACACACACACACACGCACACGCACACGCACGCGCACGCACACGCACACGCACACGCACACGCACACACACACACACGCACACACACACACACACCACAACACGGCCCGAATGCATTTCTGCTGGGTAATTGGGAGGTCAACGTTAGCATGGCAGTACAAACATCCACAGCACTGTGTCAAGAGAGTCTTCTGGAAGGTTCCCTAGCTCTCCAACAGCAAACGTAGATTAGAGTGACACCATATATACCAGCACTTCTGACTACAGGTAATTGAGGGTTACGTGGAAAAATGTGTCTACGGAGAAATTTCACACTCGTTTTTGCCAGTTGACCAGATTGTCCAACATTAAATCAGGGCTTGACACTATAACACATGCCCGCTTTGCCCGGGGCAAGTAGAAGAAATGGTCGGGCAAGTTAAGACTGCTACCTGGTTGCCCGATCGGGCAAGTGCGCAACTTAGTTCTATGCTATTAAACACAACACGAGATATATTTGTCTTGAAGGTGTTCACTGCGCTCTGCTTCTGTGTCTTTCCCTGCTTTCTAGCAATCTCTCATATCTCTCCGTCTCTCAATTTGGTTCCAAACTATCATTTTGATGGAGTTATGGCCCCTGAGTCTGTGACCACTGTGAGAACCACTGATTTACAAGTTGAATATTTACTGTAGCCGATTGTGACTTGTGACTGAAACAAAAACAGCAGTCTTCAACTGCAAAAGGAAATATTTAAACCACCCAATTAGAAAGTAAACTTAAATATATAGTAAACAAAATTTACTATATATTTTGGGGGGCAAGTGATCGTAACCTGAGGGCAAGTAGAACCTGACTTGCACTTGCCCAATGGGCAAGTGCCTCGGAGACCTTAGTGTCAACCCTGATTGAGTGGGATAAGAGTGTCTACTAAAAGTATGGCTGAAATGCAAATGCCCAAAAAAATCCTAATACAGCATTATTATTATTATTTTTTAGCTGATATAAATTCAGTCCATGGTAATGCGGCAGGCAGCTTTTATTATGGCTGTAGTGTAGTGTGTATCCTTCACGGGCGACGAGAGATTTGCCGAGATGAAGCGTTTAATGGGAACAGCTGTGTGACACGTGGCTCGTCGCCGTAATGGCTTTGCATGTCGAGCAGAAGTGCGGCTAAGTTCAAGCTATCAGCGAAGCGCGGCGGACCTGCCTCTCCGTCTTTCTCTCTCTCTCAAACCCACAGCGTATGCACCCTCTCTCTCTCTCTCACTGACTCTCTTCTTTCTACCGCTCTCTCTCTCTCTCTCCCTCTTCTCTCTCCTCTCTCTCTCTCTCTCTCTCTCTACCCATATATCCATCTCCTCTTCCACTCCCACAACATAGCCATCATGAGGCCATCATCACGCTCTGCCTGCTTCTTAGCCCTTTGTGTAACGCGTTTGGTGTTTTAGCTGTTGAAAAATAGCAGATCTACAAGTCATATCGCGCCATCGCGATATGAGCTTGTAGTTCTGCTATTTTTTTTTTAAAAATGGTGAGAATGTGCTGCAAATCTTTGAATACATTATTTCGGAAGCAAACGTTTTTAACACAAATCTTTGCTTCTGGGGGGATCACTAGAACAACATTTTTTTAGATGAGGTTCTGCAAATGATAGATATCGTCCTTCCTATGAAATATGTTAAGCATCACTGACACAGAAAGAGATTTTTTTCCAGAAAAACAGTTCGAGCCAGGGACTAGAATTTAGTGTCACAAACTAAATGTCAAACTAGAGTGTCAGACTAGAATCTAGTGTGGGAACAAGAATCTAGTGTCGGGAACTGAATCTAGTGTCGGGAACTAGTCTAACTTCAGAAGTAGAATCTAGTGAAGGAACTAGAATCTACCGTGGGAACGAATTAGCATGAGGAACTAGAATCTACGTCAGAAACTAGAATCTGATCGGACACAATGGGTTAACTGCAGCGTCTAACCGATAGGTGTGTGTGCATGTGTGTGTGTGTGTGTGTGTGTGTGTGTGTGTGTGCGTGCGTGCTCGCGCACACGCCACACGCATGCGTGTACGCGCACCCATGTGTGTATACAGGTATATGCGTTGCATGTTGGAGTGCGCTTATGTGTAGAACCCTTTAATTGGAAGTCCGGCGTGGAGACTGGAGCGCTAATGAACAGGAGCCGTCACAGTTCCATTCCCACTCCCTCTCTGCTACAGCTCTACCCTGTCAGTCTTGGAGGAAGGATTAGCTCAGCCAGCTCTAACCAGGCTCTCTCTCCTCCTCTCTCTCTCCCTGCTCCACACACCCTATGCATCCTGCACTGGGGAGAACCAGCTTGTCTCTCTCCTGACACCCGCTCTTCCCCCCTCCAGGGCGGATCTAGGCATGGGGGGTCAATGCCCCCCTAAATGTATGCCCAGTCTGCCCCACCACCAAACACGATGGCATGCAAAACAACCCGAGATAGTTCAAATTCAAGTGCTTCTATTTAAAATGATATGAAACACTACTACTGCTACTAACTATTAACTGCAGCTGTGGCACCACTAAACCAACAGCATTTCATCATTGAAAACAGAAAACTCTCTGAGTCAGACCTTTAGCTTTATGCATGCTGCGTGTCTGTTGCAACTTCAACAACAACTGATGTTATTATTGATGCTTATACTTCAAGGTTTCTTTTTTCTTTTTTTTTTCTTTTTTTTTTTTTTATACTTGACTAATAAAAGTCCTGTAACTGAAAATGGTATGGGTGCGACTTCAACTCCCGGGCGATGAAGTCGCACCATAGCATTTTCTCCTGTCTCCCCAATTGGAAAATGTTACATCCGCCCCTGCCCCCTGCCCCCCAACCTTTCCATTGCTGCCTCCCAGGGGGGGGTCAGTCAGTCTATGGCAGTGCTCTGCCACGGACCTCCACTACCTTCTTCTTCTTGGATCGGTTGAAAACTGAAGAGTGCCACAAAAGGGGGCAGGGTCACATTTAAATGACAGACGCAAAAACCCCATTATAGAACCTGCCGCGGTGGCGTGTCGTCTCGCTAATCATTAGCCCCGCAACGCAACCTCCCCCCGGGATCAAACCCACTGCTGGCACAATCTTTTTGCCGACAACCTATTATTACTTTATTTTTTTCCCTCCTTCCTTCCGATAAAGGTATATTTTCTCCCTCCTCCTGTCTGAAGCAGCAGACGTGAGCCATGTGACGTTCAGCCAGCCATCGCCAAGCGAGTATCGCGATGCCTCTGACGTCCACTTCGGTCGACGACTCATCGTCGCTCAAGCTCTTTCCCCGATTGGGCCAGCATTGTAAATCACGTTTTTTTTTTTGGAGGGCGGCGAGTGTTCAGCAAGTAATCACAGTGACTGCTGCTGGACAGTTGTTACACAGTACATATTTCCTGGGAACCTGTCAGAGCACTGCCGTATAGATAGACCATATATACAGTACAGTACCGAAGATATACTGTTCACTGCCTGTGGAGAACAAGTTCCTCTACTTCCACCACATCAATGGGAAGAACCAGCTCTCCTCCTCCTCCCCCACCCACATCCATGCTGCCTGGGGAGAAGCAGAGGGAAGGTCAGCTCATATTCCTTCCGTCTGTCTGCCTGTGTTTCGACCTTCTGGCAGGGGAGGGCCATTCGGAATCCTGGTGCCTCATGACTTGACCAGCAAGTCCCAATATCCCAAACACTACTAGCTCCCGGACCACCGATGCAACCGTAACATGACAAAATGTAGATTCCATTCTTTAATCCAACTATTAGTCCCACTGCATTGGCTGATAAAGATCCTGTTGTTGACTTCCAACACTACTTCTTTTTTTTTGGCCCATTCACACCCATTCAATCCAATGCATTCGAAAGCCTCTCCTTAGAATCTGCCCCTGAATGTCGTGGGTGCAAGGGTAGATCAACTAGGGCTAGACGTCACTTCCTGACTTTTGACCCGGAACTTTTTGCTCGGATCGTGAGAGGACAGGTTAGTCAAGACACCAGAAACAGCATGACGTCATCGCACATCCTGTTTGGGAGATCTGGCGCTTCAAAATAAGGGTTTTTTACCGATTGCACTGGCTTGAGCCGTGGCATAGGGCAGAAACCGCGGATGCGCGGTCACGGCCAATGTGCTAATTGTACTGAAAAGACATTTGTACCAGTGTACGCACGCTGGCATCTTGACATCTTTGAGGAGCACTGTCTAGTGTCTGGCCCCTCTTTTAATATAGAAAATGATTAAAAAAACGAATCTAGGCCTGAAGGAAGATAAACGTTTTTCTTTACTAGACTAGCTACACGTTCAAATAGTTCTACATCTACTATGTTGTGTGCTTGTACTGTAGAACCAGTGTTGCCAACTGCCAAAATCCAAAATGCACTAGTGGCACTTCCAAAATGCACTAGAATGCGCTAGAGCAGTGGGTTTTCAACCATTTTCATACCAGGGCCCACTATTTATTCTGCATTTTAGCCACGGACTACCATCTGATGTTGAGTTTAGTTTCTCAGACTAATTTAGGAGAGAGAAACTGGCAAAAATGTTGGTCAAAATATCAATTCTCCTACATTTTCTAAATGTGTAGATTCTTGAAAATCTGGTAATTCAGACATTTAAATATAATTTAACTCTTGAGAGCGTTAAAAATGAAACCAAACGGACCCTTACGGGTCCGTTTGGTTTCATTTTACGCTCTCAAGAGTTACAGCTCTATAAGGCTCCATATCATAGGAGGAAAAATGGTGAAAACTAGGGTTTTATCTCTGGAGCCTGTCAACCAATTTCGCCCCGACTCACCAGCAAAAAAGCACTAGATTTTCCGCCAGGAGTTTTTCCCTAATTTGGGCGCTAGGGGGGGTCTGGAAATGCGCTAAATATAGCGACAAATGTGCCAAGTTGGCAACACTGTGTAGAACGCCTAGTGCAACTATTTCAAAAAGTTTTTAAAAAGATAGTGAAAAATGTCAAATAAATTTAGGAGACAGGGTAAGGGGGGTGCCACAAGATATAGCCCCCCAAGTGGATAGAGGCTTGAAATCAAAAGTGTTGCAATCAATATAAAAAGTGGTCACTTTGTCAGACTTTACCGCAGTGAATTGTGTTCGCGCGCATTTGAGCCATCAGTTGGAGTGGGTGAGCCGCAGCCAAGAGCGGAGAGCTGCAGCCGCGCTGCTGCTGTGCTCAGGAATCATTTGATTAGTTGATTTGACCTCCCAATCCAACCCACTGACGCTGAGGGAAGAGCGGAGCGGGGAAGCATTGGAGGGACGGCGAAATCGGGCTGCATTTTTACAGTCTTTGGTATGACGCAGGCCAGAGATCGACCCCCCCAACCTCAGGGGCGGATCTAGGCATAGGCATTGGGGGGGGGGGGGGGGGGGGGGGGCAATGCCGCCCCAAATGCCCAGTCTGCCCCACCAAACACGATGGCATGCAAAACAAACCAAGAAATTTCAAAATAAAGGGTTTATATTTAAAAATGATTTGAAACTACTACTACTGCTACCAACTAACTATAGCTGTGTCACCACTAAACCAACAGCATTTCATCATTGAAAAGAGAACACTCTCTGAGTCAGACCTTTAGCTTTATGCATGCTGCGTGTCTGTTGCAACTCCGACAACAACTGATGTTATTATTGATGCTTTACTTGCCTAATAAAAGTCATGTAACCAAAAATGGGCGATGAAGCCGCCCCCCATACTATTTTCTCCTGCCCCCCAATTGGGAAATGCGACATCCGCCCCTGCTCGACCTCCTATATTTCAGGGCGGACACTCTAACCACAAGGTGAACGTTTGTTTGCCTGTCTCCGATTCACGGAGACACCATGACACAAAAATCTCTTATTTAGAGACGCATTTAGGCTCCTCTTTGCTCAGTGTACAACTGAATCTATCCCACACAACAGAACACTCACTAAAGTCAGAGCCAGCTGGCCTGGTCGCCTCCCACTAATGAACTCTTCAGCTGCCGCATTAAGCACGAGCGCTCAGATATGAATATGCAGCGCTACTGTAGCAGCGGGCTTTTGTCCATACTGCCATGTTTTATTTAATGATCCCCAGGCGTGTCTGATTTGCATATGCCCGTTACAGAAGCACGTGCCGCCGCTCGCCTCGCCCCGCAAACGCGCAAGGACATTTTGATGCCATGTTCCGCCTAGCTTATAGCAGTGCAAGCAAGAAGGTGAAAGTAAATGGCTCAATTCTCAAAGAAAAAACTGAGGAAAAACAAAACAATAGCATTTTAAAGCATTGGTAAGTGATTTGAAATTCATGGTGTAGTACCAGTCTAGAGTAGCTACACTATGTGAACCTGCTGCTCCATCCTAATTGGAGAAAAATCACCTTACTTACTTTTTACTTTTACTTCGAACATGGGGGAGGGGGAAACTCCATATATGGTGTGCGCACCTTATAATAGAGCATTTTAACTGAAAAAAAAAAATGTTTTTTGGTGATATCTGACAAAAGCGAAATCACTTCCCCGACCTTTAACTCATGAGCAAACAAATAAATAGAAACACACAACTACATTCCAAATAAATATAAAACTTCAAGTGTGTGTGTGTGTGTGTGTGTGTGTGTGTGTGTTGTGTGTGTGTGTGTGTGTGTGTCATCGCGATGAAGCATACCATTTTCAGTAGTGAAGCATACCATTTTCAGTAGTGTTTCATATACTTTTAAATATAAGCACTGAAATATCTTGGGTTGCTTTGCAAGCCATCATGTTTGGTGCAGGGGCAGACTGGGCCCCCCATGTCTATGCCTAGATCCGCCCGGGTGTGTGTGTGTGTGTGTGTGTGTGTGTGTGTGTGTGTGTGTGTGTGTGTGTGTGTGTGTGTGTGTGTGTGTGTGTGTGTGTGTGTGGTGTGTGTGTGTGTGTGTGTGTGTGTGTGTGTGCGTGTGTGTGTGCTGTGTGTGCTGTGTGCAGCATCTGCCGTGAGACTTTGCTGAGGTGTGGACTTTGAGTGAGCAGTGGAAGGGAGGTGCTGCAGTTACCATCTGAGGGGGGATGCTGCATCTGAGAGAGAGACGAGATGCGAGTAGTAGTAGCTGCGGTGCTCGCTCTCAGCAACCAACCAGAGCAAATTTTAAGCGGCAGCAGCAGCAGCGATAGAGAGCAAGTGCAAGCGAAGCAACTTGCACCCAGCCAGAAGGGATCTTTGATTACGGACAAAGGTTGTGTTGTAGTAGCTCTTCCTTCTCCCTCTCCACCCACCCTCTTCCTGACCAGAGCAGTTTTTCTGATTATTTTTTATTTGTTGGTGGGAGGGTTAAAAAGCAACACACACAGCACATACTGTCCTTTTTTCGCACTTTGATGATACTGAGGGCCTGAGCCTGGACTGAAGGAGGGGTGTCACAGGCCAGTGTTGCCAACTTGACGCATTTGTCGCTATATTTAGCTCTTTTCCAGACCCCCCCTAGCGCCAACATTAGTGAAAAACTCCTGGCGGAAAATCTGGTAGTGCTTTTTTGCTGGTGAGTTGGGGCAAAATCTTCTGACAGGCGCCAGAGATAACACCCTTGTTTTTCACACACATAGAAAGGACCATTGGTAACTAAATGGACCCTTTTAGATCTGTAACTCTTGAGATTGTAAAATGAAACCAAACGGACCCTTTCGGGTCCGTTTGGTTTCATTTCACGCTCTCAAGAGTTAAATCATATTTAACCATCATCATTAACCAACCATCATCTGAATTACTTTCAAGAATCTACCTAAATTAGGCTGAGAGACTAAATCTCAACATCAAACGGTGGTCCTCCTCCGTGGCTAAAATGCAGAATAAACAGTGGGCCCTGGTATGAAAATGGTTTCAAAAACCCACTGCTCTAGCACATGTATTCTAGTGCATTTTGGAAGTGCCACTATAGTGCATTTTGGATTTTGGCAGTTGGCAACACTGTCACAGGCATCAGAGGCTCTTAGCGCTGCGGTGAGATGTGTCAGCACAGCTAGTGTCCGCGCCCTGTGATGGGTCCTGGGTGGACACACACACAGGCCCAAAGTGACACGGCAAGTGGGGGGTTGTGTGGTAAGGATTGATGGGTGATTCGGCCCTGCGGGAGGGAAGGATGGTGCTGCTAGGCAGGGCTGGGAGGACACATGATATGGAAGGAGAGAGGAAAGGAATAGTGGAGAGACAGACACTTGCCCGCTTGCCCGGGGCAAGTAAAAAAAAATGGTGGGGCAAGTGAAGACTGCTACCTGGTTGCCCGATCGGGCAAGTGTGCAACATAACACAACACAAGATAAATTTGTCTCTCTCTGCCCTCTGCCTCTGTGTCTTTCCCTGCTTTCTAGCTGTCCACAATTCCAGGCTGGATTTGGGAAACAAAACAGGCAAATTAACATACACATCAAAATGACCACTAATCTTCTACAGTGTAGACCTGGGCTAATTAAGATGATGAATTTTAACTCTTGAGAGTGTAAAAATGAAACCAAATGGACCCGCAAGGGTCCATTTGGTTTCATTTTTACGTTCTCAAGAGTTACAGCTGGTTAACCAACTTAACTGGGGACCACCTGGAACCTGGGGGGCAAGTGACCATGACCTGAGGGCAAGTAGAACCTGACTTGCACTTGCCCGATGGGCAAGTGCCTCGGAGACCCCTGATGATGTAGAAATGCAGGTTCTATGACTGCCATGTGCCATCGATGCACATGGGAGTTTAAATGGCCAGTCTACAAGCTCACAATGCGTCAATAGATTGGCACGTTGAACTATTCCAAAAAGTTTCTCAAAATAGTAAAAAAAATATATATAAGGGGTTTAGGATAAGGGGTTTAGATGGTAACGAAAATGGAGCCGTGTATCTTTTATTTCATCCTACAAAGATGATGTCGGGCATATAATTGACAAATTAAAGGTAGGGGAAGTGATTTGAAATTCATGGTGTAGTACCAGCCTGGTGCACTAGGGGCCCCCAAAAGTAGCTACACTATGTGAACCTGCTGCTCTCTCCTGATTGGAGGAGAATTGTGGTGACCTGGGGAACTTTTATTAGCTCCTCTGCTAACGTGGGGGAGGGGGAAACTCCATATGTGGTTTCCACACCTTATAATAGAGCATTTTAACAGAAAAAAAATATTTTTTGGTGATATCTGACAAAAGTGAAATCACTTCCCCTACCTTTAAGTTTAAAGGTAGGGGAAGTGATTTCACTTTTGTCAGATATCACCCAAAAAAAAAATTTTTTCTGTTAAAATGCTCTATTATAAGGTGTGGAAACCACATATGGAGTTTCCCCCTCCCCCACGCTAGCAGAGGAGCTAATAAAAGTTCCCCAGGTCACCACCAATTCTCCTCCAATCAGGAGCGAGCAGCAGGTTCACATAGTGTAGCTACTGTTGGGGGCCCCTAGTGCACCAGGCTGGTACTACACCATGAATTTCAAATCACTTCCCCTACCTTTAAATGAAAAACAATATAATACGGACATGTAACTTATTATTTTTCTGATGTCTTGTTACAATACATGAATACACACTATATCATTTTATTGTGAAAGCACAGATTAACTTTCTTGAATTGCCATTATGGACACTCTTCGCAATAGGCTGTCAATCTTTGACAGTCCAGCGATAAAAGCTTGTTCTTGTGCACAGTCAGAGACTACAATAAAATGATTTAGTGTGGACTGTCCAAATAAACAAGATCCAAATAAACAAGATCTTTTCTTTTATATCCCCGACCTTGATTCTTTTACAAAGGTTGCAATCTTGTCCGTGTTGAGTTAAAAGCTTGCGCAGCCTCTCATCGACTTAAACGCATTTCCCATTGAACGTTCGCCTCACCAATACAATGACTCCGCTAGCGCTGGAGTTGCTGAAAGAGAATGACAATGGGTGCAATTCCAGATCGCTTGGTGTAGCCAGGTATGGTGTAAGTCCTGTCATTGGCTGCATGGCAGCAAATCAGGTTTGGGTCCGTGCTCATTGGTTGCATGGCAGCAAATCAGGTCTGGGCCCTTGAGGTAGGCCCGAAAGCCTATACCACCAGGCCTGGGCCTGGGCCTACCAAATAGTTATCCAGAATAATTAAAAACCAGTCATCAAGAGCTTCAAATCATGATGAACAAAGCAGGGGAGTGCAGTAACATTTTTAATTGGGGGGGTCAGGTGATTTCTGAACCTTTGACTTGCAGGTTTTAATTATTCTGGGTAATTATTTGGTAAGCTCAGGCCCAGGGCTGGTGGTATAGGCTTTCGCCTACCCAAGGCCCCAGACCTGATTTGCTGCCATGCAACCAATGAGCACGGCCCCAAACCTGATTTGCTGCCATGCAGCCAATGAGAGGACTTACACCATACCTGGCTACACCAAGCGATCTGAATTGCACCCATTGTCTGCTTTCCTCCTTTTCGTTGGCCTTGACTGTGCGCAGTCAGAAAAACCAAGATGAGAAGAGAGGAGAGAGAGAGGAGAGATAGTTGAGTTCGCAGAGTCAGCCAGCAGCATAATGGGAACACAAGGTACACATACAAGCAGAAGTTGAGAGATCAGCTACAGTTGCCAGTACAGCCTTGCAGCACCAGCGAACAAGCAGAGATAGTGTATGAGAACTGGAGACGGCTAGAGGAGGAAGAGTGTCGTGTGTATTATCGAGTGTAAAAGAAGAAAAACAAACTAACAAATTAATAGAAACGCGTGCTGTTGCAGCTGAGCACCACGACGCAAGGAAGGAGAGCCTCTGAACAGCTTAGGCAAGCACACTGCAAACGCTAATAATGAAGTGACCAATAATACCATCATGGCGACTAAGGAGCGAGCATCTTATTCGTGCATCAATATTCATTCATACAGTCACTATTAATGTAGAATGCAACAGAGGCCACGGGTGGAATGTGAAATAGCTTCCCAGTAAGTGCCCTCAGCCAACCCTCCTCAGAAGAAAAGAAGGAAGTGCGGCGTAGGCATTAGGCACCGCTGCCGCACATGCACGCACACGTGCGTGTGCGTGAATGCAGGAGTGCGTGTGCGTGAATGTTGTAGTGGGACTTTTAGAAGTGGGGGGACGCTTCTTAAAGGGGAATTCCACCCATTTTAATTTTTTTTTCTGAGAGTGTACAAATGTGAACCAAATGGACCCTACCGGGTCCACAATAACAATAACATTGATGCTTATACTTCCTGTAACAGAAAATGGTACGGGTACGGGTGCGGCTTCGCCCCACCCGCGATGAAGCCGCACCCATACCATTTTCTCCTGCCCCGCCAAGTGGGAAATGTTACATCCGCCCCTGCTGTACGTGTGTGTGTGCGTGTGCACTGTGCATGTGTGTTTGACCCATTATGTAGGGCACATGGCGAGGGCCAATAAACTTATATGGCTGAGTCAGACCTTCCCTGAAAGAGGCTTGGCCCTGGTTCTAGCCCCGGAATCTGCTCCACAAAGCAGCGGCAGAATCAAGAGGCAGGGTGGAGAGGGTAGGAAGAGATCGGACTACTGCGTTACTACTGAACCGCTTTCTTTTTTTTATCAAGCTGTGTTGGCAGGCTCTCTCTCTCTCTCTCTCTCTCATCAGGTGGTCCAGGGGGGGTTTTCATCAGGTGGTCCAGGCACCACCAGTGGTGCTTGAGAGGGTTCCAGGTGGTCCCCAGGCTAAATGCTGGAAAGTTGGTTAACCAGATGTAACTCTTGAGAATGTAAAAATGAAACCAAATGGACCCTTGCGGGTCCATTTGGTTTCATTTTTACACTCTCAAGAGTTAAAATATTCATCATCTGAATCAGCACTATTTGATTAAGAAGTCTACACTGTTTTGTTTGCAAAAATCCAGCCTGGAACAAAACCAAAATAATTCTTTAGTTTTAGGTCTTTGGGGCTAAAATGTCGTGAAATGGTGGTCCGTGGCTCAAATGCTGAATAAATGGTGGTCCCTGGAGTCAAAAAGGTTGAAAACCCCTGGCTGAGGTCAAGCAAGCGTTCTAAAAGGCACCCTGGTAGCACTGTGTACGAACGTGCTGAACTCGAAACAGAAACACGCAGTCCAACGTACAGTAGCACCCACCTGCTGTTACAATGTCTCTTTAGAAATGCCTACCGTCTCTCATTTCACTCTCTCTCTCTCTCTTCCCTCTCTCAATCTCTCTCTCTCTCTCTCTCTGGACTGTATTCATTCCTACGTAATGCGTTGTTTCCTGTGACCTTTGGGACACAGACATTTCAGATGGGCTGACGCAGAGGCACTGTATATCTTGCGACCGTGTTCAATGTCCTTACACATGAAGTCATGCCATGGCATGATGGTGAACACTGATTGGACGTGGGTGTGCAACATTTTCAGATAACCGCGCCTTTGTTGACGGCACGGCTCGTCGTTGATTATGGCGATTATTTCTGCTTTGCTCTCTCTATCTCGTGCGTACAAGAGACGCCTCGAGCTTATAGTTGCATCTGCGTGCGTGTGTGAATGCGTGTGTGTGTGTGCGCATGTGCATTATAGTAGCTAGCGATCTCTCTCTCTCTTTCTCTCTCTCTCTCACTGCTAAGTCATACATTCCCACTGGCTGTCCAGATGGCTGCCAGTCAGTGCCACACCTGTTTCGCCAATGCAACAGCCCAACACACACACACACCCTATTATACAGTACCTACCCCAACGTCACCCATGCAATAATAAGTACTTTGATCGGAAATATCTTGGGTTGTTGTTTTGCATCCATCGTGTTGGTGGGGCAGACTGGGTATTTAAGGGGGCATTGCCCCCCCCCCCCCCCCCCCCCCCCCACATGCCCATGCCTGGATCCGCCCCTGACACAGTCACACATACAGGGTCGCACACGCCAACCCCAGAACAGCCGTTGGCCACCTCTCTATGTCCTTGCCCTGGGTGTATGATCTGTGCTACGTTAGGTACTGTAGCTGCATTGCATCCAAGCAGCCGAGCGTGGACTGACGCTGTGTCCCGGGAGGCAGCCTGCTCTGCCACAGATACAGGGCAACAAATCCATACCAACCATCTCCACAGAAGGAGGCGGGTCGAGAAATAAATGACTAAATAAATGAATAAATTAAGGCTGTCAGCATTAACTAGTTAATCGCGAGTTAACTCAGCCTTGAGTTAACTCGATTAATTTTTTTTAGTGCGAGATTAACTCACAGTAAAACCAAAGGCCAAGTGGGTCTATTTGGTTCAATTTCGCCAAATGCAGGTGAATAATTGTTAAATATCTGCATCAGTTAAGTTACTTTAAAATAATTCTACACAATTAGAGAATGTAGAAAACTTTCTACAAAATGTGCATGTTCGGTCCCAATGATACCAACATCAAATTGTTGACAAATTCTTTAATTTAGGTCTGGAAGTCTAAATAAATGTCATCAAATGGTGGTCTGTGGCTCAAATGAAGAATAAATAATTGACCTTGATATGAATATTCTTGAAAAACACTCATTTAACTCTCTCAGTGCCAGCCCTTTTTCATATTTTTGGAGCTCGCCAGTGCCAGCGATTTTCATCTAAAAATCATATTTCATATTTCGGTCCATGTTTCCCGACGGACAAGTTAGTGGACGGACACACACTTTTGGTTCCGGGTTAGGCCGTCCCTTGTTATGCTCTAGCAATGGTCGCCGCGGTCGCTGCTAGCTGCTGTTAGCATGGGGATCGTATTGAACCGGCCGCCGGTAAGTTACGTCACGTACAGTAGCGTTAAACGTCAGCAGCATCAGTCGTTACTGTAAATCATAATGATAACGGATGACGTAGATCTATTTCCATGGCATGAAAACTGTTAAGGTATATTTAGAACTCATAAAAATATGCGATTAAATTGCGATTAATCAAAGATTAACTATGGGCAATCATGCGATTAATTGCGATTAAGATTTTTAATCGATTGACAGCTCTAGAATAAATACTAGGGCTGGTCCGGGCACCTATAGGCTGCTGAGCTGGCCTGCATGATGGTGTGCCACGGGTTCGACTCCCGATCCCAAGGGCCTTAATTTGCCGCTCTCCCTCCTTCCTATGGGTCTACTTTCCCTCCGTGACTTCGCCCCACCTCAGAAAAACGGATTCCCCATTCATTTTCCTCATAGACTTTTAGAAAATGATTCACATGATGACGATTAAACCACGCACAAAGCTAACTCGGGCTGTGACAAATCATGACAACACACACCATGTTTTAGTAAATGCAAATAATTTCTAAGAAGAAAAACAAAACGATAAGTGTTGTATCCTGCCTTTTTTCTTCTTGCCAATTAAGATATTTTATGATAACATTGTGTGTGTTGTCATGATTTGTCTCAAACCGAGTTGGATTTGTGTGTGGTGTAATCGTCTTACAGTATATAGATCATTTTCAAAAAAATAGTCTATGAGGAAAATGAATGAGGAATCCATTCCAGGAGCCGGGGCGACATCACCGGAGGGGCGGGACTGCTAAGTCCTATAAAGGTACTCGTTCCCCCTACGAACAATAATAATATGACAGGAGCTGATAAACGATGAATCACCCTGTGCTCGATATATAATCCTTGCGGCCGTCCTACCCTCTCCTACGACGGCAGGACACAGCTTTTGGCGTTGTGTTAACAACGTGGACGAGAGCTACGCTGTAGAGGAGCGTCACCATGGAAACCAGAGACGCCAGTGGAAGAGGTGGATCCCGGTGCATCACCTGCTTTCTTAACTATGATGGGCTATTCTGTTGCAACTGCGACGGACCACGCCTACGGTTCTCGTCGTGTCCTAGGCCTAGACACTGAAACTTAAATTCCCTATTAACTTAATTCGGACCGCTTTGATCCATTAACAACAGGATAGCTGAGACGGACGGGATGCCATGCCAGGCGTCACCAGGGAATGACAATTATAATGAAATAAATCAAAATGTAAAGTGGTGCAAGGGGAAGGAGGGGAAGCTGGGCGCTGGGCGTTGGAGTGTCAGGAAGGATAAAAACAAACAGAGAGGCAAGTCAGCCTTTTCACGGCAGGAGATGAGAAGAGATAAGACGCCATAGCGGAAAGACTCTGCTTTATCAAGGCATCTTGGAAGAATCCAAAAGAACGAAGGGCACACGCACCGCCCCTCGCCCAGTGTTGCCAAAATGCACCAGTGGCACTTCCAAAATGCACTAGAATGCATTAGAATCGTCTAGTTGGGTAGACTTGGGCTAATTCACATGATGAGTATTTTATCTCTTTGAGAGGGTAAAAAATGAAACCAAATGGACCTGCAAGGGTCCATTTGGTTTCATTTTTACGCTCTCAAAGAGTTGCATCCGGTTAACCAACTGTCCATCATTTTAGCCTGGGGACCACTGGTTGAAAACCACTGTCATAGGAGGAAAAATGCTAAAAAAAAATAGGTTTTGTCGCCTGTCAATCGATTTCGCCTCCAACTCACCAGCCAAAAACTAGGTTTTCCGCCAGGAGCTTTTCGCAAATTTTGGCGCTAGGGGGGTCTGGAAAAAAGCTAAATATAGCGACAAATGCGCCAAGTTGGCAACACTGCCCCCGCCCTCTCCCAAGTATGACGTGTATAGCAGCGTCAGCTCCAATGTAACAAATATCGATACCTGTATCTACATACAGCACACAGTATATACAGTATTTATACTATATTACCAGCGACTGAGTTTATGCTGGATAATGATTTCCTCTTCATGTTTAGTTGGGACCTGACAACAACGCCGAAACATTCATCTTAAGAATCACAAATCCACACCGAAACAAATAAATACAGTCATTAAGATCCCAAAGCTGTCTGTAACAAGCCGATAACAAGATTCAACATAGCCTAGTAGTGATGTATTTAATGGCAATTAGGTCTCTCTGCTTTAAAAGTGAAAAGTAGTTGAGAGAAGCACCGCTTTATAGGACAGTCGTCATCGCCAACAGAGAGAAATATGAGGGAAAATTGGATGGAGGGTTAATTTGCGCCACTAGAAAAAAAAAAGGATCTTTTAACCTCAGAATGAATGAAGAAGAGAATGTGGGGATTCAATAGTGGGAAACTAAAGTCTTTGTTTAAATTAATGGTTCAATTATCAGGCGGCTAATGGACTCGTAAGTATAATGGGTTAATAACTCAACCAGCTCAGATCAATCATTTGATTGTCATTTTCCATGGTTGGAAGAAGAGAGCTCCAATCTTTCTGTGTGTGTGTGTGTGTGTGTGTATGTGTGTGTGTGTGTGTGTGTGTGTGTGTGTGTGTGTGTGTGTGTGTGTGTGTGTGTGTGTGTGCGTGCGTGTATACACGTGCAGGAAACCATGGTGGCTCATGTGGCTGCGTGTCATTTTGCGAGTGGAAAACAGAGAAGAGTGTTTATCCACGAAATGGCTTGACCGTTTGACCTCCATTTTCCAGCATTCCCCAGTAAGCTGACCAAAGTGTCAGGCCTCAGACATACTTAACTCCTGGACCGCCGAAGTCGCGGTTGTTGTGTGCGTCGCGCTCGGTCCCGTCCGCCAGTAACGACAAAGGCGCAGAAAACAACGCATCGTCTGTCTGATAAAGATTCCGTTGCTGACTTTTATTAGGAACAGAATTGCCACGACAACTTTTTTGTCCCATTCGCACCCATTCAATCCAATGCATTCAAAAGCCTCTCCTGAAAATCTGCCCCTGAATGTCGTGGGCGCACGGGTAGATCAACTAGGGCTAGACGTCACTTCCTGACTTTTGACCCGGAACTTTTGCTCAGATCGTGAGACGACAGATTAATCAAGACACCAAAAACAGCATGACGTCATCGCACATCCTGTTTAGGAAATCTGGCGCTTCAAAATAAGTTTTTTTTTACCGCTGGCTTGAGCGGTGCCACACAGCAGAAAACGACAAACACGCGCTCGCGGCCGATGTGATATCAGAGGGCCAGGGTTACAGAACTACTTGGTGGGCCTGATAATTGGCAGTCTTGTACATGATGTTCAACAATGTTCAACAAACGCAGGTCTAAAAACCAGGAAGATGTGTTTTTTTTTTCTCTCTCTCTCTCCGTCTTTGCAGCCAGCCATGCAGACCACGGGGGACCAAAACAAGCCTTTTGTACCCCGAGATATGCCTCAAGCTATGTCTAACTCACACATTTGTGTTTGTGTGTGTGTGAGAATACTTGGCAAGGTAGCAGGGCAGATCTAACATTTCCCAATTGGGGGGGGGGGGGGGGCAGGAAGAAAATGGTGTGGGGGCGCACCCACACCATTTTCGGTTACAGGACTTTTATTAGGCAAGTATAAGCATCAGTGATAACATCAGTTGTTGTTGAAGTTGCAACTGACACGCAGCAAGCTTAAAGCTAAAGTTCTGACTCAGAGAGTTTTCTGTTTTCAATGATGAAATTCTGTTGGTTTAGTGGTGCTACAACTGTAGTTAATTGGTAGCAGTACTAGTGTTTCAAATCATTGTAATTATAAGCACTTTAATTTGAAATATCTTTGGTTGTTTTGCATGCCATCATGTTTGGTGAGGCAGTCAGGGCATTTAAGGTGGGCATTGCCCCCCCCCCCCCCCCCCCCCCCCCCACGCCCACGTCTAGATCCGCCCCTGCAAGGTAGGAGTTGCAGCAGCCTTCTAGGAGGTAGCATGGGTCCAACTTCACCACTGCGCTGTGGGCGAGGTCATATACTGTATGTCACGTGCTACAGCTGTCTCACGTGTATTGCCCACAAGAGGTGAATACAGGTACAAGTAGCCTACAGCGGTGCCGTTTGATACCTACAGCCTGACTGACTCACCAGCAAAGGAAAATGCCTCCTGAAAGCAAACAGCAAAACTAATAATACTTTACCATCATCACATGCAAGCCCTAAGCCGACTACCCATTTGCATGGGATTTGGACAAAATCTGGATACTCAGATACAGACAGGGGCAAAAACATAGGGCTCCATTTTCGTTACCATCTAAACCCCTTATGCTAAACCCCTCATCATTGTTTTACTATTTTGAAAAACTTTTTGGAATAGTTGTGTGCTATTGTGAGCTCCACATTGTGAGCTTGTAGACCAGGGTGTCAAACTCATTTTGGGGTCGGGGCCGCATTGGACTTAATGTGACTTCATGGGGCCGGAGCACCGCGGTGCCAGTCGCGCCGCGGTGCCAGTCGCGCCGCGGTGCCAGTCGCAGACCAGTCACAGACTGCAAGCATGCACACGCATGTTTACGTACACAGCCGTAATTTCTCCGCTACAGTATATCACACAATCAAGTTTATTATTAAGAGTAGCTATTAATAGTTATTAATGACTTTCATTATTGGTTTTATACTTGTAGCCTAGATTAAGACATTTGCTATGGGAGATGCTATTTTTATTTACAGTGCGCCAATAAACCAAAAATACAAAAAATACAAAATACAAAAATACAAAAAAAAATAATTTCAAATAGTGTCTTAGCTGAAATTTGGAAATGGCTACACAGCCCATGAAATTATGCAGACCTGCTTTTTATTGAAGTGATGGATCATCAAACATTAAAAAATAATGATGAATAACAATAACTAATGCTTCTAAAATACAGTATATTTTTAAACTCTGAATTGGATTATTATTATTACCCATATTTATATTTAAATAGCCAAGCTGTGATCTGAATGATCCCTCAGTTATAGACACTTTTACTGGTGAAGTAACCTGACTCCGCCAGATGGGGCAGCAGAGAGAGGAGGAGGGAATACTCCTCTCTCTGCTGCCCCATCTGGCGGAGTCAGGTTACTGCTGAAGTATAGTTCTCACTTTGCAGCGCCAGTACACCCCCCCCTGCCTTCCCTCCCCCCTCCACTCTCTGCGAGTCAACATTCCAATCAATTAAGTACTCTCAGCTGTAAAGCTACTGGACTAGTGCTCAGAGAAGAGAACTCAGAAGCATTTCTTTAAACGACCATAACTTTTGATAGGAACGTGCTAGAGACTTACTTTTTTTTTTGATAGACTCAGACATTTTTGCTCTACAAGCCTGGGGCCGGATTAAATCACTGCGCGGGCCGCATCCGGCCCGCGGGCCGTATGTTTGACATCAGTGTTGTAGACTGACCATTTAAACTATTGAAAAATGTTTTTTTTTTAATAGTTTAAAAAGGCAAAGAATTTAAGGGATGAGGGGTTTAGCGGTGACAAAAATGGAGCCCATAATCTCTGCCTCCCGGGATGTAAAAAAGAAAAAAAAAAAAAAAAAAAAAGAAAACTGGATATTATTTGTTCATCATTTTATATGAGGCTGGTTAACGTCTGGAAACTTGCCTGTAAAACACAGACAAATTTTGCTCCAACGGAAAAAAAAGATAATTGCAAGCCCCCCCCTTCAAAAAACGTGCGAAACTAGCAACTTGCTTGCAGAATAAATCAACTGTGTAGACACTAGACACTGCCAAGGAGTTACGACGATGTGTGTGACCAAATGCCTTGTGACTCTGTAAATGTTTGAAAGGCGCCTTGGAATGGTGTGGTCATCGTTTTTTTTTTTTTCAGAAAGGCCTGAAATTCCTTTTGCACGCTTTACCCACTTGTTTGCTTGGCGGAGCCCAGAAATGCCTAACGGCAGGAGTCCCTCCATGGACATAGTTCAGTGTTTGAGCCACTCACACACGCACAAAAACTCACACACACTCACACATCAGTGCTATTTCTTTCTCATTGTGTATTTAAATTACCACGCATATTAGAGGAGCACTGCCAAGGCCACACTTTATTCTTCCTCTTAATCTCTTGTGCACACAGGGTCAGACCCCGTCCCCCCCTATGCCCTCCCCCCCCTGTCCCTTCTCCTCTCACTTCGGCTCCCTCTCCGCCCCTCCAGGGGCGGATGTAACATTTCCCAATTGGGGAGGGCAAGAGAAAATGGTATGGGCGCGGCTGATGAAGCCGCCCCCCATACCATTTTTGGTTACAGGACTTTTATTTGTCAAGTATAAGCATCAATAATAACATCAGTTGTTGTTGAAGTTGCGACAGACACACAGCATGCATAAAAGCGAAAGGTTTGACTCAGAGAGTTTACTGTTTTCAATGATGAAAATGCTGTTGGGTTAGTGGTGACACTAACTGTAGTTAGTCAGTATAGCAGTAGTAGTGGTTCAAATCATTTTAAAAGTCAAAGTCGCATGATTTGTCACTACGTTACCGCAGTGAAATTGGTTCTCCGCTTTTGACCCATCACTTGGAGCGGTGAACTCCAAGTCTTTGCTATGACCCGACCGGGAATCGAACCCCGGCCTCACAGTTCCAGGGCGGACACTGTAGCCACAAGGCCTGACATCGTGTTTGGTGGTGGGGCAGTCAGGGCATTTAGGGAGGGCATTGACCCCCCCCGGTGCCCATGCCTAGATCCGCCCCTGCTCCTCCTTCTCTGCCAGCTGCACAAGGCATGCAGGCGCGCTGTGGCTTCCTTGTCCTTTTTACCCCTCACAGTCACACCCCAGGGACCCCCTGCAGTGCTGAACTCTCCTTTTTTTCCCCCTTCCAGACGTGCCGGGGGTGGGATGGGAGAGGAGTAGGACAATGTGCTATGTTCCTCCAACATGCCGCCGCAGCAGTATTTATCTCCAAATTCCACCTGCTAGGCCTATTAGCCAGCTATGCAAACAGCCAGTCCCCTTATGGGTGCCATGTGTTTGGGTCTGACGTAGTGCTAGACAACAACAACAGTCCTATACGGTCATGAGTCCCGGCTCAAAAAACCCTAACCTAAACCTAAGCTCACAGCGTTAGTTTTAAAGCCTTAGTTGTTAACTGGCAGCGCATGTCGGGGAGCAACGGCAGCAGGGGCGGATCTAGGCATGGGGGGCGGCAATGCCCCCCTAAAGGCCCAGTCTGCCCCACCACCAAACACGAAAGCGCTATGCAAAACAACACAAAATATTTCAAATTAAAAGAGCTTCTATTTAAAATGATTTGAAACACTACTACTGCTACTAACTAACTACAGCTGTGGCACCACTAAACCAACAGCATTTCATCATTGAAAACAGAAAACTCAGACCTTTTAGCTTTATGCATGTTGTGTGTCTGTTGCAACTTCAACAACAATTTATGTTATTATTGATTATTGATGCTTGTACTTGTCTAATAAAAGTCCTGTAACTGAAAATGGTACTGAAAATGGTATGGGGTGGCTTCATCGCCCGTGGCACGAATGAAGTCGCCCCCATACCACCCCCCCCCCCTCATTGGGAGATGTTACATCCGCCCCTGAGCAACGGTGTTGCCGGACTGTTAGCATGTCCAACCAATGTACTAGACACACCTCAATTCTACTCCTCAGCTGCCTAGCCAGCAGGATGCTAGCTCCGAATGGAATACCGGTACGTAGACAAAGCAAGGTCACGCGCCGAGGGTCAGTGAAGTTCAGGAGTCAGAATGATGTCTTCAGAGAGGGCCAGCTGATTGAGGTCATAATAAAACTATGTTTTTTGGCTTTTTTTGAGGTTTAAGCAGAAAGTACAGGAAAACGTCCCAGGCAGGCTGCTGTCCTGGGGTCCTGGCAGACAGATAGGGGTGTTCACTTACAGGGTGTTGTGAATCCACTGCGGAGGCCCAGTGGGCACGAAGGCAGGCTTGCTGCCCACACGGTCCCTAATCCTAGTTAAGACAACCCCGGCAGGCGGGCAGACACAGAGGAGCTCGGTCCAGTGTTAGTGGAATTAAAGCAAAGCCTCTTCTCTGTTGTTATGCTAATCCACAAGACAATGATTATCTGCAGGGGAAACGTTGCCACGGTGATAAACATGGCTCAAAAGTGCCTCAATTAAGGGCAGCGATTTTTACCCGCGCAAAAAAAAAGAGCTGGAGAGAGCTGGAGGGAAGCAGCAGCAAGCACCGCGGGCAGACGAACGAGACATCATGATGTCGGCGTAAATGCTTTTTCGCTGCTTCCGACTGACTAGAGCAGGCCAGCTTTCTTTAATATATTTTTTCATCCCACAATTTTGCAACCCATTTTTTTCACCCAGTGCCAATTCCTAATGTGATCCTGGGCTCTCCTGGACACATCCTCCGCCAACCTGGGGAGGCAGCGGACTGGCCTCATGCTTCCTTCACTGCATGAGGAGTCCAAGCTGCCTTCTCTTCACCTGACAGGAGGAGCGTGTGGAAGGAACACGTTATTCCAACCAGTTCCAGTCCCCTCCATCAGGCTGGCCAGGGGGAGGCAGTTTAGATAGAGTCCAGGATTACAGCATGTTTTTGTGAGGGTATCTACCCTAGGGGACACGGGGAGAACATGTGAGGGTATCTACCCTAGGGGACACGGGGAGAACATGTGAGGGTATCTACCCTAGGGGACATGGGGAGAACATGCAAACTCCACACAGAAAGGCCCTTTCACCAACCCCGCCTCGGGTATGGGCACTGATGACGTGGAGGAGCAGACACGCCGCCAGCACCCACAGCAGCGCCCATAGCGGGAATCGAACCCAGGACCTTCTAGCTGTGAGGCGACAGCACTAACCACTGTTCCACGTGCCCCCAGCAGGCCAGCTTTCTAATTGAGATCTAATATGCACACAGGATTTACTGTAGGTTTGTTTAAAAAAAAAATCACGTTTTGTTGCAAAATCTTATTCATTTCTTCTACTCGGGACCATGGCGCTGCAACAACTTTGCCGAGTGCATCGTTGTTTTAGGCGGCATCTGAATTATTTGGTGTAAATAATAACACCAGAGATGGAGGAGGACCATGACACTGGATTATTCCAGAATAATCCCTCATTTGCTACACAAATCAAAAAAGAGGAAGCAAAGGCCTTGTTACGTGTGGCTGCATGGTGGAATCGATGTGTTTAGAGTCACAACCACACTTTTTTTATTCGTTTGGCTATTAGATCAAATAAATCTAATATTGATATTGTTGCTGCAACACAGCAACAATATCAAATAGTATGAATACAGGTAAATAAGTAGTGCGTTTCAAAATACTGCATATGTATGCATGTAGTACCCTCCAGCAATGCATTGTTATCTGCTTATTTGGCATTGAATGTGACGCATAATACTGACAAATGATTTGCAAAGCACACTGTAGTTTGCCAGTGGATTCATGCATTTCGGTAACAATACGAAAAATCAACCTACATTTGAGATTTGAAACCTGCTTGAGACAGGGAATCCGGCATGCCAAATAATATCACTGCAGTTATCATAGATCCAGATGCTGGTCCCATTAGGATCATAGTGACAATGTCCAAATTGTCTGCCAAAGGAAAAAAAGAAATCACTAGAGAATTGATTCACAAAACAAAACTGCCATGACTAGTACACAATGATGTCCAGCAGAAAGATAAGAAACACATTTGTCAAATGAAAAAGTGCGCAGACTCATCCGCAGGGGCGGATGTAACATTTCCTATTTGGGGGGGGGGGGGGGGGGCAGGAGAAAATGGTATCGGGCGGCTTCATCGCCCGTGTCGCTTCGCGCCACGGGCGATGAAGCCGCACCCATACCATTTTCTGTTACAGGACTTTCATTAGTCAAGTAAAGCATCAATAATAACATCAGTTGTTGTTGAAGTTGCAACAGACACGCAGCATGCATGCAAGCTAAAGGTCTGACTCAGAGAGTTTTCTGTTTTCAATGATGAAATGCTGTTGCTTTAGTGGTGCCTCAACTGTAGTTAGTTAGTTAGTAGCAGTAGTAGTGTTTCAAATACTTTTAATTATAAGCACTTTAATTTGAAATGTCTTTGTAATTTCGGTTGTTTTGCATGCCATCGTGTTTGGTGGGGCAGTCTGGGCATTTAGGGGGGGGGTTGCCCCCCCCCCCCCCATGCCCATGCCTAGATCCGCCCCTGCTCATCAGAGAGAGGGAGAGGGGGGGGGGGGGGGGGGGGGGGGGGGGACAGAGAAAGAGGGCAGCTTTGCAATTTTGTCTTTCCGGGGACCTTGGCGCCTCAAGTAAAATGCATCAAAGGAAAGCATTGCTTCTGTACTACTCCTCTTACTCTTCTCTCTCTCTCTCTCTTTCTCTCTACTCTGCAGTCTGTATGTCTTGGCTAAAAAGGGGCTGAAAGCTTGGGCCTATATTGGGACAATTCACAGCTCCTCCTCCCCAGACATGGCCTAGGCTAAGCTGGAGATGTGTGTGACTGACTGATGCCTCACAGAGACACCAGAAAACACTTTAGCCTCCAGCGTATCAGGT
The DNA here is from genome assembly GCA_039105355.1 of Benthosema pterotum. Classification (NCBI taxonomy): domain Eukaryota; kingdom Metazoa; phylum Chordata; class Actinopteri; order Myctophiformes; family Myctophidae; genus Benthosema; species Benthosema pterotum. Next base: position 49,650,687 of record CM076983.1, on the reverse strand, counting down.
ACCCGCCGGCCGCTCTGCGCTAAGAGAGCAGATTATGTCCAAGAAGAAGAATGGGTTTAAGTGGTGTGACGCCATAATGGGGAGGGGAGGGGGGGGGGGGGGGGGGGGGGGTGGCTCTGAAGTCAGCCCCACACTTCAACTTCATGCCATAGGATGGATGGAATTCGCTGGTGAGCAGGGGCGATACCAGAACAATGGCCTTGTGGTTAGAGTGTCCGCCCTGGAACTGGGAGGCTGGGGTTCGATTCCCGGTCGGGTCATACCAAAGACTCTAAAAAATGGGACCCAATGCCTCCCTGCTTGGCACTCAGCATCAAAGGGATGGATTGGGGGTCAAAATCAGCTAATGATTCCCGAGCGCGGCAAGCCGCAGCTCACCGCTCCAAGTGGTGGGTCAAAAGCGGAGAACCAATTTCGCTGCGGTAACGTAGTGACAAATAATGCGACTTTTTTTTTTTTTTTAGAAGAAAATGGTAAGGAGGCAGCTTCATGACTCACCGGCAGGGGCGGATCATCATGAAGCCGCACCCACACCATTTTCAGTAGTGTTTCAAATCCTTATTATTTGAAACTTCCAGGAAGTAGAATATTAATTGCTCTATATTGCTGTCCTTCATTATGCACTGGATTTTAAAGCACTTTACTTTCAGGACGGGGGTTAATCTGTGAAATGTCTGAATCTGGATCAGGGTGGGTGATCCTATCCTACCCCGAATTGCGTTGAAAACAAAATGGGGACAAAATGTGTTTGGATTGCCTATAATACCTTGATCCCAAATTCTCCCAAATATAGTATTTCCAGTATTTTGATCGGATCAGATGGGTATTAAAACTTTTCATCTTCCGGGACGCCTGCCGATTTAACCCTCGGTGTACTGAACGCGTTTTGGTGTTCTAAGCATTATGTTTTAACGATTGAAAAATAGCAGATCTACAAGCTCATAGCGCGCCACCGAGTGGCGCGCTATGAGCTTGTATCTCTGCTATTTTTGAAAAATCGTGAAAACGTGGTGCAAATCTATGGATATATGTTATTTCCGAAGCAAACGTTTTTAACTCAAATCTTTGCTTCTGGGGGATGCCCTAGAACACATATGTCAAAGTCAAGGCCCGCGGGCCGGATCCGGCCCGCGAGATGATTTAATCCGGCCCCAGGCTTGTAGAGCAAAAATGTCTGAGTCTAACAAAAAAAAAAGTAAGTCTCTAGCACGTTCCTATCAAAAGTTATGGTCGTTTAAAGAAATGCTTTTGAGCTCTCTTCTGAACGGCATGGAATGCATGTTGTCCAGCAGGGGGAGTCGTTTTACCAGGCTAGGCTGCTGGCACTGCAAAGTGAGAACTATACTTCAGCAGTACAAGGGTGTATAACCGAGAACTATACTTCAGCAGTACAAGGGTGTGTAACCGAGAACTATATTTCAGCAGTACAAGGGTGTGTAACCGAGAACTATATTTCAGCAGTACAAGGGTGTGTAACCGAGAACTATATTTCAGCAGTACAAGGGTGTGTAACCGAGAACTATATTTCAGCAGTACAAGGGTGTGTAACCGAGAACTATATTTCAACAGTACAAGGGTGTGTAACCGAGAACTATATTTCAACAGTACAAGGGTGTGTAACCGAGAACTATATTTCAACAGTACAAGGGTGTGTAACCGAGAACTATATTTCAGCAGTACAAGGGTGTGTAACCGAGAACTATACTTCAGCAGTACAAGGGTGTGTAACCGAGAACTATACTTCGTTAACTTTACATACTTACTTAAATTTAGTATTTAAATGCTATTTTCGTATGGTTTATTGACGCTCTGTAAATAAAAAAAGCATCTTTCATAGCAAATGTCTTAATCTAGGCTACAAGTATGAAACCAATAATATATATTAATATCTATTCTTAATAATAAATATGACTTGTGTGATATACTGTAGTGTAGAAGTAACGGCTGTGTATGTAAACATGCGTGTGCCGTGCATGCTTGCAGTCTGCGACTGGTTGCACCGCGGCGCTCCGGCCCCCATGAAGTCACATGAAGTCCAATGCGGCCCCCACCCCAAATGACTTTGACACCACTGCCCTAGAACATGTTTTTTAGATATAGATCATTCCGATGGTCCATGGCATGAAATATGTAGAGCATCACTGACACAGGAACATAGATTTTTTTCTCCAGAATAACTAGAATCCATTGATAGAAACTAGCATTGTCAGAATTCTAGCATTGGAAATCTAGCACCAAACAGCTAGAATTTATAGTGCCGGGAACTAGAATCTAGCATCAGAAACTAGAGTCTAGCATCAGGAACTAGAATCTAGCGTCAAAAACTAGAATGTAGCCTCAAAAACTAGAATCTAGTGTCAGAAACTTGAATCTAGTGTCAGAAACTTGAATCTAGTGTCAGAAACGAGAATCTAGTGTCAGAAACTAGAATCTAGTGTCAGAAATTAGAATCTAGTGTCATAAATTAGAGTTTCATCAGAAACTGCAATATAGTGTCAGAAATTAGAGTCTCATCAGAAACTAGAATCTAGTCGGGACAAAATGGCTTAAAAAACTATAAGTCTAAAGGTCATGCGCACTCGGTGCCGTAGCTTATGTGCTTCCGTACATTAGGGTGCGTACATGACGGCAGATCTGATGGGGCGGGGGGGGGGGGGGGGGGTGTATTCACAGTGCAGCGTTTTGCCTGTGGTCTTTGATTGCTATCCCGCATGCATCTCAGTATCACGCTGTGCCAGGTGACAGCACTCCCCATGGAGGAAATCCAATCAGGTACAATCCTCTCAGACGTTACCACTAACTATCACCACCAACAGACAATCACACACCACACACACCAGGGCCGGATCTAGAGGGGGGGGCAAATGTGCATCCTGTATGTCCACCCAATGAAAGGTAATATCAGTGGTTTTCATCAGTGGTCCGGGGACCACCTGTGGTCCTTGAGAGAGTTGTGGAAAGTTGGTTAACCAGGTGTAACTCTTTTAGAGAGCGTAAAAAATGAAACCAAATGGACCCTTGCGGGTCCATTTGGTTTCATTCTTACGCTCTCAAGAGTTAAAATGCTCATCAACAGAATTATCCCAAGTCTACACAACTAGAGAATGTAGAAGATTAATGCTCGTTTTGATCTGTATATTTGGCTGTTTTGTTTCCCCAAAATCCCAGCCTGGTATTGTGGAAAAAAGCAAAAGAAATCTTTAGTTTTGGGGGTCTGTGGGGCTAAAACGTCATCAAATGGTGGTCGTCTGTGGCTCAAATGCCGAATAAATAGTGGGCCCCGGTGTCAAAAAAGATTGAAAACGACTGCTCCATATGAAAAACTTGCCCACCCTGCCATTCTTCGTGCCCACCCTAGTAGGGCTGGCTAAATCCGGCCACACACTGCACGAACACACGGTGACCTCTCTTCGATAGAGATGCAGAGATGGACGACGTTGCCTGTATGGGCTCTTAGTTTTGTCTCACGTTGGCCCTCCGGGCACAGCAGACAGAAGCGAATCATCAACACATGAAAAGAAAGCCGTCCGGCTTTGTCGAGAGCTAGCGCTGCCTCTGTTGACCTCGCATCAGAATGCAAGGGTGCAGATACACCCCCGGGGAGGGGGGAGTGTCAATAGTGAATCACAAACAAAAAAAACAAACAAACAAGACAAACAAACAAACAAAAAAAAAAAAAAAAAAAAATCACACACACAAAGTGGAGTTTCTAAGCAATTTGGATCCCTACCAGTGCCGGTCCTACACACTTTGGAGCCCCAGCGAGATTGGCATTTGGGTGCCCCCTCGCAAATGCGAGCCCCTAGTGCTAGTAGTCGCACTAATACATTTCCATACACTTTTGAGCCCTGCAGTTGGGTTGCCAGTTTTGTGCAGACATCCCCCACTAAAGCAAGCAAAGTGCATCAGCCAGATGACATATTGTAAACAGGGGTGGAAGTGTATTTATTCTTGATTTTTATGTGCATTGTGTAGAAAAGGAGGGGCGCCCGTAGAGTAATATAATAATATACCAATTGGGCCACCTGGGCGCCCACTTTCCTTTTCATATTTTTTTTGTGAGGGCCACTGGCGGTGCCCTAAGCAGACCTGGCGCCCCAGGCAGGAAACTGCTTCGCCTGCGCCTCTACACCTCATAGCGCCCTAGGCAACTACCTAGTCTGCCTAATGGCAGAAACGCCCCTGCACACACATACTGTACTCCCAGTGAGGCCCAGACTAAATCCTACACCCCCAAGGAAGTGGGACTGGCACCATGATGACTCAGGCGCCGTCCTGCCAGGAAAAAGAGGCATAATGGCCGTCTTTCATCAGGGTCCAGCTTGCACTTAGGAGAAACCTGGGTTTGAACCCTTGCCAGCCCGACCCGTGGGGTCGCCTGCTGCCGTATAGTCTTGCTCTGGTGGTGACATCCAGGCAAACCTGGATCAGGTATCTCTAGAAGAAAAAGACAATCAATGTAGTTCAGTTTTTCTCAGCATGGCCTGGAGTGGAGTCTCGCACGGCAGTTTGGGCTGTCCCACTTGAGAAATAATAACATAGATCAGTGGTTTTCAACGTTTTTGATACCAGGGCCCACCATTTATTCAGAATTTGAGCCACGGACCACCACCAATTGAGGACATTTTAGCCCCACAGAGCCCAAAACAAAAAAGATTTATTTTGCTTCTGTCCATGACCATTAATCTTCTAGTTGTGTGGACTGACTTTGGCTAATCAAGATGGTGATTATTTTAACTCTTGAGAGTGTAAAAGTGAAACCAAATGGACCTGCAAGGGTCCATTTGGTTTCATTTTTACGTTCTCGAGAGTTACATCTGGTCAACCAACTTAGCCTGGGGACCACCTGGAACCCTCTCAGGGACCACAGGTGGTTCCCAGACCAACTGTTAAAAAACCCCTGACATAAATGAACGCTATAATGCCAGAAACAGGAGCAATAGCTGTGTGTGTCTGTGTTTTTTGTCTGTGTGTGCACATGCTCACCCACACACACACACACCCCTATGTGTTCTGACAAAGACTTGATTTGGGCCATTGTAACTGATCCTAAATGGCCAGCATCTGGGTGTGTGCTTTTTTTTTTCTCCTTCCCTTTTGAAAGAGGAGGAGGAGGGGGGAGGAGGTCAGACTGCTTGTGCCTCCAGCCACACGACACAGCTGTCCCAATTACCACCTCTCTCAGTGTCCTCCGTCCCACTTCCCACTCCCAATCCATCTGCCTCTCTGCTCCACTCTGTCCCCCTCTCTCTATCTCTCTCTCTCTCTCTCTCTCTCTCTCTGTCCCGGGACAGCGGTAGAGGAAACCACTAGTTTATGGAGGGCTAAATCTGCCACCTCATTTTATAAAAAAAAATAAATGAATATATGTGACAATACATATATAATAAATTCATAAATAAATCCATGAATGCTTCATTTTATAAATAAATAAATGAATGTATGCGATAATAGATGAATAGATAAATAAATAAATCAATGAATATGGAAATCAATAAATAAATCAATAAATAAATGTATAAATAAATACATAAATAAATAAAGAATTAAATAAAGAATTCAATGCATAAATGCATAAATGCATAAATAAATAAATAAATAAATAAATAAATAAATAAATAAATAAATAATAAATAAATAAATAATTAAATAAATAAATAAATAAATATCATTAATTAAAATGTGCATTGACGTGTGCCTTTAAAAACACTATTTCAAAAATCTTTTCTGTATATCAATAATCTTTTCTGTATATCAATAATCTTTGTAAATTGTATATCAGTACGCATTTCAATACGCATTTCAGTGAACCTATGTTAATGAGGGGGCGTGTTTTTCCAGTTGTGGGCATTCATGGATTTATTTATGCATTTATATATGTATTGTCACATACTGTATATTCATTTATTTTTTTTTATAAAATGAGGTGGCAGATTTAGCCCTCCATACTAGTTGGGGTAGAAACAAACAAACGGGGTGGCAAATACATGATGTACTTCCAGCTGTCAACTGAGCACTAAGGGAGGGGGGTGTTTTTAGAGGGGTGAGGTGATGTTGGTAGCATTAGCATGAACAGCAGCTTTTCTTAGCAGTCTCCCTCTCATCCTCCCTTTCTCTACTCGGGGGCGAGGCTTGGCGAGCAGTGTTGCCAACTTGGTGCATTTGTCGCTATATTTAGCTTTTTTCACCCCCAGACCCTCCTAGCGCCTAAATTAGTGAAAAACTCCTGGTGGAAAATCTAGTGCTTTTTTTGCTGGTGAGTTTGGCGAAATTGGTTGACAGATAAAACCTTCGTTTTTCACCATTTGTCCTTCTATGTTAGAGTCCTGCTTCATACTTTGAAAGGACCATTGGCAACCAAATGGACCCTTATAGATCTGTAACTCTTGAGAGCGTAAAATGAAACCAAACCAAAAATGAAACCAAATGGACCCTTACGGGTCCATTTGGTTTCATTTTACGCTCTCAAGAGTTAAAATATATTAAAACATCTGAATTCTCAAGAATCTGCACATTTAGAAAATGTCGAAAAATTGCTATTTTGACCAACATTTTGCCACTTATATCTCCTAAATTAGTCTGAGAGACGGAACTCAACATCAAATGGTGGTCCTCTGTGGCTAAAATGCAGAATAAATAGTGGGGCCCTGGTATGAAAATGGTTGGTATGAAATGGTATGAAAATGGCGCATTTTGGAAGTGCCACTAGTGCATTTTGGATTTGGGCAGTTGGCAACACTGTTGGCAGGGCTCCTGCATTCGATGCGATGAGCACCTGGAGGATGGTGACGGTGTGGGGTCAGGGATGGGCTTTCTGTTGTTGTCCAGCCCGCAGTGAGCTCCCCCCCCCCCCCCCATCCCCAAGCAGGTTCCGACAAGCCAAAATGATCAAACGTGTCATGCGCCATGCGCATTCACTTCCTCATGAGGACGGACAACAAGGCACTACACTTGTTCACCACACTGACTGCACGCTCAGCTTTCACCCAAGCACACACACACACACACACACACACACACACACACACACACACACACACACACACACACACACACACACACACACACGATAACACTCACATACAGAAGCAAACACAAGGATCCGTGACAACAAGGCAACATGTAGAGCAGGAGAAAAAAAAAAGAAATAAGGAAGGACGAACAGACCTTATCACTGACATGAGGATCGGCTAGCTAGATAGTCTATTTCTGGACAGTTCCTGAAATGAATGAATTGAGCAGCAAATTACCAGCAATGTCGCAAGACCTACTTCTCTCTAGGCTGCAACAACTGCTACAAACCCTTGAGACACTGCTAAAAGCTAGAGCACATACCGTAATTTCCGGACTATAAGCCGCTACTTTTTACACATGCTTTTGCCCCTCCGGCTTATACAACGGTGCGGCCAATCTATGGATTTTCTAGGTTCCAGGTGGGCTCCGCAGACTAAATGATAGAAAGTTGGTTAACCAGATGTAACTCTTTGAGAGCGTAAAAATGAAACCAAATGGACCCTGGCGGGTCCATTTGGTTTCATGTTTACACTCTCAAGAGTTATGATATTCAACATCTAAATTAGCATAACTTAATTAATAAGTCATAAGTCTTGTTCATTTTGGTCCAATTTTGATGTTTTGCCTCTTTTGTTTGCGAAAATCCATCCTGGAATTGTGAACAAAACCAAAAGAAATGTTTAGTTTTGGGGTTAAAGTTGTTGTTAAATTGTGAAAAAGTTGAAAACCACTGCTCTAACTTGAAGCTTGTTGTCTGGTGCGGCTTATAGTCAGGTGCGGCTTATACAAGGAAAAATCAGTATTTTGCCCCAAATTTAGCTGGTGCGGCTTATATTCAGGTGCGGCTTATAATCCGGAAATTACGGTACTACACCAGGGGTGCCCAAAAGGTAGATCCTGATCTACCAGTAGATCACACAGACCGTGCAGGTAGATCATGACAGTCCCCATAGATCTGTAACTCAACAGTCCACGCAATTAGAAAATGGAGAAGAATTGTTATTTTGACCAATGTTTTGTCAGTTCTCTTTCCCACTTGTGGACAAAAGCGTGAAAGTTCATAGTTTTGGGTGCGAGAGACTAAATGCAACATTACAAACTGTGAACTCAAACCCCAAATACTGTTTGTCAAACGTCAGTAGCAGCATTATAAAAGAAAACCTTCCGATTCTCCCCCTCCGTTTTTCATTATACTGTAAGTGCATTATTCTTATAACAGTAACAACATCACTACTATTTCAAAGTCAAACTTTCTTTGTGGTGTGCAGATCTTGTTGAGCCGGTCATTTTGAAAGTAGCTCTCAAGTCAAAAAAGTGTGGGCAGCCCCTGCTCTAACTCCAACACCAGGATACCAAGACACACGTGGGACACCCAACGGTGTGCTTTGCACCATCCCTTCACCCTCACCACCCTTCTTTCTTCTCTGCTGTCACCCACACGCGAGACAGCTGTGGGCCAGCTCTATGTATGGCCCAAACAACGGCCCCCACAGTGTGGCTGCTGGCTATCTGGGCCGGCTCCCATTGTATGAGAGCCCTGTTTGCTACCGACCCACTCATTCAGTCGAATAAGACAGGTAGACAGGCAGACAGACATTTAGAGGGGGAGACAGTCGGGCAGCTATAGGGCAGGCCTGCTGGGGCCCCCATTCTCTTTTCAGCTCCTGGAGAAAAATGCTATCAGCCCTGGATCAGACCAGCCTGCTCAAGCTGTGCTTCTCCAGTCTCCAGTCTCGCCTGCCCGCCCGCCCGCCCGGCCTGCCTGCTTTTTCTCCATGGAAACCTACCCCACACACTCGGCGTGTGATTGGCTTGTGCGATCACTAGACAGACTTTCTGTCTTACAATACAGATAATAATGGCCCTCCAGGAGGATAGGAACGTGGGGGAATCGGTGATGGCGGTAGGTACTGTAGGTAAGGCCCTCTTCTCCTACGTATGTATGCTGTCCCCCTTGGAATGGCTGTATTCTGCATGGCTGCACTCTAGCAAAGTTGGCTGGGAAAAGCTAAGAGCATGCACCGGAGCACATGACAGGCTGTCAAGCTCCCCCCAGTACCACGGGTGGATGTAACATGTCCCATTTGGGGGGGGGGCAAGAGAATTTGTTGGAGGGGCAAGAGAAAATGGTATGGGGACTTTTATTAGTCAAGTAAAGCATCAATAACGACATCAGTTGTTGTTGAAGTTGCAACAGACACGCAGCATGCATACAGCTAAAGGTCTGACTCAGAGAGTTTTCTGTTTTCAATGATGAAATGCTGTTGGTTTAGCGGTGAGACGATAGTTATCATCAAATGATTTTAAGCACTGAAATATCTTGGGTTGCATGCCATCATGTTTGGTGGGGCAGTCAGGGCATTTAGGGGGGCATTTGGGGGATCTAGGCATGTCCATGCCTAGATCCGCCCCTGCCCAGTACCAACCTGAGGCCCTGGCACAACGCAAGGGCTCCAAATGGATCGAACATCAGAAAATGTTGATGATCCTTTCTTTACGCATTTTCCTTGCTGGTGTGTCTAAAGAGCCGTGGAGAACAGCAAAGGGACGGCAAAGGCCAAGCTCCACGTAAGAAATGCCAGACAAAATGCCAGCACAGGACACGGAGAGATTGTTAATTGACCCACCTACGGTAGATAAATCATCATATTTCTCGCTTTTATATACAGACTTGTTTAATCTGCACGCGCATAAAGCTGCGAGCGTTTACCCTGAATAGCCATACAGAATTCCGTTGTTTGGTGTTTTCAAAGCAGGGACGACGGCAAAGCTTATTCTCTACAGCTTTCCTTTATATTGTCAACTAAAACTAGGAAGCAGACTTAGTCTGCACAGAGATTAACAATACCAACACAACAATGCTCGCAGCTGAGCCTTCCCCTTTTGGCGGTAGCATTGTCACAGGAGCTAGCTGAAAGCAATTCCTCTCTCTTTCTCCATCTTTCCCTCCCTCTCTCTCTTGCTCTCGCCACGTTCATCTCCCTCCGCTTCGCGCTTCTTTGTGTCTAAGGCGAGGCCCATGGACTGGGAATGCGTCTTCAAAAATGTATTGTTTGTTCCCTCCATATTTCAATTCCGGCTTCTCCTCTCATCTGTCTTCATAGACAAAAAAAATGGATGCATGTGGGACAGCAGAGGGGGTGTGAACAGGGAATGCGTGTAAGCAGACACTGGGACCATTATCAAACATTATACCGGCACATTGTACCAGTGGGCCAATACACTGTGATGCTTGAAATTAGAATGCCTCTCCGTTCAAAAGACACGCAGTTGTTGTGGTGGAGGTGGCAGGCTGGTGTGGCAGAGTGAAGTCAAAATGAAAAACAAAAGCTGCTAGCACACTAGTGGCTTGGCAATATAAATTAGTGACCGCGGTGGCCACGTGACATTTGTGACACCAAGTGTTAAAAACAAATACGGAAAACTATGGAATGAGTCACCCATCCTATTTTGCTCACTGCGCCGCATCTAACCTCATTGGAAGAGCACCGCTAATATGTTTAATGAACTCGTTAGTTTAAAAATGAAGACAGACAGTAGCATGAAGCATGCATGAGAGAGGGCGGAAGCACAAAGGAGCAGAGAGAGAGAGAGAGAGAGACAGAGAGAGAGAGACAGAGAGAGAGAGAGAGAGAGAGAGACAGAGAGAGAGAGAGAGAGAGAGAGAGAGAGAGAGAGAGACGGGGCAGACGCCGTATAGTTCAGCAGCTACAATGAATGAATTAAGCGACATTCAATCTTACTTTAATACATATTTCTGCTATTAGGTTGAATCAAATAGCGGGTGATTTGCTACATGATGGGTCATCTGAGACTCCAGATCAAACGATTCTCAAGAGCGCCAGTCAAAAGAACGATAAGAACATTCGGTACAATGAATTCAATAAAGACTTCTTCAATAAGTACATTCCTGTACATTGCAGTATTGCGTGGTTTGATGTATTTATAGACGTACACATTAGCCGGTCATAAAGCGTAATGAGTAATTAATGTAGATGCAACTTGTCACCGATAATCCACAATGGCTCTACTTCATATGGACCTATAGCTCTAATTAGAGCTGCAGGCACAAGGCGAGCAACACTAGAGTACAGCTGGGACATGCATTGCCGTCTCCCTGGCTGTCGCCACAACAATATATATGGCTGTTTACTAATTCATGGATGAATTAAGGCTACTAACTCAATCAGTCTGCTTCCAGTTACCAAGCCCCACTTTAACAGATAACATTAATGAATGCATTAGTTGTCCGACTTGTCCACAGTGTTGAGTTTCGATCTCTCTCGCCATTATGGCACGTACACATTCCAAGTGGCTGTGCATGCAATGTATTGTTGGATTGTATGTATGCTTCGTTGTGGTATTGTGTGGATTATGATATTGAATGTAAACACGTAATACCCCTTTGTAACAACACAGGGAAATAATGTTTCCTCAAACAACATTTGGTGATGTACAAAGTAAGCTGCCAAAGCTTTGCATCCCTGGACTGAAAATGCCTTGAGAGACGTATAAACTGAATAGCATTCACAAATCCATATCACATCCATAATTAAAATCTATTTCACGATGATTAAGCAACACAACATTAACCTCTTCATCCAGTGCTGAATGTTGAGGAAGAAGTGGATTTGATCAAAACTGTAACACAAACGAATGCAAAGGAAATTCTGACTGTTGACTGACCAAGATTATGACACTATACCACGTCCCTTAACTAAGAGTTTCAAAGAATGGCATGCGTTCATTTCACAATAGTTGGCCACAATAAGGCAATAAACCCATCCAGAGAGAGATGTTCTCGATTTGGCTGACTCTGATCCGCCCAGGGACCACCAGGGGTCCTTGAGAGAGTTCCAGTTCAATATGGAAAGTTGGTTAACCAGATGTAACTCTTTGAGAGTGTAAACATGGAACCAAATGGACCCTTGCGGGTCCATTTGGTTCCATGTTTACGCTCTCAAGAGTTAAAATATTCATCATCTGATTCTGAAATCTGAATTACCTAAAATCTACACAATCAGATAATGTAAAAGAATGGTCTTTTTTTTATCTATGTTTGCCTGTTTTGTTTCCCAAATCCAGCCTGGTATTTTGAACAAAAAACAAAAGAAATCTTTATTTTGGTCTAGTCTGTGCGGCTAAAATGTCATCAAATCGTGGTCCTCTCTCTGTGGCTCAAATACTGAATAAATACAGGGCCCCGGTATCAAAAAGTTTGCCCTTACTCTTACTTTCGTCTTGAAATTAAATTAATACTAAGCAGACTTTAGTTCAGCCTTTAGTCTTGGCCCTCCACAATATATTATGTATCTCATTTGGCCTCTTGAGAAAAATAATTGCCCACCCCTGCTCTACATGGAGGACCACAATGGAGACAGTGCATGATTAGTGCTTTTTCCATCACTGCCACATACTGTATCTACTTGCGTTTTGTACACTGCTCAAATAGTCTAGCATCCCTGAGTAAAGCAGGGAGAGGGGGAGAGATATTGTACAATAGACGTTTAGACATTTGTAGAATGGACAGCAGGCTCTTGTTGTGTCCCTTCCTGGGACTTGGGTTTGGTAACAAACAAAAGCAAGCAAGAAAGCGAGGACTCCTGGCCCGCAATACAGGGCTGTCCTTGTTGAGATATAATCTTATATCAAAAGCTCATTATTGTTATTGCACATAAACCACAGCACCGTGAAACACAAACACCCACACACACACACACACAGAGAGACATGCGGACTGTAGTGATGGGAGAGCGGGCAGACAGTGAGGCTGAGCGCCTCGCCTTTGTCCATTCGGCATAAAAAAAAGAAGAAGAAAAAAACAGTGGCTCTGAATAATTGTCAGACAGTGAGACAGATAGAATATCACGTACGGCCATGTGCACAGTGTGTTAGGTCCGCTTTGGTTTCGTTTACATGTCATAAACCCCGCATTACCGGGGTATATGCACGGCAATAAACGGGGTATTCTGATTTGTGGACATAACAGCTAGGCTATATGCCTTGCTTGGCTACACGAACGCTTGACGCTTCTAGCATTATTGATACTAGCCTGGCTTTAGCTAGAAGAAGCCCGCAAAATGAGCTAGATGTAGGATGATGTGTGGTACAGTTTCCACCATCATCACACTGACTGTAGCCATTCGGTACGTGACACATTGGAACCTAGAAGTGAATTGTTTTGCTCTCTCAACGTCCGCTACGAAGCGAAGCAAAGCAGGGGCGATGTGATTTGTTTACAAAGCGTGAAAGGCATTCCCTCGCAACAACAGCCTCTTAAAAAGCAGGATCACATCGGGTCAAAGAAGACCACCCCCGTCATAACGGAACCACATACATACATTCCTAACCCGAGACAGAGACCCGCTATTTTGGCCGCCGTGATCTCAGCGTACAGCGACGCAGCAGTCAACAGGCCATACGGGGGATGGACTACTAGAATAACATGGACTCAGTCTCAGCCCCATACCGCAACCATGCCTCCTCCTCCTCTCCTCCTCCTCCATCGTTCAGCAATCCGTCTTGCAAGAAGATGAGGGATAATAATAATAATAAGAAACGTACCTTGTCTCCGACACATCGATCTTCGGCCCGGGGCCCGACGTATACGATGGAGTCAGTCTGACGCAGCGATGTGTTGATATATGTTAAAAAATCGCCTGTAAATGCGGCGGCGGAAACAGGAACTGGAGACGCTGCATGTAGTCCCTGAATACGGTTGTCGCGGCTCTGCTCTGCCTCTGCTCTCTCTCTCTCCCTACTGCCAGTGTATGTGTGTGTGGCTCAGTAGTGTGAAGAAGGAGAGAGAGCCAGCCCCATTGAGCTCAGTCACAGAGAGTGAAGGGCTGCAGTGCGCACACCAGTGTCAGACTGCTGTACTGCAGTCGCTCTGATAGCCAGGGCCAGATCTAGAGAGGGGGGCAGGGGTGGGCAGTGCCAGTGCCCCCCCCCCCCCCCCCCCCCCAATGAAAGGTAATATAAGTGGTTTTCATCAGTGTTCCGGCCGGGGACCATCAGTGGTTGAGAGAGGTCCAGGTGGTCCCCAACCCATGCAGGCTAAATGGTGGAAAGTTAACAAGATGTAACTCTTTGAGAGCGTAAACATGAAACCAAATGGACCCTTGCTGCTCCATTTGGTTTCATGTTTGCGCTCTCAAGAGTTAAAATATTCATCATGTGAATTATCCCAAGTCTACACAACTAGAGAATGTAGAAGATTAATGGTCCTATTGATCTGTATGTTTGCCTGTTTTGTTTCCCAAATCCAGCCTGGAATATTGTGGATAAAAGCAAAAGAAAGCTTTAGTTTTGGGGGGTCTGTGGGGATAAAATGTCCTCAAATGGTGGTCCATGGCTCAAATGCCGAATAAATAGTGGGCCCTGGTGTCAAAAAGTTTGAAAACCACTAGATTCACATGAAAGTTGCCCACCCTGCCATTCTTCCAGCCCACCCTAGCAGGGCTAGCTAAATCCGGCCCTGTCTGATAGACGGGCTCTGTGTGGCTCCGGGGGTGAATTGTGTTGGTTGTGTCCTCCTGCTCCCCCCTACAGTTCAGCGGCTCCGCCGCAGTTTGACAGTCTGCCTCCCCCTCGGCTCCAGAGACTGGCACCGCACCGGCATATGGGACAGACAGTGAGACAACCCGTTCTTTTCGGGACGTCACGCACGCACCCCTGCTTTGCTTTGCTCATGGGACGGTTACGCAAACTCCATTCATTTCATGGGGTCAGTCCAATGGCGGCTTCTAAATACAGAGACTTTAGTTGTTCCGTACCGCACAATACTTTGAAACGGTTGGCATGTTGCAAACAACATGATGACAACCAGGTATTCCAGCCCAACTTCGGTTTGTCCCTATTCTGACAGTTTCTGACCCCTCAATATCGCAACTCTTCTACCAGATGGCTCCGGATTGGAACGCTCCTGGAGCATGGCCACGCACGGCGCCCGCGGCGCCCCCTCTCTCTCTGTCCCTCCTGGCCTCCTCCCTGTGTATTTACAGCATGCACTTTTATGACTTGTCATACTTTTAATACCCGTATATTTATTAACTGTAAAATTAAACAAGGCAAGCAAAAGCTCATCCACTTAGACTATTGAGGGGCTATACCTGACTGGACAGGGTTTTCTGGCACCTTGGCAGGGCATCTGTCATGCAGCTATGCAGCTATAAATCCCATAAATGTTGGACACTTTCACGTCCAGCAATCTGCTGGGACGTGCACGGAGGGCACTCTGTTCGGTAAGTCTCCCTTCTGGCTCAAATTGAGGTCCATAACCTAGGTGTGCTATGTAAGCCATGTCATCAAAACAATTTTAAACTTCAGTAGGCCTAGGCCTGACTATCACTGGTCCTGGAATGGTGAAGGCAGTGCAGAAAATAGGTAGAGTGGAAATGGACTACTCAATGTGACAAATCAAGTACCCTATATAGTAAAATATAGTAGCTATAGGCTACTTACTTTCCATCATGTGGATATGTTACTTTTAAACTTAAAGGGGAATTCCACCCATTTTCAAAAAAATCCTGAGAGGATACCAATGTGAACCAAATCGACCCTAGCGGGTCGATTTGGTTCCATTTGTACCCTCTCAGGAAAATTTTGAAAGGGGTCTGAAAGAAAAAAAAATCATTAACATGGTGAAATGCATCTTTTGATGTCACCATATGTATTTCACCATGTTAATGATTTTTTTTCCAGACCTCCATTTTTAGGAAATACAGAATTGGGGGAACTTTTTCAACATGTCCACACAATATCTCTAAGGTATATTAATGATATATTCAAATGTTGAAAATGGGTGGAGTTCCCCTTTAAGCATTATAACTGGCTTATCAATATCTTAATTCACATAAGTAACAGCCACATGAGGTGAAATACAATATAGGGCTAACAAAAAGTTACCTGTGCTGAACTACTTGTCCAGCTGGCTCACTTACTTTATTGCAGAGCAATTGCTTTCACATTGAAAGTCTGTTTTGAGAGCAGGTGTGCAATTAGTCGTCAGCTTTTCACATTAGATGCTATTGCCTATTGGAAATTGCACCATGTATAGCCTACAGAAATGTTAATAATAAATAAGACCATGCATGCAGTCAGTTGCCTATGCACAGGGGCGGATTGGCACATATTTTCCCACCGGGACAATTTTGCCTTTGCCAGATGTAAAGAAGATGTAACTCTTTGAGAGTTACATCGTATGGCCTCTCAAAGAGTTACCAGATGTAACTCTTTGAGAGCGTAAAAATGAAACCAAATGGACCCTTGCGGGTCCATTTGGTTTCATTTTTACACCCTCAAGAGTTAGAATATTCATGTGAATTAGCCCAACTTAGTCTACACAACTAGAGAATGTAGAAGATCTCTCCTACTTGAAGGCTCTGGTGTAGGACACCTTTTCTTTTTTGAAGGATAGAAACACTAGTTTGCCTGGCCTGGGCCTGGCGCCCTGGCCTGCCCTAGACTTAAAAAGGTTCCCCGGTGGCACAGGCCACCGGGAAAACTCCCTGTACTCCAGGTGACCAATCCGCCCCTGGCCTATGCATAGATTCACATGATGTTCCTCCCATGCAGGAATATGCTAGTGGCTACACAACAGGATATTACAGAAATGTGATTTATTCATTGTCAACCTGGCAGTGAACCATATTTTAAAGAATAATGTATTTTTTCCCCCTTACTGATCTAATTGCTTTTTTGGCTTGCCTCAGCATTTTCCTAATTAGGCCTATCCTACACTGTTTTATGAATAATTGAATTTAACCTTTACCTAATCAGATCAGACCGTTTAGATAATTTAACAAAGAGACAGACACCTTGACATGTATTGACAGGTGTGTGTGTGTGTGTGTGTGTGTGTGTGTGTGTGTGTGTGTGTGTGTGTGTGTGTGTGTGTGTGTGCGTGCGTGCGTGCGTGCGTGCGTGTGTGTGTGTGTGTGTAAAGTTCTATAGACCAGTTATAATATAATCTACTTTTACAATAATACATCACGAAAGTTAGGCCTATGCGTTATAAACAGTGTTGTAGTGGGACTTTTAGAAGTGGGAGGATGCCTCTTAAAGGGGAATTCCACCCATTTTCATTTTTTTTTTCTGAGAGTATACAAATGTGAAGCAAATGGACCTTAGCGGGTCCATTTGGTTCCATTTGTACACTCTCAGAATAAAAGGAAACTCATTAACTTTTTACCATGCCCACACAACATCTCTAAGGTATATTAATGTATATTAATTAATATTGAAAATGAGTGGAATTCCCCTTTAAGACACGTGCGTGCACACTTGCATTTGCATGCGCATTTGCGTGCACCTGCGCAGCACACACAGACACGCTATTAAAACAAGTATAGCATATTGAGAAAGATTGTTTACAATGCATCATTGTATCCATAAAAGTAAATGACAAGACAAAAAAAAACACAACATAGGCCTACTTGGCCCAAAAATATTCTAGATGTGAGAAGTGGGGGGACGCCATCCCCTCACGTCCCCCTCCACTACACTACTTGTTATAAAGGATATATGACAGTACAGTACAGTACAGCTGTTGAACCACAACAACTGCCATCATTCAGGCTAAGGTCTACTCCAGGGGTTTTCAACAGGTGGTCCGGGGACCACCAGTGGTCCCTGAGAGGGTTCCAGGTGGTCCCCAGCTAAGTTGGTTAATCAGATGTAACTCTTGAGAACGTAAAAACGAAACCAAATGGACCCTTGCGGGTCCATTTGGTTTCATTTTTACACTCTCAAGAGTTATAATATTCACCATCTGAATTTGCCATTTTGGAATGTATGTTTTGCTTGTTTTGTTTCCCAAATCCAGCCTGGAATTGTGGACAAAAGCAAAATAAATCTTTGGATTTGGGGTCTGTGGGGCTAAAATATCCTCAAATAGTGGTCCGTGGCTCAAATCCTGAATAAATGGTAGTCCCTGGCATGAAAAAGGTTGAAAACCCCTGGTCTACTCCGTGGCCTTAGCTGAAGGCAGCAGCTATGCTTACAGTAGCACAGTATTGCCATCTAGTGGTCATAGAGCCACAATACACAGTTTCCAACAAGGGAATATATAGCCACCAAAACGACCTCATTTTGGTAGACGTACGTGTTAGCTGATGATAAGAAGAAAGTATACCCGGAAAACCTTTGGTTCTTGTTTCCCCTTCACCTCCCATCAATTGCCCTTTTTATCAGTGTAATATAGTCAGAGAGTGATTGCATTTATGGTTCAAAGGCTTGCCTGATTTTCCAGTGGCTGCACACACAGTCTCTCTCACACACACACGTGCACGCGCACGCACACACGCACACATGCACACACACACACACACACACACACACACACACACACACACACACACACACACACACACACACACACACACACACACACACACACACACACACACACACACACACACACACACACACACACACACACACACACACACACACACACACACACACACACACACACACACACACACACACACACACACACACACACACACACACACACACACACACACACAGTCTGACCTTTTGAGGCAAATGCTACATCAACCTACGGTTCAACCAGTACACAATTTACAATTTTACAGTGTACAACAAGTAAAAACATTGCACTGCATCATATACTGTACATACAGATTTGTTGAATATAAAACTGTCCAATATACAAAATGGTAGCACTCTAACTGTAGGTCAGGGCCTATACTCTCCATCCTGCTGGTATTCAAATAACAGTTATTATATTAACTCTTATTAACTCTAATAATAACTTGAATAATAGGCTAGTGTTGTTAAAACCCTATATTGAGGGTTGGTTGCATTAGGGCCGCTGGTTGAGGGGCGGATCTAGGCATTGGCATGGGGGGGGCAATGCCCCCCAAATGCCCTGACTGCCCCACCAAACATGGCGGAATGCAAAAAACCCACATTTCAAAGATATTTCAAATTAAAGTGCTTATATTTAAAATGATTTGAAACACTACTACTGCTACTAACTAACTACAGCTGCGTCACCACTAAACCAGCAGCATTTCATCATTGAAAACAGAAAACTCTCTGAGACAGACCTTTAGCTTTATGCATGCTGTGTGTCTGTTGCAACTTCAACAACAACTGATGTTATTGTTGATGCTTATACTGATGAAGACTGATCCGTGGAAAACACGGACCAAGAGATGAATGGTCACATACTGTACTAAAAAAAAAAAGGTATTTGGCACACGACGAGAAGGCATTATTACGCAGCACCACTTAAAGATCTACTGTAGAGATAGAGTCCCTTAGAAGGCTCAGATCATATATCAAATATGCTTGAAGGTTACACACACAAGAACAATGCAGTGTACAGGCTATATGGTGAGAGAACGGAGTACATGCCTGGACCCGGAATCCTCTGATCTTGAGTCAGATAAAAGTGAGGTATGTGTTTGTGTATACAATAGACTACTCCTATCAACATAAGTGTATGTAGGTTACACCTCAGACTTCGCTTTACACATGGATGCACGCGCGCACACACACATTATCTGATTGTGTAGATTAGGTAATTCAGATGAATATTTTAACTCTTGAGAGTGTAAACATGAAACCAAATGGACCCGCAAGGGTCCATTTGGTTTCATTTTTACACTCTCAAAGAGTTACATCTGGTTAACCAACTCTACATATTTACCACTGGTGGTCCTCGGCCGATGAGAGTCAGGCAAAGGGCCGCATTTGGCCCCTGGGCCTCATGATGCCCTGGTATGGTCTACAGTACTGTATGTCAACATCCATTGTCTTTGCTAAAGGTTGCTGTGAGGGCAAAAACTCCCCTATGTCATATCTAACCTTGGGGTGTCAAGTTCACAGATAGGGTGAGGAGAATTGACCTGGAAGGGCAAATGGCTTTAACCGCAGGTATGTCACCAGTTTAAATGCCAAATGTTTGTTTGTATTCAGTGGGATTTATCAATTGTTCATTCTAATGTTATGTTATGTCTAATCGCATTAGCTGTTGAAGGCAAGACATTTACCATGATGTACTACATGAACGTACTCCAGAAGTGATACCCCTGGCCGTGGAAGATGTCTTCCTAAGAAGGAGCTTCTAAGAAGGAGTTCCTTCTCAAGGTATGTTATATGGAGATTTCTAATGAGACGTATTGGAAGACTACCGAGAAATCTGTGCAGCACTGCATTGATAATGGAACTGCGACCAAGTGCTTTCATTTTGATCGTGTGTTTGGGCTAACGAGTCAACAGCTCAGCTCTATAATAACATAGCAAAGCCTCTGATTGCATCAGCTGTTGAAGGCAAGACATTTACCATGATGTAAGTAAGCTTTATTTATAAAAGCACCTTTTGCAGAGATGCATCACAAGGTGCTGTACATGCAAAACACACAATAAGACCTATCCTATACAATTCATCTAAAAACAGAAAACAGTGAGCAGTAAAAATCAATGCATACTACATTACATTTCCACAAATGCTTTGATGGGCAGTGAAGTGAACGTACTCCAGAAGTGATAACCCCTGCCCCTGGCCACGGAAGAAGTCTTCCAGACGATCAAAAAGTATCCTAAGGAGTTCATTCTCAGGCTATCTTATATGGAGATTTATAATGAGACGATAGCCAATTTGCTGGTCAATAACTGGAAGAGGAAGCCGTTGGAGGCCACACATAAAACTGTATATGTGCGTGATCTGACTGAGGAACTAGTGACGACAAGCACTTATATTCTTAAATTATTTCAATTAGGCTCGTTATATTGAATTTACAACATATAACAGAAAACAAAGACAATAAACAAGGAACGGAAACTAACTAAGCAAACAAAACGATAAAACAAAAGGCTAACAATAGGCTATCAGCACAGCTAGTAGTTGTGCGGCAGCAGTGTTGTAGTTGGACTTTTAGAAGTGGGCGGGGGGGGGAACACCTCTTAAAGGGGATAAATGTGAACCCTAGCGGGTCCATTTGGTTCCATTTGTGCACTCTCAGAAAAAAGGTAATTCATTAACATGGTGAAACACCTCCATTTCTAGGAAACAGAATGGGGGGAACTTTTTTTTTTTATCATGTCCACTTGATAATATTAGATGTTTTAGATGCGAGAAGTGAGGGGACACCGTCCCCCCGCGTCCCCCCGCGTCCCCCTCCACTACACCCCTGTGCGGCAGGTCGGGGGAAGGACAGACGGTAGTCGTTCCCCCACCCGTCTGGACCTGTCAGGGTCAGACTTATGTAGGGGCTGGCAGCAGGCGGGCAGCCGGACACCAGGCACCTTGTGACCGACCGCCAATAGAGGACAGGGAGTGATGAGGTCCCTGCCCCCCGCCAGCCCCCCCCAGTAGCAGTGTTGGGACATGTGCACTACGCAACTTAATATATTACATAACATATTAGCAAAATGCAGTAACTTACTTTCTGTCAATCTGCCTCATTGAAAATGTTCTTGTGAAATTATATTGACAACTGCAGAAGTTAAATAATTCCTTATTTTCTATCATTTGTCATCAAATTATTTATGTATTTATTTATTTATTTATTTATTAGGGACGTTTTTGTTGATTTCATATGGATTTGGCCAGACTGCCAAGTGCGCTTGCTTTATTGTAGGTATGCCACTGGTCTACGCAATATTTGATTAATAGTGATACTAAATATTTCATTATATATTTTGTAAAAAGTTTTTTTTTCTAAGTAATATGTAATAGTAATATTAATATATTACACTTGCTCAGACAGTAATATTGTAATATATTGCTTTAAAATGAAGGTAATAATAAGTAATATATTAACAAGGTAAAGTAATATTCCCAACACTGCCCAGTAACACACATGAGACGGGCCCTTATACATGTGGCTCTAAATTACTATATATATATATATATATATATATATTATATATATAAACAACAAATAACCCAAATAAATACACAAGACACACACATGACACTGCACATTTGGTGTCGACTTCCTTAACATAAAAAAAAACCCTTCAAAGAGCAGGAACAAGGTATCCGTCAGAATGTAGTTCAATGGAGGTCATGCAGCCAATTCCAATCCTGGTTTGCTTTGAATTAATAGAGCCTGCACTGAATGTTGTGAATTTCTAGGAAGTTCCTAGAAATTTATTCAATTTTTTTTTTAATAAAGTTCAGTTCTTTAAACTTTTCCTTTTGATAATACCATTTCTTAGTTCTTCATAGTTTGTATTATTTGTGGTGTGCTGTTGACAAGACCACATGAGTTAGAAATGTGCAAGATCATGAGTACTTAATGAGTACTTCATATCCATGAAGTACTCATGACATACTCATCTTTGGTAGAGGGTGTGGGGCTGCTGTGGCTCAGGAGGTAGAGCAGGTCGGCCAAGGATCCAGTGGTCGGCGGTTTGAATCCCGGCTCCTCCTGTCCATGTGTCGAAGTGTCCTTGGGCAAGACACTTGCCTCCAGTGGTTGCCACCGCTGGTGTGTGAATGTGGGAAGGGAGGACGCTGGCGTTGACTGTTAGCCACTCTACTTCTCAATGTATGAATGGACCACGTAGTGCATAGAAAAGCGCTATAAAAAAGCAATCCATTAGAGACGTCTGGTGCCTCGCAGTCATAGTCTATGGAAGATTCGTCTGTTGTGCACATTTTCTGACCTTGTTTAGGTGAGACCAGACAGGAAAGCCAGGTCCAACACTAATCTGAAAAGACAAGATGTAGAGTCAGTTACCCAACCTTGAACTAGATTCTGCCGAATCTAGTTTTGCAATAAGGTCCATCGACTCAGCCATGTCAATTTATCTGCGATTTGCTCTTATTAACATTTATTTGCAGCTGTACTGAAAGATTGAATTATCTATCTGCAAAGCAATTGTTTGATAAAAATCCACCATAGACATGGTGAGCTACTTTCAGTAAATAAAAGTGCTGGATTTGAGAAGCAGGTGGTACACAGGGCGGTTCAGTGACTTATGAGGAGCGCTGCCAAACTCCAATACTTATTATTGACAGAAAGTAGCTCATAACAGCTCTATGGTGGATTGTTGGCAAACAAATGATTTGCAGATAGAAAGAGGATAAGTCAACCTTTCCAAACAGCTGCAATGTTGGGGAGTTTAACATAGTTGATTGATTGATTGATTGATTTGATTTGATATATATGATACAGTTCATAAAGAGCAGCACATATTATCTGGATAGCACATAAAAGTCATAGGACTTAATTCCATTGTGATCCAACAATATACATTACAAAAGGAACAATCAACGGTACTACAGTACATCACAATAATGACTAATTACAACAGCAATCAATAAATAGAACAGGATACATATAAGTTTACAGTTTAATACAAGCATGGGGGAGTAGATATGGTACAAAATGGAACTCTAGATTCAGTCCAATTATAAAATAGTTGCAGAGTTTCATTGCAGCTAAACCTTAATGAACCTCCCTGCAAAAACCATACAAACAAATCCAACATGAATGTGGAATGTAATTGCAATAATGGTTGCTTAGCTAAAATTTCCATCCTTCCAACATAGCGTCTCCCATGTGTATTATGATGACAGTCAATATAAAACCACTTTGACTCTATAATGAATAACCCAATCTACAGCTATATTTATAGCTGGATATAAGAAGGACTAGTGATTAAGAATAGCACATAGTCACAACACAACATATTCTACTGTAGGCTATATCGGCTTAACATCTTTTTGTGATAATCAGGGATTGGTGGTTAAATTTTAAATTACTAATCTCTGTTGAAAAGAGTACTACGATTTATGTAAAACATAAATACTGCAAAGTTGAACTACTCTTGTTACTTACAAGTAAACTTGCAGGAATTCAACAGCATTTACAGCTTGACATGCTGTGGCTTCTTTTCACCTGGAATGTTGTGCCCAAATCTGCAAATCTGTCAAGGAGGAAATACTATTTCAATATATCTGTTGTGAACAACACCTATTGACACATATTACATCAAAATGTAACCCGAAAACAAACAGTCCATATATACTGTATAGACTATGTAGACTATGGCTGAGATGAGAACTTTATAAAACCTATAAACGAGAAGGTCACATACTGCAGCAAACAGCAACTGACTGACAGAGGAGAGGCATTTTAGACAGGCAAGAGCTAACAGGACACAGCTGAACACAGTCCACAATCAACACAGCTGGAACACATGACTCGATATAGAATCTATCTATCTATCTATCTATCTATCTATCTATCTATCTATCTATCTATCTATCTATCTATCTATCTATCTATCTATCTATCTATCTATCTACCTACCTACCTACCTACCTACCTACCTACCTACCTACCTACCTACCTACCTACCTACCTACCTACCTACCTACCTACCTACCTATCTATCTATCTATCTATCTATCTATCTATCTATCTATCTATCTATCTATCTATCTATCTATCTATCTATCTATCTATCTATCTATCTATCTATCTATCTATCTATCTATCTATCTATCTATCTACCTGCCTACCTACCTATAAACATTTGAGAATACAACATAGACTATCTAATGCACAAGCTTACAATGCAAGTACTCCTGAGAGGTAGTGGGTAGAAGTAAATGTGAATGTGAATTGTGAATTAAAATACTCAGTAATAGTAGCTTAGAAATAATTGTCCTTTTGGGCACAGATCAGATCCATCAGATCAGGTTGTAGTATCCTCTTGGTGGCACTATAGGCCAATGTGAAAAGGGTGTAATTTCTTCTAATGATTTTAATGGTAATTAGATTATTTGAGGCATTTAAAAAAAGAGTTCTCGTGTACTATTGCTTAAATAAAGCATAAGCAACGACAACAAAGCAGGCCAAAATAAATTTCTGTTGGCTAGATAAACTGTAGATTTAGTTACTAAAACCTTAAATACTAAATGAAATGTATGAAGATCTATTAATGCTGCATAGGAAACCCCCAAAAATCAGGTAATATGTCAAATGAGTGCAGCTTCCCATAACCAACAGCCTTGCCTGGTATGACTTGTTAAAGGGGAACTCCACCCATTTTCAACATTCTAATTTGTCATTAGTATACCCTAGAGGTGCAGGGTGGACATGATAAAAACGTTCCCCCATTCTGTGTTCCCAAGAAATGGAGGTCTGAAGAAAACCACTAACTTTCACATGTTAATAGGGTATGGGGATAAATGGCCTAAAAATAAAAACTTTGGAAAATGATTACGCCCATTTCAGGGATGGTGCATTGGGTCATTTGAGAGATATTTTGTATTGGAAGTTGGTACCTAGCATGAAATAAACCCCCCACCCAGACCAAAAAACTAAATCGGACATGCTAATTTTCCACTTTTCCCACTCTTTTTACCCATTAAAAAATAAAATCAAGTGTTTTAGGGAACATTGGTTCACATGTCAGATATTGCAAAGTTCTAATGTAATAAGGTATATTTATACATAATACATTTTGGCTCCTGTTTGACTGCAAGCAGACAGTACAAATCGCCCATCAGACAATTCAGTTCATTACAGCACCATATAGTAGAGGACCCGACTAAGATTTGGGTGTGCTTCATTTAGGAGAGAATATTGTAACTGTTCTTGGCTAATATGACCACCACAAATAGCATGGGAACTGTGAAAAAAAATCTCTATCCAGGGTGAAATACCAGAAAATGACCTCCCCCTTTTTAAAATGACTTCAGCTTTAACTTTTAATTTAACATATCTTTAACTTCTAATTTGTGGGAGCTACAGAGGTGCCCAACATTTTCAGAATAGTCATGTTTGCTGAATCTGAGACCAAGCCAGCAACCACCCAGCACAGGTCATCATAGTGGCCAAATCCAATATGACCAACAGTCTGCCCCTTGAAAACGTTTCTTTCTAGAACATTTGAATCAGATAAGAATTATGTTTAACAAGAGAAACATTTTGGATGATTGACTTCATGACTGGATGTGTCTGAATCCCAATTGGGTTAATGCTTGTTATTGCAATTACTGTAGAGCCAGGTTTGAGTGTAGAGTTGTTGGAATAGGTTGATATCAAACTTGAGCAAAGAAACAACCTCTATAGAGATGTAATGTTATTAAAACAAGAACAACAATAATACACTAGTCAAAAGTCTACATCTTAACAGTATACTGCTAGTTGCTATGCACAGTGCAGTTACTGAAATATGAAGCAGTACAGTATAGTACAATGTTCTACAGCACAGTACAAAAGCATATTGTACTATACACAAGCATACTGTAGCGCAGAGGTTCCCAACCACCGGTACTAGTACCACTGCTAGTACTTGAGCCTGTCTCTGGTGGTGGTGACAAAAGTGGAATGAAATATTGCTACATGTAAGTCTGCTTCTGACCAACTAATTGTTTGAAGTAGGGTCTCCAACCTTACTGAAATGAGCACAACAGCACACCTAGCCGTTGAGAACGGATTAATCACATTAGAAAATTAAATCAATGGTTCTGATTAGTGATTAGACACTTAGCAGCAGGATTATTGGCTTGGGAGTGGAACAAAAAGGGCAAGTCTACATTCCTGTATTTTACTCACCAAACACTCACCAATATTTTCTGAGGTGTAGTATAAAATAGTTGGTTGGGAACCAATGCTGTAGCGTACTGTACTGTAATATACTGTGTTGTACTGTAGCATACTGTACTGTATACTGTACTGCAGCATATATAACTGTACTATACTGCACTGTACTGCTTCATTTTGTAGTGACTATACTGGGCCATAGCAGCTAGCAGCCACTATAGCAGTGTGTTTCTAATTTAAACATACTGTTATAATTTACATATAGGTACTGCAGTATTTGTAATAAGCAAATAACCAAATAGACATTCAGACACACCCAGTCATAAAGTCGAGCACTCCAAAACATTTCCATTTGTCAAACAACAGGATTTAGACATATCATAACACGTTCATAGCTCTTCTGATTTAAAAGTTCTATAAATGTCTTTTTCAAGTGGCGAACTGGCGGCCATATTGGATTTGGCAACTCTGATGACCTAGGGGGTTGCTGGCTTGGTCATGGATTCATCAAACATGAGTATTTTGAATATTTTGCCTATAGAATATATGGGCAAACAGGGAGAATAACTTGTGCATGACAGGCGGAATTTGCAAAAAATGGCCATTTTGGGTACTTTTTTGATTTTCAGTGGGTGGGGGTTATTTTCAAGATACAGAGTTACTTTTTGTGTCAAAAGTCTTATATTTATGGTGTTAACCAATTCTCAAATGGACGCGTTAAAATTTTGAACTTGATGATTATCCCCATACCCTAATGTTAATGGATTTCTTTAAATGCTTCTTTTTTTCTGAGAGCGTACAAATGGAACCAAATGAACCCTAACGGGTTCATTTGGTTGCATTTGTACACCCTCGGAAAAATGTTGAAAATGGGTGGAATTCCCCTTTAATCATTGTTTTCCTCCAACAGAAATATACTTTGCCTGCTACCATGTCCACACACACACACACACACCACGCACGCACGCACACACACACACACACACACACACACACACTCTTGACAGGGACCGTTTGGTGACATTTGTTATTACCTTTATGGCCGAGCTAGGGGCAGGACATTTTTATATAATTTTATGGTCCATAGACTGCTGGCATTTACACTTTTTGTGGCCCTTTGCGCATATATTTCCTCTGCGCCACTCACCTGGGAAATATGTCCAAAATGAAAAGCCCTAGATTATATTTCTCCCTATGATGTGGTGGTTGGTTGGCTGTGCTACACTATTAGTTTTAGCTCTGAACTGAATGCTGCATTTTGTTCAAAACATTCTTTTTGGGTCTCTCTGTAACTGTTTTTGAGTCTGTCTCTAACTGTATCTATACTGTATACTGTAACTATACATCTGTAAATCTACAAATTCACTGCTGCTGTATGCAATCCCTTAGCAAAAAGCAGTATATGAAAGTATACTAGCATACTAGTATACTATTAACCCTTAGTGTCCTGGTGTTTTGGTGTTTTGGTGTTTTATCTGTTGAAAAATAGCAGATCAAGAAGCTCATGTCGCGCCACCGAGTGGCGCGACATGAGCTTGTTGTTCTGCTATTTTTGAAAAATTGTGAAAATGTGCTGCAAATCTCTGAATACAGTACATTATTTTGGAGGCATTTTTAACTCAAAATTTTGCTTCTGGGGGATCCCTAGAACACCATGTTTTCAGATAGGGGTCTGCAGCCAAATATGAATAATTCTGGTGGTCATTGGCTTGAAATATGTTAGCATCACTCACACAGGAACACAGATTTTTCAGAAAAACTAGAATCTAGTGTCAGAGACTATAGAATCTAGTGTCAAAAACTCGATTCTAGCGTCAGAAATTAGATTCTAGTGTCAAAAAGTAGATCCTAGCATCAGAAACTACAATTTAGTGTCAATAACTAGAATCTAGTGTTGTAAACAACTGTAGAATCTAGCGTCAAAAGCTAGAATGTTGCTGCAGCTATAATCTGGTGTAAGGAACTACTGTATAATCTGGTGTCAGAAAGTCGAATCGAGGGTCACGACACAATGGGTTAACAACATACCCTATTGGCCTGAATATAAGACTATGTTTTTTTCCCAATGGAAATATCCAAAAAATGGAGTCGTCTTATATTCAGGGGCTGTACGATTTGACATTCAATGTTCTTTTTTCTGTAAATGGGTCTTGAAAAATGAGGGTCGTCTTATAAACGAGTCGTCTTATATTCGGGACAATACGGTACTTGTTTTTTCAGCCCCCATGAGCACGGACACAGGATAACGCCTCTGCTTAAGACTAGTATAGTTAGGGTAGGTGGGGTAGGTAGGGTAAAAGATTTGAAATTCATGGTGTAGTACCAGCCTGGTGCACTAGGGGCGTCCAAGAGTAGCTACACTATGTGAACCTGCTGCTCGATCCTGATTGGAGGAGAATTCACCCTCCACCTGGGGAACTTTTATTAGCTCCTCTGCTAACGTGGGGAAGGGGGAAACTCCATATATGGTCTGCACACCTTATAATAGCGCATTTTAACAGAAAAAAAAATGTTTTGGGGTGATATCTGACAAAAGTGAAATCACTTCCCCTACCTTTAAGTATACCTGGCTCATATAGTATGAGTATAAAAACAAGTCTAAGTACTGTATATTGATGTTAAAATGGAGTTCAATTTGCCTCTGTGATCTGTCATTTACAATTCTTGTCTCTTTTCTATGTACGCTGTGCTACAGCACGCTTGCTGTTGCACAAACACACACAAAATAACTATAAATGTTACCACATTATTAATTCAGTTGTAGTGTGTAGATGCCATAACATGTAGGCCTACTAGCTAGCTGGTGATGGTGAGTTACTGTGAGATCAACATGGTGGAATATAGGCATATGGTGTGGACTCTGCCAGCAGATGTCAGTATCGTTCCTCCATAGAGGTGAGTTGGCTCTCTGCAGTATGTCATTACCCCATATGCCCAGAGACTCCAGTCTCAATACTAATCATCACTCCATTATCATTTTGTGCTCAATACCCATGAACCACCATTGCCACAGTGGCAAACATCAGAATTAGACAAATGACAAATGTTCATTTGCCAAATCAAATTTTAATGTAACAGGCATACGCCTGGACCGATGAGCTTGTATGCTGTGTGAAAGGAACTGTTTCAGGCATGCAACAGACCAGTGATGTCCAAGAAGGACGCCCAGGTGGATCTGCATTAGGCCCCAAACCCAAACCCCCACTACATGGACCTAATGGTTCATGTAGTTTAGTCAATAGTTTACCTGGGGACACAGATACAAGAACAGTAACACTGTATGTGGTAAGAAAAAATGCACTAGCCTCATCTAGGCATGGGTATGGGGGGGGGGGGGGGGGGGGGGGCAATGTCCCCTAAAGGCCTATTCAGAGATGGATTTTCGGTGGCCACCGTGACCACCGCGACCACCGTTTCCTACAATATGACGTCATACCACCGCTACCACCGCACCTCCCAGCCCTCCTCTCGGATTTTACTGACCACCGCACCGCACCGCAGCGGGAATGCCCACCAACCAATCACATTCGTTTAGCTCTCTGCCTCGAGCGGCGGTTTGTTTTTGACAGCTGTCAGCAGCGAGCAGCTGCTGGGACCGTCGAAGGTTTTAACTGATAGATAAGCAAGTAGGCTACATAAATAGATAAACAAGTATAACAATAGAATAGGAAATAAACATAAAACGAGCAGAAAGAAAATGGACGCTTTTGAAGAGAACCTGGCTATGGAGGTCAGGAGGTAGCCTACGAGCACCTATATAACCCGACAATGAAGTCGTGGAAGGGAGGGGGAGGGGCAATGCGGTGGTCGCGGTGGTGACAGACTATATAATAGCGCGCGGTGCGGTGCTCTGAGCGGTGGTCGCGGTGGCCACCGAAATTCCAGACTCTGAAAGAGCCTTAAATGTCCAATTTGCCCCACCAAACACGATGGCATGCAAAACCATTGCTGATGGCATTCTTATAATTAAAATGACTTGAAACAAAATACTACTCCTACTAACAACAACTAACTACAGCTGTGTCACCACTAACCAACAGCATTTCATCATTGAAAACAGAAAACTCTTTGAGTCAGACCTTTAGCTTTATGCATGCTGCGTGCCTGTTGCAACTTCAACAACAACTGATGTTGTTATTGATGCTTTACTTGCCTAATAAAAGTCCTGTAACCGAAAATGGTATGGGTGCGCCCATGCCATTTTCTCCTGCCCCCCCCCCCCCCCCCCCAAATTGGGAAATGTTACATCCGCCCCTGTCTCTGGCTGCTTTGAAAAGTTATGAAAAAAAAAAACACCTTTGAGACTTCAAAGCTGCTAGGCATCACTAGGTCTAAACCAAAGATGCCAATAATTGCTAGGTCCAGGTTTATAGGTGCTCTCAGGTGCTCTGCAGCAGCCAGCTGCTTTTGTATTGTGAGCACAATTTTCATTTTATACCATGAAACGTCGTGTCTGTCTGTCTGTCTGTTTGACGTGTATCGACTTACACACCTGCCGAAAACACCTTTGCAAGGTCACCCACCCCTTCCCGAGCGAGAGCCGCAAAAGACTTTGGAAAATCCGACGCATTACATGACAAAAAGTGACGTAAACAACGTTGTGGAAGCTTTTACTCTCTGCAGCGATTAAAGAGTTCCGTACGGGGTACGGATTTCCGTACTGGGGAGGATTCCCCAGGGGTTTCATAAGATCCACGACATTTGGCAAAAAAAAATCTAAAAGGGGAGGGTTTGCCCACGGCCGCGATGTTGGTTAATGACGTGACCAAACGCAAAACGAACCATTATACTTGACTTGCAAGTCAAGTGATCTCCAAACTACAATGCATCATCCCTAGGACTAGGAAAATAGATTTGTGCGCTCCGCTCCGTGCAAGTCAAGCTGCACCGGTGCCGCTGGTAGGGTAATCAAGTGTCTGTTGAGTGATTGGGTGTGTAACTTGAAGAGTTGCGACATTGAAGGGTCAGAAACTGAGCGGTCGAGCTGCTCGATCTGAACTGTGACAAACATAGATGGCCGTCCCCATTGCCCGATAGAAGTCTATGTAGAGCAGACGCCATTAACGTTTCCAGGAAGTGAACGGAGATGTCATAACTTTCCGGGTCTGGCTCTACTCTATGGTCTGGCTCCGCTGCTGACTCAGCCTATCTGCCTGCCTTGTCTGTTGTTATTTTATATGTTTAATGTCGTTTTACGTGATTACACCCGCTTTCTTTTTGTGGCAATATGAAGTTTATTGCCTGGCCGTGTTATCACTCAGGCACTCAGACAAACCATGCGAGTCTGTTGTGTTTTGGATTCACTGGCCAAGTATTCAGAACTAAAGAACAGCGCGACGCGAACATGGAATAAAATTAAGAAAAGAGGGTCAAGAGGAGGAGTGCGAGCCAGATTAAGGAGACGTGGCAGCTGACATCCTTTGCCGGTAATAACGTTTTTAATGTTCGCTCTTTGAGCAACACGATGAATGAACTGGTCGCAAAAGTTAAATGCGACAAAGTATGATTAGTATCCATGTCCACTGTGGGCCGCATGAGAAGCTAAGGGAACACTGATACCGAACGGGTCGAGCCAGGGCTGGATCTAGACGGGGCAGGGGTGGGCAGTGCCCACCCAAATGCGCATCTTGCCCACCAATGAAAGGTTATATCAGTGGTTTTCATC
Source organism: Benthosema pterotum (assembly GCA_039105355.1). NCBI lineage: Eukaryota > Metazoa > Chordata > Actinopteri > Myctophiformes > Myctophidae > Benthosema > Benthosema pterotum. Next base: position 49,618,464 of record CM076983.1, on the reverse strand, counting down.
AGCGGTCCAGGGACCACCAGTGGTTGAGAGATGGTCCCCAGCTAAATGTAGCCCAAGTCTACACAACTAGAGAATGTAGAAGATTAATGGTCATTTTAGTATGTTTGACTGTTTTCCCCCAAATCCAGCCTGGAATTGTTGACAAAAGCAATCAAAAGCAAGCAAGAATCTTTATAGTTTTGGGTCTGTGGGGCTAAAATGTCCTCAAATGGTGGTCTGTGGCTCAAATGTCGAATAAATAGTCGGCCCTGGTGTCATAAAGATTGAAAACCACTGCTTCATATGGAAAAAACTTTGGAGTTGCCCACCCTGCCTTTTTTCCAGCCCACCCTAGTAGGGCTGGCTAAATTCGGCCCTGGGTAGAGCTATGCTGCAAGAAAAACAGAAGATGTTGCTGACAATATAGCAAAAATAAATGTATTAGGCCTACATGTTATCAACAGCCGGCTAATTAATTTCATATTGAATGATATTTAATTAAATGACTTATGTATTGCCTCGCTATACAGATCATGTGAGCAAACTAACGTGGGTCTATGTGTGCGCAATTGCGCTGAACGGAACAGCTGCCGGGGCATTGATTGATTGATTGATTGATTTGCAGAATAGGCAACAGTATGGCCATACTATTTCTCCCATGTCAAAAATATGTCGGGCATAGTACGTTATAGAAAGTGTGTAGGCCTAATGGGACTTACGAAAAATACTTGGTAGGGATTTATTTATGCAATATTTATCGCATAGTGTGACAAGGTAGGCTACGTTGTGAACGGGGGGGGTGCAGTCTGCACCCCCCCCCCCCCCCGACTGAAATATTTTCCGTCTTTGGATTTTTTTCTGCTTTAATCCCTGCTCTCTGGGAAGGTCATCCCCCTTCACAAGCAGTAAAAAGTTTCCTCTAGAAAGATTAATAGTCGAAGGTGCTGTCAAATGCTGTGTATTCTAAAGATTTTTGATTTATTTATTTATTTTTGCTTTTGCCGTTATTGATAGGTACAAGTGAAGAATGACAAGGACAAGGAGAATGATAGGAAATAGGGAGAGAGAAGACCAGGGGCGGATCTAGGCGTGGGCGTGGGGGGGGGGGGGGGGGGGGGCTAAATACCCAGTCTGCCCCCCCAAACACGATGCCAGGCAAAACAACCCAAGATATTTCAAATTAAAGTGCTTATATATTTAAAATGATTTGAAATACTAGTGCTTATATTTAAAAATTTTGGCACCACTAAACCAACAGCATTTCATGATTGAAAACAGAAAACTCTCTGAGTCAGACCTTTAGCTTTATGCATGCTGCGTGTCTGTTGCAACTTCAACAACTGATCTTATTATTGATGCTTTACTTGACTAATAAAAGTCCTGTAACCGAAAATGGTATGGGTGCGGCTTCCATACCATTCCATACCCCCATACCATTTTCTCTTGCCCCTCCAACATGTTCTCTTGCCCCCCCCCCCCCAAACGGGACATGTTACATCCGCCCCTGGAGAAGACATGCAGCAAAGGTCTTCGTGAATTGGAATCGAATGCACCTGGACCACTTTCCAACTGGCGCCCCAAATGTTGTGTATTCTGATTGGCTGGGAAGACGAAATGGACCCTTACGGGTCCATTTGGTAAGGGAAAATCTTCTATAAAATGTCACCCCCCAAGGGATACAATTATGAACTTTTTTACTAAGAACATATTATATGTGTTTTAAATGTTCAATTCTAGTTATAGAGGACAAGTATAATTTATGTATCCATATTAGGCTTATTAGCTTGGTATGCTTTTAAAGCATGTCTGGTGGTCGCCCCCTCCCCTCACCCCCACAACTGCCTAGTCTGTCTAATGGCAAAAACGCCCCTGAGTGGGGCTAATCAGTCAAATTCACTTCACCTGTGCAATTCTCTGCCTCAGCCAACTGATCGCCATGGCAACCCCACACATGCCAATCGATTACCTAACCAGTCCACTTTTCACAGTCAGATTGCAGCATCCTTCAGTCACAGGCAGGCAGACAGATACAGACATCTCCATACATTATGGCCACAAAAGGAACAAACAGACGGATACAAGTTGACGGATGCTGTGACAAGTTGACGAGGGGTATTATCACGGCCCCAGATAGTGGCTCCAGGCTTGAAGCAACGATGGTGGCCTGGTGGCCAAGTTTGGTACTGCAGGCGGGTGGAATTCATGCACGAACGCCGGAGAGGACGCACGCTCGTTTGCTTTGTGCACGCGGACAGGGCAGTTTGTGTTTAAGTTGTTTTCTGAATAAACCAGCGGCCTCACGTCATATACTACCTCTCAAAACACAACGGATGTATTATATGACAGATAATAAGCTCAATGCAAACCCACAAGCTTGTTTTTTGATGCTTTTTGATGTTTTTTTCCTTTGCTCGTGCGCGACGGCGCTCGTTCATGGTTCCCATAATCCCTTGCGTCGGGCGCGTTCATGGAGAAATACTTCCGCATTTGGGCACCAAATTTGGTGCCCAAATGCGGAAATAGGCGCACTTCCGGCGGTCTTCCGGGTGCTTCAAAGCGCCAATGAGCAACTTGTATTGAAATGAATAACAAGGGGGCGGGGCTGTCGCTCCAGTCCGTTCTCTATTATTTTATTACTAAAAAAAAAGTTGACTATGGGTATTATGAGGTTCCCAAGTTTCATCGCTCTCAACCAGGCCGATGTACAGGTCTAGTCGGGAGCAATTAGTGCTTCAGCTTCTTGCTCAGGCGTATAGTGGAATATTTTCACATCTAAAATATTTTTGGGGCAAAAGTAGGCCTATATGTTTTTTGTCTTGTCATTTACTTTTATGGTTGCAATTAGGCACTGTAAACAATCTTTCTCAATGCTATACTTGTTTTAATACTGTGTCTGTGTGTGTTGCGCACAGGTGCACGCAAAATCGCAAATGTGCCTGCAAATGCAAGTGTGCATGCACTTGTCTTAAAGGGGAATTCCACTCATTTTCAATATTTTACTATGTCATTAATATACCTTAGAGATGTTGTGTGGACATGGCAAAAAAAAGTTCCCCCATTCTGTGTTTCCTAGAAATGGAGGTGAATTTTTTTTGTTAACATAGTGAAATACATCTTGATGACATCATCAAGATGTGTTTCACCATGTTAATGAGTTTCCATTTGGTTCACATTTGTACACTTTCAGAAAAAAAATAAAAATGGGTGGAATTCCCCATTACACCCTTAAAAATGTTTAGTCAAATTTTCTACTAAACTGATTAGTTAGCAGTGATGGGTCATAGGATGGGTCAGGTTGACCAAACAAAGGATTAAATATTGACCCATTTGCTGGTCTGTGATGTAATGTACTATGTTGGGTCAAAAGTAAACAAATACAATTGCTTTACTATTGACCCAACTGACCAAACATTGGGTTAAATATTGACCCTTTTGCTGGTCTGTGCAGTGATGTGCTATGATGGGTCAACAATCAACCAATACAATTGGTTTACCATTGACCCAACATTGGATTAAATATTGACTCATTTACTGGTCTGTGATCATCACAGACCAGTAAATGGGTCAGTTGTGACTCAACATTCTTGAGTCGGGGCCCTAAAGATTCCCGCCTTTTCTCCTGCTCTTCATTTTCTTGCCTGGTTGGATAACAAGCAGCATCTGAAGAATTTCACATTTGTCACAAATGGTGAAATGCAACAGTAAGGACATTTTACTTTACTTACTCTTTCCTGGTGACTGATATTGTCCTTGGAATACGTAAGAGGACCGTGGAATTTCATTTACAGTTTTTATTTATTTTTAAAATATTGTTTTATTCATTTGGGTAGGGTTGCCCAAATATGGAGGCGGCTACATTTTCCAAAACAATATTATGTCTGGTGTGTTCACATGAGACTGAGTAGACCATAAAATGACCAAAAGTTTTTTTTGAAAGTGGAAGTTTAACAATTTCCAAGCTGACATGTCTAACTGGATGTTGAAGGGCAAATGGAAGCCAACTAGCATTGGCAATTAAGGCTAATAAGCTAAGCTAGCTTGTTGAACATTCACTAGATGGTTAGCACCAGACTAGGGCTTTGGTGCATGTACCGTTGCTGTTGGCGTGTTTCTTTTTCTTTTCATAATCTTCCCTATAGTGTGCTGACAATATAGTTTCTAGCAAAGCTTTTATATATCTGGATTGGGCAGATGGGCCTTAGTGTGTGTGCCGTTGGCTTTTTTGCATCACACACTGTAAATCAACTGACATGATTTGGAGGAGACTAGTTTTAGGTATAACTGCTGCAATTGCCTGGAGAGTTTAACTGTTTTCTACTTTCTTTTTTCCTTCAACAGCCTTCAACAAACATGGTGGAGTGTCTGTCTGCCGTAACAACGGAATCACTGTATGTCCTTAGCTAGGGAGAGCATAATCGGTAGCCTGGAGAGCCAGACTCAAATCGTGTGGAGTCATAAATGGTCTGTAATGCATGTAAAACTGTCCTGGGGGACCTTGAAATGAAACAGGTTTCTAGTTTTGTCCCAAAATTTAAGAGAGATAAACTAGCAAAACGTTGGTCAGAATAACAATTATTCTATGTTTTCTAAAGGTGTAGATTCTCGAAAATGAAGTCATTCACATTTTTGAATATAATCTAACTCTTGAGAGCGTAAAATTAAACAAAATGGTTGGTTGGTTTGTTTGGTCCATCATTTAGCTGGGGACCACCTGGAATCCGCTCAGGGACCCTGGACCACCAGTTGAAAACCCCTGTCTCAGCGGAAACAGCCTCCACTGGTGTCTTACTGCTCTTACTGGAAGCTTCCCATACACACTCCATATTTAGGTATGCCTGTTAGGGGTATGCCCTATGACACTCTCAAGAGTTACAGATCTATAATTTTCCATTTGGTTACCAACTGTCCATCATTTAGCTGGGGACCACCTGGAATCCTCTCAGGGACCCTGGACCACCTGTTGAAAACCCCTGTCTCAGCGGAAACAGCCTCCATGGCGTCTTACTGGAAGCTTCCCATATACACTCCATATTTGGGTATACCCATGACACTCTCAAGAGTTAAAGATCTATAAGTTTTCATTTGGTTACCAACTGTCCCTCATTTAGCTGGGGACCACTTGGAATCCTCTCAGGAACCACTGGTGGTCCCTGACCCACCTGTTGAAAACCCCTGTCTCAGCGGAAACAGCCTCCAGTGGCGTCTTAAGGCTCTTTCAGAGTCTAGAATTTCGGTGGCCACCGCGAGTACCGCTCAGAGCACCGCGGCCACCGCTATTCCATAGTCCACTACCAGCACCGCACCGCGCTGTGTTGTGTGTTTTCTAAACCAGCCATTAAAAACAAGCAACCGGTGCGGTGGTTAGTAAATCCGAGAGGAGGGCTGGAAAGTGCGGTGGTTGCAGTGGTATGACGTCATATTGTAGGAAACGGTGATGGCGGTGGGCACCGAAAATCCATCTCTGAATAGGCCTTTACTGCTCTTACTGGAAGCTTCCCATATACACTCCATATTTAGGTATGCCCTATGATGGCAGGCAAATCCAAATATGGAGAGCCGTAGTGGGGGTCTCTCATGGGGGTCCATGGCATGTCTTTTCAAATGGTTGGTGTAATCTTGGGTGTCCTTGACATGAAAATGTTAGGGAACCTCTGATTGACAATGTCATTCTGTCATTATAAGAGTGTCACTTCACACTCCCTCAAACCAGGTACAATATTGCATATGTTGGCTTGTTTGGTATTCACGCAAGTCACAGAAAACACAACCTGCGACTCTTTAATAATAATAGAAAAAATAATAATGGCAACTATAACAATGTTTCCCAACATTTGCGGGAAACAAGCAGCAAATAGTCAACGCCAGCGTTCCCGTGATCCTCAACGGTGAAGCTCTGGACCACCTGTCTCTTCAGGGTGACATTGATGGGTGCTTCAAGGCTTTTTAGGTCCTGAACATTGGATACCCTCAGGCTTGCTCAGGTTTGGGAATTCATACAAACAGTTACTGCATCTACAACATCCCAATACAAATGCAGGGGAGGTGGAGGGGGGATATATTGTTCACTATTTTTGTATTAAATAAAAGTGTTATTTAAAATAATTTTGCTTGCTTTGTTTAATTATTTTCTAACTACCTAATTTAAATGCTAGTTTATTTTAATTGTTTATTGAATGAATGCTAATATAGCATCTGTATTAATGCGGAGGTCATATTAACCCAAAGTCATTTTTACCCATTTATTGATTGCAGAATCTTGACCAAACATGCAGTGTAAAGTCAATCCAACAGCAAAGTCAATTTTGACCCATTTATTGATTGTACAATCTTGACCCAACATGCAGTATCACACAAACCCAACAGCAAAGTCAATTTTGACCCATTTATTGATTGTACAATCTTGACCCAACATGCAGTATCACACCAACCCAACAGCAAAGTCAAATTTGACCCATTTATTGATTGTACAATGTTTACCCAACATGCAGTATCACACCAACCCAACAGCCAAGTCAATTTTTACCCATTTATTGATGGTACAATCTTGACCCAACATGCCTGGTTAAACCCTTGACCCATCACCGCTTGATTAAAGTATACTACGTGTTGAGTCGGTCCAAATATAGGTCTCGTGTTGGGTAACCATTTGACCCAAGTTGTGTTATTTTTTACTAAGCAATTCTAAGGGTGTAAGAGGCGCCCCCCACTTCTAAAAGTCCCACTAGAACACTGTTCATGCTCAAGAACACTTTGACACTAACTCTGTGGGAGCCGGGATCGAACTTCATGTTAGCCACGATCCAGTCCCTTTACTGAACAACTTTAGTGTGTACAAGCACTGCGTTTGTAACGGGTTTGTTTAAAAGCAGAATCTAACTCCACCTCACCTCCACTCTATTGGCTCATTATGGCTCTACATTTGTACCCTCTCAATGTATAAAATGACAAACAACTTTTACGGTGCAGGTACAGTAAGTAGGGGAGCTAACGTCTAGAAAGATGATTCAAGACAATAACACAACACAATGTCTGGTGTGATGATGTGCTTTCTTGGAGTATAGTACAGGGGTTTTCAACAGGTGGTCTGGGGACCACCAGTGGTCCCTGAGAGGGTTCCAGGTGGTTGTTTAACCAGATGTAACTCTTGAGAGTGTAAAAATGAAACCAAATGGACCCGACAGGGTTCATTTGGTTTCATTTTTACACTCTCAAGAGTTAAAATATTCATCATGTGAATTAGCCCTAATCTACATAACTAGAAGATTAATGGTCATGGACAGAAGCAAAGGAAAGTTTTAGTTTTGGGGTCTGTGGAGCTAAAATGTCCTCAAATGTTGGGCCCTGGGATGAAAAAGGTTGAAAACCCCTGGTCTACTCGGTCTAGTAGACCAGGAGGTCCCTTGCTTTGCTCTGTCTAGAGACTCTAGAGAGTACCGTATTTTTCGGACTATAAGGCGCACCTAAAAGCCTTTAATTTTCTCAAAAATCCACACTGCGCCTCCAGTGAGCCTTATGGATCGTTCGACTGCAGTAGCTTCTATTCTATGTTAACTGTAGTAGCTTCTATTATGTGCGCCTTATAATCCGGTGCGCCTTATATATGAAAACAGTTCTAAAAGGTGCGCCTTATAATCCGGTGCGCTTTATAATCCGGTGCGCCTTATAGTGCAGAAAATATATTGTTTTAAAGCTATAATCTAGCTCTAGAGTCTAGAGCTAGATTATATCTTAAATATTAAACGATAGTCTACCCAGATGGCCATGACCATTTTCTTTCACTTGTCTACTTTGAAACGACCGATACACAGAACACAGACACAACTTTAGACACATCGTATACGTGTGCTACTGTACAAGTATATAATGTACTGTACCTAGCCTAAATCTCTACAGAGGAAACTAAGGCCATGAGGGTTCGTTCACAAAATGCTCTCAGCAAGTTTCATGGCAATCTGCCCATCACATCTTCAGATATCCTGCGTGCAAGTGGAAATGTTGACCTAATGCTGCAAGCCAGGAACAAACCAGAGAGAGAGAGAGAGAGAGAGAGAGAGAGAGAGAGAGAGAGAGAGAGAGAGAGAGAGAGAGAGAGAGAGAGAGAGAGAACACAGCCCTGTATCAGCTATAGTGCCAGGGGCGGATGTAACATTTCCCAATTGGGGGGGCAGGAGAAAATGGTATGGGGGCGGCTTCATCGCCCGTGTCGCTTCGCGCCACGGGCGATGAAGCCGCACCTATACCATTTTCAGTTATAGGACTTTTATTAGTCAAGTCAAGCATCAATAATAACATCATTTGTTGTAGAAGTTGCAACTGACACGCAGGCACGCATAAAGCTAAAGGTCTGACTCAGAGAGTTTTCTGTTTTCAATGATGAAATGCTGTTGGTTTAGTGCAGGTGCCACAACTGTAGATAGTTAGTAGCAGTAGTATCATTTTAAATATAAGCACTTCAATTTGAAACATCTTGGGTTGTTTTGCGTGCCATCATGTTTGGTGGGGCAGACTGGGCATTCAGGGGGGGCATTGCCCCCCCATGCCCATGCCTAGATCCGTCCCTGCATAGTGCCAGAACTAGACCGGGAGACAGAGCCATCAGTCAGTCAGTGACAGAATGAACCAGGTGAAAGAGAATCAGCAACAGCCAGTACCAGCCAGTGCTCAGAACAGACTCGACAGAGAGCTAGGTGGATTGAAAGGCATATGCACTGTACTATACTACTGACCAGGGGCGGATCTGGGCATGGGCATGGGGGGCAATGCCCCCCTAAATGCCCTGACTGCCCCACCAAACACAATGGTATGCAAAACAACCTAAGATATTTCAAATTAAAGTGCTTCTATTTAAAATGATGTGAAAGACTACTATTGCTACTAACGTACTACAGCTGTGTCACCACTAAACCAACAGCATTTCATCATTGATAACAGAAAACTCTCTGAGTCAGACCTTTAGCTTTATGCATGCTGCGTTTCTGTTGCAACTTCAACAACAACTGATGTTATTATCGATGCTTTACTTGACTATTTGCTGGTCTGTGATGTAATGTGCTATGTTGGGTCAACAACCAACCAATACAATTGGTTTACCGTTGACCCAACATTGGATTAAATATTTACCCATTTACTGGTCTGTGATCATCGCAGACCAGTAAATGGGTCAGTTGTGACTCAACATTCTTGAGTCGGGGCCTTAAAGATTCCCGCCTTTTCTCCTGCTCTTCATTTTCTTGCCTGGTTGGCACAACAAGCAGCATCTGAAGAATTTCACATTCGTCGCAAATGGTGAAATGCATGTATTGTGTATGTATTTATTTGTTTGTTTTGGGGCAATCTTAACCCCCATGAGCCTCTCCAGGCAAGTAAAAAGTGGAAATAGTGATAGGCCATTAGCTATCCTGTTGTTTTCAGAACGATCCAACACCTCCAGTCTCCAGGACCGGTTAAACAGGTTTTGCCATTGTAATGTATAGTTCCCCGAATCCCCCACCACTACTCATTGTTTCTCAGTTGGAAGGGCGATTTTTTTCCTTCCCTGAATTCTTGGCCCAAGCCTATAGCCTGGACCAGCAAATTAACCACAACCCCTGTGAAATCCTATTGAAATCCTCATGTAGGCTGTAGCCTTGCAGCCTACACAGAGATTACGCCCCTGGATGTCATCTTTCAAAGGTTTATTCACCATGGGACTCTGTATGCAAATTGCTGCAACGGGTCGGTGCCTTAACAAAACATCCTTTTTGTACAGTAATGCTAAAACTAAGGGGAGACAGGTGTAAATAATGGTATGGGTTTGGATTCGGATTAATATAATCTGCAAATATAGGTGTCATACCCTCAAAAAACAATAGAGATGCGCAGTGACGTCACTGCCCCGGTTCCGGAAGTCTTTTCCCAATTCATTTTTCTCATAGACTTTTCGAAAATAATTTATATCAGGACGATTACGCCGCAGACAAAGCCAACTCGAGTCGTGACGAATCATGATGACACACACAAACTTTTGGGACAATAAAATAATTTCTAAGATGAAAAACGAAACAAAAAGTCTTGTATCATGCCGTTTTCTACTTCTTCCTAATTATATATTATATGACGATATTGTGTTTGTTGTCACGATTTGTCATGACCTGAGTTGGCTTGGGCGCGGCGTAATCGTCTTGATATAAATTATTTTCGAAAAGTCTATGAGAAAAATGAATGGGGAAAAGACTTCCGGAACCGGGGCGGTGACGTCACTGCCATCTCAATAGTCAACGGACAGACAGAGTTCTTACAGGGTCCGTTGACTGAGTGTAAAATTAGTCATGACATTGGAATAAAAGCCGAGTCCCTCCGTCTTACCTCATTCCAATAATAATCTCATGAAATGAAAACTGCAAACATGAAGGCAGAGCAGCGTCTTATTTCCCAGGAGCGTCTCTGTGTTTCTACAGTCAATTCTGTGGATTTTGATCCGTCTTTTATTTGCTTTCGCTTGATATGCTTTAATTATGTTGCTTGTTTTGGATCTGTGCCACTTTCCTCCGTTGCTGTATCTCACTTCTATCAATTATTTATTCTATTCATAGTGAAACACATCAACAGCAGTGGCGTCTGGGAACCCCAGGGGGTTGTTGAGCGAGTTCCAGGGGTTCCCTTATAGCAAAATGATTGAGTTTGGAACCAAATGGACCCTATGGGCCTGAATTGGTTAATGTTGAATGACTACACCAGACCATTATCTTGATCTCTCAGTAGATAGACTGGCCGCCTGTCAACATATTATTCAGATGTGGCTCAGGAGGTAGAGCAGGTTGTCCAATGATCTGTGAGACAGCGGTTCGAATTCTGGCTCCTCCTGTCTACATGTCGAAGTGTCCTTGGGCAAGACACCATACCCCAAATTGCTCTCGATGTGCTGCTTTGTACCTTGCATGGCTTCTGCTGCAAACGATATATGAATAATGTGTGTGAATGGGTGAATGTGAGCGCCTTGGATAAAAGTGTTAAATGCTATACCCTGGGCCCAGAGTCTTCCCCGCGCCCCTTACTAGCGTAACGCCAAATCGCCAAATCAGAGGTGGATCTGGCTTGGCACGAACCCTGGCGAGCCAATCAGAGCACGTTTCCGCATAAAAACTAATGACACAAATCAGCAGAGACCCAGTTTGTAGTTTTTCGAAGCTAGGCTAGCTAACAGGGCAATGGTACTGGGGACTACAGACACTGCATACTAACGGCGCCTGTGTTCTATGTAGGGCCAGATGTCCCTCTTTGCGTGGGACAGTCCCTCATTTTCAAGATTTTTCAAGCATCCCACACATTGAGACTCTGTCCCACATTGTGACTGACAGACATCAGTGTTCAAAATGCCCCTAATAATTTGTAGTGACCTAACTAATAGTTGGATTTCTGTTGTATCATTTCTTGCTGTGTTTTTTTAAGCATTCCCCCATGGTACCACTATATTTCCACACTCACTCTAGAGAGGCCACATATCGCATACTGTCATATCAAAAATAGCTGATCTACAATCTCCAAACGCGTCGCGCTGCGACGCGTTTTGAGATTGTAGATCAGCTATTTTTGATTTTAGATCAGCAGTTTTTGTGTGAAATGGAATCCTGAAATATTTTTGGAATGTTGACATCAAGGTGGTAATAATTTGCTAACTACATTTTGTCCCGTTTCCCCACTCCACTTGTCCCACACAGGCAACACTTCTGTCCCTCAAATGAACAGTTTGGATCTGGTCACCCTAGTTCTATGTGGCAATCAGCGCTGCTCTGATTAGTTAGATTCTAACTAATCCTAGTTAGATTCTAACTAATCCTAGTTAGATTCTAACTAATCCCATCACTAGCTAATCAGAACCCTGACCGCAACTCCAGACTCATATACTAGCTTGTAATGCTTGTAATTAGGGTGGGGAAGCCAGTTTAGTTAAATGCACCATTTATTAATATACAGTACATTATTGTGTCAATAAATGAATTAATGAGTGAATGAATCATTCAATCAATCAACTGTCAATCAACATTGAACAATCTTATTTAAATGCTGACATAAGTTTAAGAACAGAACACTAAGCTGAAAAAGAAATTCCCTGAGTGATTTTGCATTGCCAATACACAACAGAAAGTTCAGTGCAAACATCAAAGTATGCCCTGTCTGCTATGGATTTCAGAGCAAAGACAGTCAAAATATCATGCCTGCAGCGGTGAATAATAAACAAGGATAATAAAAAGAAAGAACGGGCATTGACTGAATGAGGGAGGTTTTAAGGTCATGGGCAGATTGATAAAGCAGTGAGTTCCGGGTTTGATTATACCATTGGCCTGACTGACTGAAGTGTCTATTGACTTGCCTGGCTTAGATATTTATGACCAGCTCTCTCTCTCTCTCTCTCTCTCTCTCTCTCTCTCTCTCTCTCTCTCTCTCTCTCTCTCTCTCTCTCTCTCTCTCTCTCTCTCTCTCTCTCTCTCTCTCTCTCTCTCTCTCATGCATTCTTGAAGCCATAGTAAAGGCCAGAGAGGTACAAACTGATTGAGAGAGAGAGACTCTCGAGTCCACACAATTTTCTCGTTTGTCTGTATGGCTGTGTCTGTGTGTGTGTGCGTGGGTGGGTAGGTGAATATGCGTGCGTGCAGGGGCGGATCTAGGCATATGCATGGGGGGGGGGGGGGGGGGGGGGGGGGGGCAATACCCCCCTAAATGCCCAGTCTGCAGCCCCACCAAACATGATGGCATGCAAAACAACCCAAGATATTTCAGTGCTTATATTTAAAAGTATTTGAAACACTACTGAAATGGTATGGGGGCGCTTCATCGCCCGTGGCGCGAAGCGACACAGCGATGAAGCCCGCCCCCCCCCCCCCGCCCCCCCCCCCCCCCCCCTTACCATTTTCTTCTGCCCCCCAATTGGGAAATGTTACATCCGCCCCTGCGTGCGTGCGTGTTCATAAATGCATAAGTTATGGCTGTGTGTTGTAGTGTCTGTAGTGTACATTGTGCAATGTAAGGCAATGCCAGTGTAACACAAATCACACCTCAGTGTAGTAATAATGTATTGGATGTGTCCTCCCTGTTGGATGCTTTTTCATGAACGTCAGATATTATTCCTGGGAATAAGTCGGTTATAAATTGAAAAAACACAGAATAGAGAATGTCTTCTCTCTAATTCTATGCCCATTCACTTTTATTCCACAGCAAATTGCCTGTGTCTATGTGTGTGCATATGCGTGCACGTGTTCATAAATGCATATGTTATGGCTGTGTTGTAGTGCCTGTAGTGCCTGTGTGCATTGCCAATGTGGCACAAATCACACCTCAGTGCAGTAATAATGTATTGGATGTGTCCCTCTGGTGAAGGCTTTTTCATGCATGTCAGATATTATATACCTGGGAATAAGTCCAATTGAAAACACAGAACAGAAAATGTTCCATGCCCATTCACGTTTATTCCATGGCAAAATGCAATGTTCAACTAGTATTTAGTACATAGGATAAATACAGGCAATCCCAAGTGGAACAAAATTATTACGTTACGACAGTGGTGTTTCTAACCAATTTGGAGCACTAGGCAAGATTTTCCCTGGAGCCCCCCTTACCAAATGGACCCTTACGGGTCCATTTGGTACCCGGGCTCCAGGGAAAATCTCCTGTAAAATGGCGCCCCCCAAGGTATAAAAATGCACTATTTTTAAACTAAAGAACATATTATATGTGTTTTAAATGTTCAATTCTAGTTATAGAGGATATGTATAATGTATTTATCCATATTAGTCTTATTAGCCTGGGATCCTTTTAAATCATGTATGGTGGTTGCCCCCTCGCCCCCCTCCCCTCATGGTCGCCCCCCCCTCATGGCGCCCTAGTCAACTGCCTAGTCTGCCTAATGGCAAAAACGCCCCTGCATTAGGGGCTTTAAACATTGGTATATTAACTGTATCCTGCTGAAGCACACACTAAACAAATTGAAATGCCACAAGTACGTAACCTATATGTATAGAATGTTCTACCTTCTGGGACAGTTACATAGATGTCTTCCTCACAGAGTATGTATGATTGTCATTAGCAATGAAGTGTGGTATAATGTTATACGAGGCACACAATGGAGACCACACATGGCCATGCACTCATTAAGAATAATTAGTATGATTCTGTTTGTTTTTCGGTGTTGTTTTGCATAATCTGGGATGGAACCTGGCCATTAATTGCTCCACTAAGGCATCGCTATCAGGGCTTTTCCATTAATTTATGTTGGCTGGCTGCCTGATGCAGATAGATAGCGATTCGCCATACAGCCAGTGCATGCATTTCAAATGAAAGATACGTAAATGGATAACGCTAATTAACCTCTCAAGAGTGATTTATTCCAACCGTTTACGTGTGTATATGGAGTCACACCTTAGAGCATAAATGCATCACACACACACACTGCCGCGTGTGAAGATATAATATGCATATATGCATGTATGCAATGTGCAGGCAGGCACATGAAGCATAATGTGATGTGTGTGATAATTGTACGGATGAAAGGGGATTCACTTGAGCTCCAAATTTTTATTTCATGGAGAAGGATACAATGCAGGGGCGGATGTGACGTTTGCCGATTGGAGGGGGGCAGGAGAAAATGGTATGGGGGCGATGAAGTCGCACCGATACCATTTTTGGTTACAGGACTTTTATTAGGCAAGTAAAGCATCACATCAGTTGTCTGTTTTCAATGATGAAATGCTGTCGGTTTTAGTGGTGACACAGCTGTGGTTAGTTAGTAGCAATAGTAGTGTTTCAAATCATTTTAAATAGAAGCACTTTAATTTGAAATATCTTGGGTTGTTTTGCATGCCAACAACCCTTGAACCCGCAGACTGGGCTTTTAGGGGGGCATTGCCCCTCCATGCCCATGCCTAGATCCAACCTTGATACAACGCTTTGACCCCTTCGGGTCTCCGTCGTTTCCTTGATGAAGACCTGAAGGAGTTAAGAAAGTGTGTGAAATGTGAATCTCCTTTTATAGCTATTTTTGCTCAGCAGCACCCGTATAATTTTTCTGAGATGTGCTGGATCCTATGGATAATGTATGTACGCACAGACATTGAACCCAGCTACTCAAATATAACACCCATAAAACACATGCACGCGTGCACGCACACATGCATGTACATGTACACATACATGCACAGTCACACACAGTCCCAGTCTACCTCACTTCAGGAGTTCCCCTGGAGGCATGGCGGAGTGGCCTTGACGTTTATGCTGATCTAGCAAGGCGAACAGCCGATATTGCTCCTCCGTCAGGGGCGGATTGGCACATATTTTCCCACCGGGAAAATTTTGCCTTTGCCAGGCCACCCGGGGGGGGGGCAGCTGGTTAACCAGATGTAACTCTTTGAGAGCGTAAAAATGAAACCGAATGGACCCTTGCGGGTCCATTTAGGCACGGGCATGGGGAGGGGGGGCAATGCCCCCCTAAATGCCCAGACTGCCCCACCAAAAACACGATGTCATTCATGCGAAACAACCTAGAAATAACCTAGAAGATATTTCAAATTGCAAGTGCCTATATTTAAAATGATTTGAAACACTCCTACTGCTACTGACTAACTACAGCTGTGTCACCACTAAACCAACAGCATTTTCATCATTGAAAAGAGAAAACTCTCTGAGTTAGACCTTTAGCTTTATGCATGCTGCGTGTTTGTTACAACTTCAACAACAACTGATGTTATGTGATGTGATGCTTTACTTTACTGAAAATGGTATGAAGCCGCACCCATACGGTATACCATTTCTCTTGCCCCTCCAACACGTTCTCTTGCCCCCCCCCCCCCCCCCCAATGGGACATGTTACATCCGCCCCTATTGGGCCTCAATCCCAACCCTTCCTTCCCTCCACATCCCGTAGGTCCTGTTGCAGCAGCACCCAACTCACAATGACAAAATAACAGGAGTGCGTACGCACATACTGTACATCATACCTGGGCATTATGCGGCCCGGGGGCCAAATGCGGCCCTTTGGCTGAGTCTGACCGGCCCGGGGACCACCAGTGGTCCTTGAGAGAGTTCCCAAGTTAAATATGGAAAGCAGATGTAACTCTTTGAGAGCGTAAAAATGAAACCAAATGGACCCTTGTGGGTCCATTTGGTTTCATTTTACGCTCTCAAGAGTTAAAATATTCATCATGTGAATTAGCCCAAAGTCTACCCAACTAGAGAATGTCCAAAATCCAGCCAGGAATTGTGGACAAAAGCAAAATAAATCTTTAGTTTCGGGGTCTGTGGGGCTAAAATGTCATCAAATGGTGGTCCGTGACTCAAATGCTGAATAAATAGTGGGCCCTGGTGTCAAAATGGCTCTGACTTTTATCTTGAAATTAAATTAATATTACGCAGCCTTTAGTCTTGGCCCTCCACAATATTTTATATATCTCATTTGGCCCCTTGGGAAAAATAATTGCCCACCCCTGCTGTACATATTGGACTGCTCGGTTTTCAAGTCTATTTTCAGTGCGGCGTGATATGACAATGAGTTATGAGCAAAAAGGCAGGCCATGCAACTGGCATGAGAGAAACTGGTTGCTCTTTTATTAGCAAACAAATATTGCCATTTGTTGAAACATTACACACAAACAGCTTAAGTCTGTGGACCTCATTCATGGAATTATGTCTTTGTTTTTGTCGACAAGCAATACTTAATACGCAATCTGTGCAGATATACTCAGAATAAGACCGTGCCATTGATTGTCTATCATCATCATCATCACAATTCAATTTGGATCTTCAAAGTGCCTTTTTCATTAAGGATCTGATTCTTGAAGCAGCAAACCATGGATTATTTCTGCAATAGGCACTGGACACGTCCCTGACTTTAAGGAGGTAATTGAGGTGGTTGACATTCTTAAAGAGTTCAAGAAAGTTGCCCTTAATGATTGATGGGGCAGCCTGAGATGAGGCCAGCATACTAACTATACAGTATATGTCCTCTGAGGGGATATGCCTCGCTTCGGTAAACAGAGTCGCTTCGATCAACCTTATGATTACTTACCTGTTCTTCCCTATAGTCCAGTGGTTTTCAACCTTTTTTGACTCCAGGGACCACCATTTGTTCAACACTTGAGCCACGGACCACCATTGGATTACACTTTCACACCAAAGACCTAAAATTAAAGAATTATTTTGGTTTTGTCCACAATTCCAGGCTGGATTTTTGCAAACAAAACAGTGTAAACTTCTTAATGAATTGGGGCTAATTTAGATGATGAATATTTTAACTCTTGAGAGTGTGAAAATGAAACCAAATGGACCCGCAAGGGTCCATTTGGTTTCATTTTTACATTCTCGAGAGTTACATCTGGTTAAGCAACTTTCCCTGCTATAGTCAGTTACTCTGTCTGCACAAATCCTGCGATTACAGTTTTTATCCTCCTCATGTGATGTTTCAGAACAAACACAGCCTGTTCGGCTTTGCTGTGTTTTCATAGTGCTTTATATGATTGCCTCCTTTGGGGGAAACCGTACAAAAGCCCCTTTCATTGCCCTTTTCAGCAAAAAGCCGACGACAAAACAAATATTTTTTTTGCCAGCTTCAGGGGAAGAAAATTGCCAGTGTTTTATCTTATATGTTTTTGTACCAGCGTGCTATAAATGTGTACTAGCCTAATTAAAAGCACATCTAACGAAATGTGAAAATCCCATCTTTTAAGCCAGGCTGGCATGAACCTTAATTGTGCAAGTGTTCAGATTTTTTTTTTTTCTGTGCACAGGCATCCGTTTAAAAGAAGGAATTGATCTGATAGCGTCCAGTGTGGTCCGGTATTGTCTTGAGAACACTTGGCCACTGGTGTCATTATCAGAACGCTTGGTAATCCTTCATGATCCCCGAGATTCCTCTCCTCCAATACCTTGGCTCAGCAGACCCTGCTGGGAGGTAGGGCCGGATCTAGGCATGGGCATGGGGGGGGGCATGCTCTGACTGCCCCACCGGCTGCGGCTGCCGCCCCCATACCATTTCTCCTGCCCCAACCCCCAACCCCCCAATTGGGAAATTTTACATCCGCCCCTGCTCGGAGGTTGTTGTCTTTGGATGCTAACTACTGCGCTCTGCTAGTTTGACCTGCCATTGTAGTTGTGTCTTCGGATTGACTGATTGATATGTTTTCCCTCAGCTTCGCTGTTTTGGAAATTGTGTTTAAAGACACACACATTGATTGCAGTGTACCATATGGTCAGCCCTTCTCTCTCTCTCTCTCTCTCTCTCTCTCTCTCTCTCTCTCTCTCTCTCTCTCTCTCTCTCTCTCTCTCTCTCTCTCTTCTCTCTCTCTCTTCCTACTGTCTTTCATATCCCCATTTTTCACCTCCATTATTCCCCAGAGTGTTTTAAAACTTCCAAACATCACTACTTAAAGTACTGAATTTTGGTGTTAAGCTTTTGTTTTCAACTATTGAAAAAAGGATTAAAGCTTGTATCTCTGCTAAACAAAACTGAAAAATATTATGTTAAAATAGATAGGAAATTTAAGGCAAAACTTAACTGGAGAAATTTGGTAAAGTGCATGGATTTCCCATGTGACATGTAATCCATCTCTCCTCCTGCAGGCCGCATTGGGGTACAGTAGGGCGATCGCGCGCGCACACACACACACACACACACACACACACACACACACACACACACACACACACACACACACACACACACACACACACACACACACACACAGCTTATGCTGGGCGCCAGCGGCTACTGTTTGCAGTGTTGCCAACTTGGCACTATAATTTGCTTTTTCCAGACCCCCCTAGCGCCAAAATTAGTGGAAAACCTATTTTTTTTAAACCTAATTAGTGGAAAATCTAGTGCTTTTTTGCTGGTGAGTTGGGGCGAAATTGGTTGACAGGCGCCAGAGATAAAACCCTTGTTTTTCACCATTTTTCCTCCTATAATAGAGTCTTCCTTCCTTCCTAGAAAGGACCATTGGTAACCAAATGGACCCTTACAGATCTGTAACTCTTGAGAGCGTAAAATGAAACCAAATGGCCCCTTACGGGTCCATTTGGTTTCATTTTACGCTCTCAAGAGTTAAACTATATGTAAAGGTAGGGTAAGTGATTTGAAATTCATGGTGTAGTACCAGCCTGGTGCACTAGGGGCGCCCAAGAGTAGCAACACTATGTGAACCTGCTGCTCCATCCTGATTGGAGGAGAATTCACCCTCCACCTGGGGAACTTTTAATAGATCCTCTGCTAACGTGAGGGAGGGGGAAACTCCATATATGGTCTGTGCACCTTATAATAGAGCATTTTAACAGCATTTCTTTCTTTTTTTAGGGGGGGGGGGGGGGGGGGGGGGTGATATCTGACAAAAGTGAAATCACTTCCCCTACCTTTAAGCATCTGAATGACCTAATTTTCACGAATTTACATGTT
Organism: Benthosema pterotum; assembly: GCA_039105355.1. Lineage (NCBI taxonomy): Eukaryota > Metazoa > Chordata > Actinopteri > Myctophiformes > Myctophidae > Benthosema > Benthosema pterotum. The sequence continues at coordinate 49,599,074 of CM076983.1, read as the reverse complement.
TAGAAAATGCAGAAGTATTGTTATTTTGACCAACAATAGGCCAGTTGTTATCTTATATTAGTCCTAAGTACTAAATATTAGTACTTAGGACTATATTAGTCAACATCAAACGATGGTCCTCCTCCGTGGCTAAAATACAGAATAAATAGTGGGCCCTGGTATGAAGATGATTAAAAACTGCGCTAGCGCATACATTCTAGTGCATTTTGGAAGTGCCACTAGCGCATTTTGGATTTTGGCAGTTGGCAACACTGACTGTTTGTATCATAGCAACGCACTGTGCGATGCATGCAGGGCTGCTCATGATCCATTGCTCTGGTCTGTGGATCCGACAGGCCTCAGGGTGACCAGGTCCTGGAACCCAGGGCAGTAAATCCTCCCCAAGACTCCTGATGGCTATTGATTAGGGTTTCACATCCTGCTTCCATCCATATATACCCGGCGAGCAAAGCTCTGTTTTTGGTCTCTCTTCCACAACGCCGTGGGCGGATGTAATAATATTTCCCAATTGGTGGGGGGGCAGGCCCTAAGTGACACAGGCGATGAAGCCGTTTTCAGTTACAGGACTTTTCAGTTACAGGACTTACAAGTAAAGCATCAATAGTAACATCAGTTGTTGTTGAAGTTGCAACAGACACGCAGCATGCACAAAGCTAAAGGTCTGACTCAGAGAGTTTTCTGTTTTCAATGATGAAATGCTGTTGGTTTAGCGGTGACACAGCTGTAGTTAGTTAGTAGCAGTAGTAGTGATTCAAATCGTTTTAATTATAAGCACTTTAATTTGAAATATCTTGGGTTGTTTTGCGTGCCATTGTATTTGGTGGGGCAGTCAGGGCATTTAGGGGGGGCGTTGCCCCCCATGCCTAGATCCGCCCCTGCACAACGCCGTCTATAGCTGTCATTCAGAGGGTATTTCTAGCCGCAGGCACTCACACTAGGGCTTATGATGGCAAATATATATTATGCCCAGGCATAATTCCCACTGCATATTGCTGCTGCAGATGTCCTATACAGTGCGTACTGCATGGGGCTGTCTGTGTTATTAGAGCTTTACAGAGAGACATGGCCGAATGGGAATGTACAGAAGCAGACTGTTTATTGGAACCGGATGGATTCATGGATGGTGGTGTGAGCAGGGATAGCTTACGTAGCATTGATCTGACATAATCCAACAAAACTGAGCCTACCACTAACCCCACCTGCCAGAAGCTACAGGTGATCATTAATGGCCACCTACTGTATGTTGGACTAATGGGAACGCGGATGTCAGACTAATGCATATACCACGGCAGAATGTTAAAAATGTGGGTCTAATGAGCCAAATATGGATGAATACATTATACTAGAATTGAACATTTAAAACACATAGAATAAGCTAGCTCTTCAGTTTAAAAATAGTTCATATTTTCATCCCATGGGGGCCGCCATTTGACTGTGCCTGTCACATGACCTGTCACAGTGATGACGTCACAGAAGAGCAGTAGTACCGTATTGTCCCGAATATAAGACGACTCGTTTATAAGACGACCCACATTTTTCAAGACTCATTTACAGGAAAAAAAACATTGAATATCAAATAGTATAGCCCCTGAATATAAGACGACTCCATTTTTGGGATATTTCCATTGGGAAAAAAACATAGTCTTATATTCAGGCCAATAGGGTATATAACATTGTATGGAGCGTTCCATGATTATCCAGGATCAAAACGTAAAACATCAAAGTATATACACTGTTCTGTTTGTAATGACAATGGCGACCCCTGCTGGTGAAATAAAGCTGTGTCACCACTAAACCGACGGCATTTCATCATTGAAAACAGAAAACTCTCTGAGTCAGACCTTTAGCTTTATGCATGCTGCGTGTCTGTTGCAACTTCAACAACAACTGATGTTAGTGTTGATGCTTTACTTGCCTAATAAAAGTCCTGTAACTGAAAATGGTATGGGTGCGACTTCATCGATGAAGCCGCACCCATACCATTTTCTCCTGCCCCCCTTCCCCAAATGGGAAATGTTACATCCGCCCCTGCTCTCTCTGCTGCTCTTTGCCGCCTATAACCTTTCCTGCAGCTTTTCGTATTCCTTTCTTTCCATCCATTACCAATCTCCATCTTACATCTCTGTTGAGCTGTGCTCTTGCACGTCTCTCTCAGGTCGTCTCTCTGGGATGAGGCGACTCTTAATTTCCCGCCCGGGGGAGTCAGTGTGGAAAGCTATTACACTGTCGTGTCATCCCCCCATCATGCAAATACATGCAAATTAGTCAGCGCATATGAGCCAGCAGTGTTTGTTTTTCCCTGTTGTTGGTGGTGTTTTTATTTATTTATTTATTTATTTTATATCAGAGGATATAAACTTAGCTGAATGGGTTTTCACCCACTTCTTGGGTGCTGTGATTCCAATTTTGTACATGTTTAAGAGGTGGCAGTATGCAAATAGACCCCTTGGTGTGTTTTTTATGTGCAATGATGTCTTCCCTTTCTATTTAGGGTTTCTTCCTGGGGGCTGTGCCAATGAAATAAACTTCAATATAGTGACATCACGTGCTCAGCCCCTCCCATAACTCCTCCCCCTTTATCATGCAACTAAAGCTGTGGGTGTGGCTTCAGTTCAGGTGGATCTCCACCCATCACCACCCACGAGGCAAACCAGGCATACTTAATGAACTGGTAGGGTGGCATCATAAAAATGACAGTTTAACAAACACTGTACAGTTTTTTTGGGGGGAAAAAAATCATATAACATTAATAACTGATGATCATGTTTTAGGGTAGAAAAAAATCATGGCATTTCATCTTTAACGTTACTGAAAGATGCCAGAGCAAAGGCATGACACAAACAAGACAATAACATGTCCTGCAGAGTTTGAAACTCGAGAGTAGCAACACACAATTGTGGGTGTCAATTATAACCAAACACTCCACAAACTCAGGCACAAGAGAGAAGGTCAATGTAATTTCTCACTCTCTCTTTCTCACTCTCTCTCTCTCTTTAAAGATGGAGTGCCATGATTCTTTTCTACCCTAAAACATGATCATCAGGTATTACTGTTATGAAAATTGTCATTTTTATGATTCCACCCTACCAGTTCATTAAGTATGCCTGGTTTGCCTGGTGGGTGGTGATGGGTGGATATATACCTGAACTGAAGCCACACCCACAGCTTTAGTTCTATGATAAAGGGGGAGGAGTTAGGGCATGTGACATCACTATATTTAAATAAATAATATTTAAATATTTTAATAAAGTTTTTTTTCATTGGCACGTTTGGCTGTAAAGGTTCAGCCGCCAGGAAGAAACCCTACTTACAAAGGGAAGACATCATTGCACATAAAAAACACACAAAGGGGTCTATTTACATACTGTCACCTCTTAAACATGTGCAAAATTGGAAAAAATACAAAAATCACAGCACCCCCTGTTTAAGTGTGTTAATCAGGCCAGAAAAGCACTTCCTCAAGTATTAAAGTGGCACAATGGGCGGTGAGATGTTTAGATATAACAATACAATGAATTGGTAGACAAAAGTTGCTCTAAAACTTCGGTATTTTATAGAGACGTTTAGAGCAACGCTCAAAGAGCAACACAGCACACAGGCACAATTTCTAATCAAAACCGCAGATACATCATTTTTATTCGCCCAGTATATCTTCACGGTCCAACCCTGTGGTTTAGTGCGTGTATTTACAACTTGCCCTGCTATATTTCAACCCAGGACTTTTAAATCTGAAAGTGTGTTGTAGTTTGTAGGAGGAGAGGAGGTTTTAGATACTGCTATGGGCCAGCCTCGGTCAGGGGCGGATCTAGGCATAGGCATAGGCCCTAGGCCTTCGGCATAGCTTGTGTGCTGCTTGTACCATACATGCATGGCCTGTGTGAATTCATACTGTCTATCGATCGGAACAGTGCCGCATATGTGTGTCCATGTATTTGTTTGTGAGTGCATGCACGTGTGTAAAGGACGCCCTACATTGGGGAACTTAGGGCTGGATTCGCAACTTTGAGGTTTTTCACGTGAATGTTTCGAACTATTCCTGGCCGCCTCCCTCCCACGCCCCTGGGGTGATAGCCAGGCCATATAAAACCCTCCTGGTGTGCTATATGTGTGCAGAATGTAAACAAAGCCGTGCTGGATCAGTGTTGCCAACTGCCAAAATCCAAAATGCACTATATAGTAGCACTTCCAAAATGAAACGAAATGGACCCGTAAGAGTCCATTTGGTTTAAATTCACGATCTCAAGAGTTACAGATCTATAAGGGTCCATTTGGTTACCAATTGTCCTTTCTAGGAAGGAAGGAGGACTCTAGGAAAAATGGTTTATCTCTGGCGCCTGTGAACTAATTTGTGAACCCAACTCGCCAGCAAAAAAGCACTAGATTTTCCACCAGGAGTTCTTCCACAAATGTTGGCGCTATAGGGGGGGGTCTGGAAAAAAGCTAATTATAGTGACAAATGCGCCAAGTTGGCAACACTATGCTGGATGGATGGTGGACGAACGTGTATCTTTTATTCCAGCAGAATCACCTCCATCTGACCTCACACATCCCCCATGGGCCCACCCACAATCTAGCACATTGTTGCTGTTTTACACAAAATCACATTTCCCAGCTCTGCCTTCTCACCAATAATAAATAAAACACTCGTTTTGACAGCTGTTTTGGACATTATTTATTTAATTCGAAATAAGTGCTTTGCAGAGTCGAACGTATACAGTAACAGCGCAATGGAGCTACGTCACGGAGGTTCCGAGAAACCTGGCGTACGCACAACAGTGCTATCCCTGGGTCAACCTCGGATGTAACATTTCCCAACTGGGGGGGCAGGAGAAAATGGTACGAAGCCGCACCCATACCATTTTCGGTTACAAAACTTTTATTAGGCAAGTGAAGCATCAATAATAACATCAGTTGTTGTTGATGTTTCAACAGGCACGCAGCATGCATAAAGCTAAAGGTCTGACTCAGAGAGTTTTCTGTTTTCAACGATGAAATGCTGTTGGTTTAGTGATGCCACAACTGTAGTTAGTTAGTAGCAGTAGTAGTGTCTCAAATCATTTTAATTATAAGCACTTTTATTTGAAATGTCGTGGGTTGTCAACTTGTTTTGCAGGCCATCGTGTTTGGTGGGGCAGTCTGGGCATTTAGGCGGCCATTGCCCCCTAAATCCCCCCCCCCCCCCCCCCCCCCATACCCAAGCCTAGATCCACCCCTGCTTCTCTGCTCAACTGTTTCCGCTGGCACATTGAGTTGGAAACTGCTATACAGGTATATTGTGTCACAGTGACATACTTGGGCAGACACTGTGTACATGCAGAGAGAATTCTGCATGTTCTGTTTCCCATGTTGAGTGATGCACACACAGGGAAAAGCAACAAGGGGTTTAGGAGCGAGCGAAGATGTCTGTTGTTGTGGGGAAATGGAATCACTTGCACTGCTTTACAAACTTGGTGGTGATAATGAATGGCGGTGATGAGTGACAATGAACAGACTGCATATCAATTAATTAATTGATTGCATCACTAGTACGAGATGCAAAACTGGGTCAGTCCAATTAGAAGAACGAACGTACAAGTTTCAAATTGCACCGCGTCGTAGTGTGAGCTTGTACATTATAGGTTAGTGGTATATTCTTCATTTAGGGCATACCTGGGCATTATGCGGCCTGGGGGCCAAATGCGGCCCTTTTTGCAGGAGAAAATGCTATGGGGGTATTTTCTGTAACCGAAAATGGTATGGGTGCGGGATGAAGCCGCCCCCATACCATTTTCGGTTACAGGACTCATTTCAGGCAAGAAAGGCATCAATGGCAACATAAATTGTTGTTGAAGTTGCAACAGACATGTGATGTGGTGGTTTCAATGATGAAATGCTGTTGGTTTAGTGGTACAACAGTTGTAGTTAGTTAGTAGCATAGTGTTTCAAATCATTTTAATTATAAGCACTTTAATTTGAAATATATTTGAAATTTAGGTCGTTTCCATGCCGTCATGTTTGGTGGGGCAGTCAGGGCATTTAGGAGGGCATTGCCCATCCCCCATGCCTATGCCTAGATCCGCCCCTGGGCTTAGCCAACCTCATCCCAGGTGATTTAGACAGCTATCGATCTCCAACCACTGCTTGGTCTCTCTACTTCCTCGTGAAGAGCCTATCAAAGCCACTATCACCTCTGTTTGCTTTGTTCTTTCTCCTGCAGGCTATCTAACTTGACATCTCCGAAGTGAGCTTGGTTGAAACATGAAAATGAGCCTCAAGTCTTTAAATATTTTTTAACTGTAGATGTTTTTAACTCAAATGTTTTGCTTCTAGGTCTTACCTGGGCATTATGCAGCCCGGGGGCCAAATGCGGCCCTTTGGCTGACCAGCCTTTAGTCTTTATATTATCTATCTCATTTGGCCCCTTGGGAAAAATAATTGCCCACCGCTGGTGTAGGGTGAGGCTGGAACTCTATTTCTTCAGATGGGATCGGCGGCCATATACAGATGATTTTGAGGATTAAGTGCAGGGACCATTGCCATAGAAATGATGACTTTTTTCAGAAAACTGTCAAGGTTTAGAAGGCATTTGTGGAATCATTTCTAAGATCGAAATGGTTTATTTAATCGGTTAGTTAAATGTGTTAATATTAATTGGACAATTAAGGGTTGGGTGAAAATAACATTTGGATCACAACCAAACCATTTGGTCACACACTTCATTTTCAATATACATTATAAAGATCTGTGGGGCCACATTTTAGGTATGAATGCAAATGATCTGAATCAGATGTCCAGCTACTGATTGCACATTTCCTAGTGTGAATACACACTCCAGACATGAGAGTATACTCACTCATGCATGTGCAACTGCAAGGAGGAGTCAGAATTGTTGGATCACAGAATCACAATGACAAATAATAGGCCTGCATACATTATTATTTGAAATTGCAGGCAACATGTTTTCCATAATATTTACATTGTTTTTAGCGTAGTGGTTTTGCATGATGATGCTTTGACAGACGTGACAGTAGTGGCCAGGGGCGGATATAACAATACCCAATTGGGGGGGGCAGAAGAAAATGGTAAGCTTCATCGCCCGTGGCGCAAAGCGATGAAGCCACACCCATACCATTTTCTGTTCCAGGACTTTTATTAGTCAAGTAAAGCATCAATAATACCATCAGTTGTTGCAACAGACACGTAGCATGCATAAAGCCAAAGGTCCGACTCAGAGAGTTTTCTGTTTTCAATGATGAAATGCTGTTGGTTTAGTGGTGACACACCTGTATTTAGTTAGTAGCAGTATAGTAGTGTTTCAAATACTTTTAAATAAGCACTGAAACATCTTGGGTTGTTTTGCTTGCCATCATGTTTGGTGGGGCAGACTGTGCATACATTTAGGGGGGCATTGCCCCCACCCCATACCCATGCCTAGATCCGCCCCTGGCTGTGTGTGCAGCAGCTGTCTCCACTGACTGATTGGAAGCCAAACATCACAGTGTGAAGTGAGGGCCATTCTTATCATCATACATCATCAGTCTTACATCGCAGATGTGACTTATATGGTTTGGGTTACATCATACATCACACTCTGCACTCAGCCAATCAAACCATCACAGATGTCATTCCAGGCCAATCACTTTTAGCGTCTTCACTCTTCACTGCAGGGGCAGATCTAGGCATGGGCTCATAGATCTAGGCATGGGCTCATAGCGCGCCACTCGGTGGCGCGCTATGAGCTTGTAGATCTGCTATTTTTCAATAGTTAAAACATAATGCTTAGAACACCAAAACGCGTTCAGTACACTAAGGGTTAAATTAAAGTGCTTATATTTAAAATGACTTGAAACACTACTACTACTGCTACTAACTAACTACAGCTGTGGCACCACTAAACCGACAGCATTTCATCATTGAAAAGAGAAAACTCTCTGAGTCAGACCTTTACCTTTATGCATGCTGCGTGTTGCAATGCTGCATGCATGCTGTTGCAACTTCAACAACAACTGATGTTATTATTGATGCTTTACTTGACTAATAAAAGTCCAGTAACTGAAAATGGTATGGGGGCAATGAAGTCACCCCCATACCATTTTCTCCTGCCCACCCCAATTCGGAAAAGTCATCCGCCCCGCTCTTCTGCCCTCAGGCTGTTTTTTTGTTTGTTCTCACACGGCCGTAGGAGCTCATTTGCATGCTGAGGCTTATACCCAATATTAAATGACAGCTCACGACTGATGACTAAACAACGCCAGAAAGTGACAGGCAGCCATATTGTATAGCGGCCATCTATCTTGGTACTACCTCACTGATGCTGTAAGTCCAAATTATAGTCAAAATAAAGCTTCAGAATCTTACTTTCACTTAGCTAATTAGCAGCTGAATCATCATACCAATTCATCGCTCAAAATAACATTCCGATTTGTAGTCTGTTTTTCAGATTCATTCCCGGGTAGAGCAGGGCATGCATGGTTACTTGCGGATACTTTTTTTTTTTTTTTTTTTTTTTCAGAAAAGCACAGGTGCTCTTCTGTTTGTTTGCCTCCCTAAAAGGATGAAACCCCCACAGATGCTCTCATTTCCCTATAGGCTATAGGGGGGAAGAAATGACATCTCTCTATACAGATTGTGGACATATTCTACACTAATGATATAGGAATATGAAGCCATAACTAATTCCACCGGGAGAAGGAGCTGTCTCATTTAGCAGGAATATTTGTTTATCCGGTGAGTTGCAGCTCAGCGACTTGAACTGTGTCAAAGCTGAACAAATAATGAGCATCGAATCACAGGAAAAAACTCCCATCTTGTTTCTCCATAGCATTAAGGCCCTTCTGACTGCTTTCATTGGCATTCGAAATACACAGAACTGTACAGTATAGACGCGCATGTTCGAATATATTTCACATGCAGTGGACACATACAGTATACTGTATACACAACCGTATTGTCAGTGATGGGCAAGTTACTGGGAAAATGTAGTAACCTACACTACTTGTTACTCTCGAAAAAATGCAGCTAAGCTACACAACAAGCTATCGCCAGAGATTTGTAGCAAGCAACACTACAAGCTACATGACAAAAGTAGCTTGATGTAGCTTGCTACATAATCACTACATAATATAAATATATATCTTAACTTAATGTACAACTTTCTAAATACTAATCATAATAATAAAACAATATGGGTAAAAATCATAATGATAATAATTTAGCGGAGGGTTTGAACATAGGATGGTGGCATGTTTAAGTTTTGGGATGTATATTAGAGGTTTTCTACCCATTAAAAATGGGTGGAATTTGAAAATGTGCGTGGGAAAATGTAGTAAGCTACAATCCTTGTTACTCGAAACAAGTAGTGTAGCTTCACTACAAGCTACTCGAAACAAGTAGTGTAGCTTCACTACAAGCTATTCCCAGAACAAATGTAGTAAGCTACACTACAAGTTACGGGAAAATGTAGTTAAGCTATGTAGCTTAGCTACTTGTAACAAGCTACTGCCCATCACTGCGTATTGTACACATTGATTTTGGTTCCTCCAAACGCTCAGTGTTAGTTATTACCGAAACAGCCAGACAGCGAGCCAAATAAAGAAAAAAACTCTTTGTTTGGCAAGGTCTCAAGGTTCATTCAAGCTTTTCATTCTGGAAGGGTTGGATGGGGGTTTTCTATCATTGTGTGTGAAGACAGAATGAAATGGAAATGGGCGATAGATAGGATAGGCTTTATTTACGCTGAAATCTTTGGTCTTCTGTGCGAGATGAAAGAAGAGAAAAGAACTTTAATATGGCTCCGGCTCTTTTTATGAGACTGTTTTCAGAAGAACGCAAAAGGCCAGACTGAAATACTGGAGTGAGCCTGGGGTATGAGTTAAAGGATTAAGACAGAGAGAAAGAGAGAGAGAGAGAGAGAGAGATGGTTAACAGTACACACAGAGAGAGAAGTGAGCTGAGTTCAAGAGAAGAGGGGAAATTGTAGAAAGCGTTGAGAGCGAGGATGAATGTTCGAGGCTGTTGCTTTAGAAAGAGAAAAAAAAAATCTAATAAAGCCGGTTGGCTCTAAGCCGGCACTAGAAAATAGAAAAGGGGGTGGGAGTGTGGAGGCCAGGTTCACTGGACCGAGGAGGACCCAGAAGAAAGCCAGCGATTCCAGGGTCAGATCTCCTTTGTGCCGGAGAGCTCATTTACACCGGTTATTCCGCCTGTGTGTGTATGTTAGACTTCAGCCACATACACACGGACAACCCCGGCTTTCATCATGCACGGTCGTTCACAGGTCTCGCCGTACAGTACAGGCCTATACATCACTGGCTATTCACAATAAAGAATTATTCATGGTGTCCCTGCCGCTGTTTCCCCCCTGGAGATGAATGCAAGCACACTCTCACCCTGACACGAGCCTTTCTCCTTTTATCAGAGTCGCACGGAGAACTGCGCTTTAACCCATTTTGTTTGTGATGCTCAACATATTTCGTGCCGAGGACCAACAGAATTATCCATATTTGGATGCGGACCCCCATCTGAAAACATGTTCTAGGGATCCCCTCCAGTGTCGTTTTTGTCGACTAAGACTAAGACTAAGACTAAGACTAAGACTAAACACTTAGTCGACTAAGGTTTTTGATATTTAGTCGACTAAGATTAGACTAACAAAAATGAATTTCAAAAGACTAAGTCAAAGACTAAATCATAACCTAAGAAATAAGACACATTTTTATCTTCCTTTTTTCTTTCTTTTTAAGTACGTGAACTAAAACGAGACATGTTTCATACTAAAAACTATAAATATGTCTAACATATAAACCTACAATGTATTTGTATGTAAGAATAAACTACCAAGACTAAGACTAAACTATTTTTGACATTTCGTCGACTAAGACAAGATGAATTTCAGAAGACTAAATGGGACTAAAAGACTACATGTCTTATTGAAAAGACTAAGTCTAAGACTGAATCAAAATATTCTCAAAACGACAACACTGGATCCCCCAGAAGCAAGGATTTGAGTTAAAAACGTTTGCTTCGGAAATAACATATATATTCAAAGATTTGCACCCCGTTCTCACAATTTTTCAAAAATAGCAGATCTACAAGCTCCGAGTGGCGCGCCATGAGCTTGTAGATCTGCTATTTTTCAATAGCTAAAACATAATGCTTAGAACACCGAAATGCGTTCAGTACACTCAGGGTTAAGACAGTAACCACTACAAACGCTACATGCGTTGAAACAGAAGCAGTATATGGGGTGATGTCATCCAGGAGATGGTGCCTCCTGAGAAACACAATGAATAGCAAAGCAGGCAGCTCCTCTGGAACTATAAACACGGATCTCGGGGTCCCCTAGCTGCCCTGTCGTCTGGGAAGGCTGCCTTGTAAGAACTGGAGTCTCCCGCTGTGGTCTGTAGCTGCCTGCTTGCCTTCATGCTCCGCACGCCGCCTCCCGAATCGAGGCGGCGAAGGCAGGCACAGTGCCGGCGCCGACTGCCTGATCTGTTTCTTAACCACATCAAAAGTAAAACACAACTCGCTGCGGGGAGATCAACGTTTGCATCCAGACACTCCATCATGCACGCTCCATTGTTTTAAAAGACACAACGATGACATTTAAAGGAGAATTGCACACCGAAAGTTTTCTTCTTTATCTTTATTTGCACTTAATTTGTTCGAAAAAAGTGGTCCAGGTGTTATTTTGTGAAAACACTCCTTAATGGCTGTTTTCCCTTTCCCCCAAAATAAGCTTATAATGGGGTAATGGGTCTTGTGCAAGTTCACCTATATACATCGCTCCAAAATGCAATTTTCTGCTATATATTGTCTCCCCACCATGTCAGTAGTGTATTAACCCTCATACTTTCACTTTCGTTTCAGCAGTGGTTCAGCCGTAAACCATGTGCCACGCCCCCCACCTTTTGATACGGCTGAATCACTGCTGTACCAAAAGTGAAAGTGAAAGTGTTAACACACTACTGACATGGTGGGGAGACAATATATAGCAGAAAATTGCATTTTGGAGCGATGTACTGTATATAGGTTAACTTGCCCCATTATAAGCCTATTTTGGGAGAGGGGAAACGGGCATTAAGGAGTGTTTTCACAAAATAACACCTGGACCACTTTTTTCTAACAAATTAAGTGCAAATAAAGATTAAAAAAAAACTTTTGGTGTGCAATTCTCCTTTAACCACATCAAAAGTGAAACACAACGTGCTGTGGAGATCAACTTCCGCATCCAGACACTCCATGCACGCTCCATTGTTTTAAAAGACACAACGATGACATTTAACTACACTACTACTTTCCACAGCTATGAATGGTAGAAGTGCGCCTGGTTTCCGAGGATATGTCCAAGTCACCCTGCCCTTCGCACCTGTATGGGGCGTCGTCTCTACTCTTAACACAACATTAATACTCACCTAATCCTGCAAAGGTTCCATGGATAATGCCAGAATGTGTACATTGTTCAAGTGGTTTGCACATTGTGCGTTTATGAACTTTGCTGGAAGCTTACGTTTGAATAGAAACTAATTTTGTGAATGGCATCATAACTTCACACTGGATGGCGATTAGGGCCTCTGAGCGGCATCATAACTTCAGTGTCAACAACTGTCATGGCAGCTTGGTTAGAACTGAAGCTGACTTTCTCTTCAAAATAAGTACTGATTAGTAAACACTAGTTAAATTTCTAAGTCTACTTACAGGACATAGATAGACTCTTAGGGCTTCATTTCCGTTACCATCTAAACCCCTTATCCTAAACCCGTTAATCTTTTTTTTTTTACTATTTTGAAAAACATTTTGGAATATTTCAACATGCCAATCTATTGACACATTGTGAGCTTGTAGACTGGCCATTTTAACTATTGAAAAATGTTATTTTTAATAGTTCAAAAAGGCAAAGAAGTTAAGGGATAAGAGGTTTAGCAGTGACGAAATGAAGCCCTTACCCTACGTTTTAACGGCGGGGATGGATTAAAAAACGTCGCCCGATATGAGCGACGGTCATTACCGTAAATTCTCGCTTAGAATGGCATGCAAAATGAGTACCGTAAACAACTGTGCTGTGGTGCACTGAAAAAAATAGTATGGTGGAGGAGGAAGTGGGACGGAACTAGGAACCAAACTGCGCCAAATGGTTTTGGGTCGAGGGCAAAAAAAGGAGCACTTGGCTCTGATTGGTTATGCCCGGCCAAACGTCGGCCGATTCGGCCGAAAAGCTCGCCAATTTTCATCTTTCCGGACGACGTCGCTCACCCACGTCGGTCGACATCGCCCGTTCTGCTGCTGTCGCCCGAATCGGCGGCTCCCATAGAGAAATAATGGATGTCGGGCGACGTTGCTTTATCATCCCCTACCGTTAAAACGTAGGGTTAGAGTACTACATTTGAGTGCCTGACAGTACACACTGGAATGTTAATTGTGTCAGGAAGTACAGTAAATTCCGGTCTCAGCTCTTGGTATATGTGAATGTTCCCTCCTTGTCTTTGATCTGCCGCGCAGCGCTGGTGCGCCAGTTGTGTGCACTACTGAATTTATTATACAGTATGAGAAGTGCCGTGACTGTGGATGGGAGAGGTCGGTTACATAAACGAGAGCCACAAATTGTCCTGGCCTGGGCGAACAGTACAGTACACTATACTATACATGATGTAGAACAGTTAGTATGTGGAGGCACGAATCAGAGCATTTCCGTCTTCTTGTCGTCTAGATTTGTTTACCACGCCTCCACAACGTGATGGACGCGCTCTGACGCGGATGCAGGGCAAGGGCGGATGTAACATTTCCCAATTGGAGGGGCAGGAGAAAATGGTATGATAACATTTTCTGTTACAGGACTTTTATTAGGCAAGTAAAGCATCAATAATAACATCAGTTGTTGTTGAAGTTGCAACAGACATGCATAAAGCTAAACGTCTGACTCAGAGAGTTTTCTGTTTTCAATGATGAAATGCTAGCCTGGGTTCAGCCCACAGGCCCCGCCCACTCAGCTGGGTTCTGTGGTCTGGTGTTGTGATAAAGAGTTTCAATTTATCTCGTCCGGAAAAACGGCTCGGCCAATGAGCTGGAGTTGGAGGCGGGTCTAAAAAATAGCCAATCAACACCGAGGATCATCTAACTGCCACAACAGAACAGTTTCCCATAAAAAATAGCACACATCCATTCAGTTTCATTGTAACTAAAGTTTCATTGTAACTAGAGTTTCATTGTAAATAGAGTTTACTGCATTTAGTTATAAATAGTGAAAATGTCCAACGCTAACTGCACTGCTAGTCAGTTAACTGCTAGTTAACTGCTAGTTAACTGCTAGTTAACTGTTGTTGTCGACTGCAAACAATGTCTCCAGTGATTGGTCGAGGGAAATCAAGGGCCCGCCTCCTTGTAAATCGGTTACAATGGGGCCAATGTCAGACTCTTGAGCCATGGCTCAGAGTCTGACAATCAGGCTAGGCAACCATGCCTATTGCAAAAAGGTTTCTCTAGAAACAAGAATAAAGTGTCACAATAACAATAGTCTGGTTACCTATGGCAACCACACTAAAAGTAGGGCTGTTGAGTAGTTAAAAAATGTAATCAAATGAATCACAGCTTCAAAATTAATTTAATCATGTTCACCATTCAAACAATGTCCAAAATATGCCTGTTTTCCTTTACAGAATTTGATGAATCAATGAATGCATTTTGCATTGTAAAAAATGGTCCAGAAACGACCGAGAAATTAATGATCAAAAAGACATCTGTTTTTGCCGCAAATTCCCGACTTTTTTGCAATTTACTTTCTAACATTTCGCAGACTTGGGATAAATGCACGCCACATACAGCAAAAACATGGAAGATGTTTTTTTCAACATAACATGTTGAATGGTAAGAACTGAGAATTGACCGAGCTATAATTGTTTGAAAATAAGAGCTATAATCTTTGAGAATAGGCTACTCATGCATGTGTCTGTCCTAAGCCTGCAGCCAGGCTGCTGGCTTCGGAGTAGGCATAGCAGTAGGGATAAGGGAAATAGATATGGGATGAATTAAAGGGAATGGCAAGACCAACACGGATTGGATGAAAGCTAAAAACGCCCAAACCACACCTATGCATAATGTAACGGTATAGGAGGTGTTTAAGGGAGATAGCAAGGTAACGAAATTACCAACTTTAGTGTGGGAACGCCTCTTCCCCAATTACCAACTTTAGTGTGGGAACGCCTCTTCCCCAATGCTAAGTGCGTTAACTGCATATAAGGGCTAATGTAACCAAAATCGAGCCCTAAGTGTTAATCATTGATTCACTGGATAAGGTTGTGTCCACGGTTTCAGTATTGATAAAAAATGATTCTACATTTAAAATGATTGAGTAGTTGTGTAAACTTCTTGTAAAAGGCATGCTGCAAAGTGCAGAAAGTACAAGAAGTATTGTGCCTGTGTGTCCACATGCAATATTTGTTCTTAATGCCATGTTTCGCAGTGACCCCTATTCATCATGTTTTATTGTATTTCTTTGTACTGTCCAGAATGTCCACAGTCCAGTATGTACACAGTGCAGTTTGTTTGTAACACTGTAGTCTGCAGTACAAAACAAACTACCACTTTGTGTCAGATGACACTGTTGTCTACTAGAGTCATGGTCTGTTTTAGGGGTGAATATCTGCTTTTATTCTAAGAAAACTTGAGTTTGAAATTCAGTTTTTAAGAACAGTCAGTGGAGAAGACGCCATTATTCTATGCCGTGTGTGTTTATTTTCTGCATTTCAAACCCCTTTGTATAAATATGTGTAGCACCAGAAAGCAGTCTTGTTCTTCTGAAAGCACTAGACAGCCTGTAAGTGAGGTGGCCACTGGCTGCAACAGCTCCACGCACCGCACAAGGTGCCCTCTTGTTTCATTTGAGCACCTGCCCTTCAAAATGTCTGTGCAAGCCACTGAACATGCATTATTCGGTCAAATTAGCCAAAGACCCAGTTGGTGTTTTTTTGACCAAATGTTTGGTTGAAGTTAGGCTGTTTTTGGCCATACTTTTTCCTCTGTGAAGGAGGCAGAGGCACCCAGTTGCTACCCATCTCTGCTACTAACTCACCCATTGAAATCACATAGCCTAACTGTAATGGTGCTCTGGGAAAATGTAAAGAATCACTTTACAAGTTACTGTTATGTAATGGTGTTACTTGACACTGTGTTGGAAAAAAAATGGGTTCAGCAATGATTTTCTCTGCAGTGAAAAGTAAATGCTTTTTTGTGCGAACTCACACAGTATCGCAGTATAGCCACTATTTTAAAGGTAGGGGAAGTGATTTCACTTTTGTCAGATATCACCCAAAAAATATTTTTTTTCTGTTAAAATGCTCTATTATAAGGTGTGGAAACCACATGGAGTTTCCCCCTCCCCCACGTTAGCAGGAGCTAATAAAAGTTCCCTAGGTCACCACAATTCTCCTCCAATCAGGAGAGAGCAGCAGGTTCACATAGTGTAGCTACTTTTGGGGGCCCCTAGTGCACCAGGCTGGTACTACACCATGAATTTGAAATCACTTCCCCTACCTTTAAATTCGGACCTTAATTTATTACATTCCAATATTCTTTCGAATATGGAATATTCGTTTGCACATTCTAGAAACAGATTTCTAGGATTTACATGATTTTGTATATCAGCAGATGATAGCAAGCTTAGCTTAGCGATCGCATCGCGAGTCCTCAGCAGAAAAACGCAAGTCTCATTGAAAATGAACTGCAGGTGCGTCTTATTGCTCCTCGCGTGAAAGGTCCTTAACATAGAGGTTGCACTCAAAGACCAAGCCACCTGCTGGTCTTTATTGCAGCGCAAGCAACTATTGTGGTGCAAGCTACAGCCAATACACCCTTTATGATCCAGGAACAAGCTGGTTGTGACGTGGTCTCTGGAACAGCTGTGTTCTCTCCTCTTCCGAGGAGAGTTTGTTCGGTTAGCTCTACCAGAGCCGGGGCCATGACCACAGGTTGGGTTGGCTCTGCTACAGCCGGGGCCATGACCACAGGTCGGGTTGGCTCTGCTACAGCCGGGGCCATGACCACAGGTTGGGTTGGCTCTGCTACAGCCGGGGCCATGACCACTGGTCCGATTGGCTCTATGTGGGGAGCCGGAGGAACCACAACCTCTGGCGCTTCAAGGGGAGCCGCCGGGGCTACCACACGCTGCGGCAGCGGCGCTGTCAAATCATGGCGACACAGCGGACACGTTGCGGACCGTTGCAGCCACTTGACGATGCACTCTCTGTGGTATTTGTGCTTGCAGGGCAGAGCGGCGCACTCCTGCCCCAGCGCGAATTTGTCATAGCAGATTGAACACTCCGCGGCATCGTCACGGACGGTAACCCAGGAAAGGCGTTTCATGAGGGTGTCAAAGTCGACCGCCGGGGGTTTCGCTCCTTCAATCTGGGATATACGCAGCCAAATCCGTTCGCTCCTGATATGCGACTGGGCCATCTTGCCCAAGGATGTGCCGCACCTGAGGAAGGACTGCAGCCGGGTCAACTGCTTCGCCACCACCCTCCTCCTCCGCACTGCGGACGGCAGCCGGGTCAACTCCCTCGCCACGGCCGACCTCCACGCCGCATCGCTCTCCTCCAGCGCCTGCACCTCTTCCATGACCCACTGCACCCTGGCCAAGAGGTCCGGCTTGTACTCCTGCTCTTCGTTCAGAGCCTCAGCCACGTTCCTCCTCACGCGCCCCAGGAACAGCCTCCAACGGGGCTCCAGCCACGGGGAGAGCTCCGCCAGCCTGTCCACTGAGAACAGCGACTCGCTCGCGCGTGCCGCCTGGCCGGCTTTGAGGGCCTGGGCTCCCTGCAACAGCTCCAGCGCGGCCGCCTTCATCTGCTCCATGCTTCCTACTAGAGCGTCCATGGATCCGCAGGGATGGATGTGAGAGGTGTTGGACATTAGACAAGAACCACCGATGCAAAAGTGAAGCAGAAGATTGACTGAGGTCTTCTGATTGAGGCCAGTTAGTTAAGCTTTAAGGTTTAACTTGCTGATATGTTATTGGTGCTCAGTTGAATAGAATGGCTGATATTATTGATACTAGCTGAATGGGTCAGATATCACCTTATTACAACTAAAGTGCCGGACTGAAGACACGTCTTATTACAAGAGAGAGATGACATCACCCCTTAAATATACCGTAGCCATATTTGGCATTTCACTACAAGTACTGTTTTCGGTTCGTGATTACCGGTCGGTTGACTGCTTTTTAAAAACTTTGATTGGCTGGTTCTTGTTGTTGATGTAATAGTGTAGCCTGATTGTCAGACTCTGAGCCATGGCTCAAGAGTCTGACATTGGCCCCATTGTAACCGATTTATGAGGAGGCGGGCCCTTGATTTTCCCTCGACCAATCACTGGAGACGTTGTTTGCAGTCCACAACAGCAGTTAACTAGCAGTTAACTAGCAGTTCACTGACTAGCAGTGCAGTTGGCGTCGGACATTTGCACTATTTATAACTAAATGCAGTATTAAAGAATGAAACTCAGTTACAATGAAACTTTAGTTACAATGAAACTTTAGTTACAATGAAACTGAATGGATGTGTGCTGTTTTTATGGGAAACTGTTCTGTTGTGGCAGTTAGATGATCCTCGGTGTTGATTGGCTATTTTTTTAGACCCGCCTCCAACTCCTTCGCCCATTGGCCGAGCCGTTTTTCCGGACGAGATAAATCGAAACTCTTCATCACAACACCAGACCACAGAACCCAGCAGAGTGGGCGGGCCTGTGGACTGAACCCAGGCTAATTAAATGCTGTTGGTTTAGTGATGCCACAGCTGTAGTTGTTAGTTAGTAGCAGCAGTCGTGTTTCAAATCAGTTTAAATATAAGCACTTTCATTTGAAATATCTTTGAAATTTCGGGTTATTTTGCATGCCATTATGTTTGGTAGCGGGTGGGGCAGTCAGGGTATTTAGGGGGGGCACTGCCCCCCCGCCCCCCATGCCCATGCCTAGATAGATCCGCCCCTGACGCAGGGCTCAGCTCATTTACACATCTGCCGTCGTTGGCACAAAAGAGCTCCATGCAGCCTGAGCACAGAGGTGCTATATTACTGCCGTGCCGCCGTCGCCCAAAGGGGAAGGAGGCGTGAGTCACTCAGTGGATTTCGCTTGGAATTAACTAAGAGTCCAATGCCGTGGTGGGATGGGATGGGATGGGGTGGGATGGGCTCCACCATTTCACACAGGGAGCCCATAAATCCCAAAATGCAGCCATTATTAAGCAAATCCATCTTGTCATGGAAGCCAGGACGTGGCTCAGTTTAGGTTCCCGGATTGCCATCCAGCATTATTGAGTGCTCTCTCTCTCTCTCTCTCTCTCTCTCTCTCTCTCTCTCTCTCTCCTCTCTCCTCTCTCTCTCTCTCTCTCTCTCTCTCTCTCTCTCTCTCTCTCTCTCTCTCTCTCTCTCTCTCATACATACACACACACTCAGGATGGGGGTGGGGTTGAGAGGGACGTCGCTGCCCAAACGCAGTGGCGTTTCTAAGCAATTTGGAACCCTAGGTAAGATTTTCCCTGGAGCCTCCCTTACCAAATGGACCCGTAAGGGCTCCAGGGAAAATCTCCTGTAAAATGGCGCCCCCCAAGGGATAAAATCATGAACTATTTTTAAACTAAATACAGGGGTTGACACTAAGGTCTCGGAGGCACTTGCCCATCGGGCAAGTGCAAGTCAGGTTCTACTTGCCCTCAGCTCATGGTCACTTGCCCCCTAAAATATATAGGGGGCAAGTAAATACATTTCAGTAAATATACATTTCAGCACCACGGACAGAGTCACTACAGCTACCATAACAGAAAGCTCATTTCAGCACCACGGACAGTCACTACAGCTACCATAACAGAAAGCTCATTTCAGTGAAAATGAAACCAGTGAAAATGAAACCAAATGGACCCTTGCGGGTCCATTTGGTTTCATTTTTAGGCTCCCAAGAGTTACAATTCATCATCTTAATTACCCCAGGTCTACACAACTAAAGAATGTAGAAGATTAGGTCATTTTGATGTGAAAGTTAAAGCATGTCTGGTGGTCGCCCCCTCCCCTCATGTCGCCTCCCTCCCCTCATGGCGGCCCTAGGCAACTGTCTAGTCTGCCTAATGAACAAAAACACCCCTGCCCATCGAGGCTGGTGCAATGACATCTGCCGTGGAAAGCGTTTACGGCTTCATCCTCCACTCACCCACTATTTGCATACACTTACAGTACACACGCTGCTGAGTCATGCTGATCTGTCACTGGGAAATTGTTTGTCATTATTGGGGAATGGTGTGTG
This sequence comes from Benthosema pterotum, assembly GCA_039105355.1. NCBI lineage: Eukaryota > Metazoa > Chordata > Actinopteri > Myctophiformes > Myctophidae > Benthosema > Benthosema pterotum. Next base: position 49,578,814 of record CM076983.1, on the reverse strand, counting down.
AGTGTGCCTGGCTGACGTTACACATACACCGCATGTGCGTGTGGCTTGTGTGTACGTGTGTGTGTGGGGGTGCGCGTGCGTGCTGACATCACATTGAAATGAAGGTCAGCTTTCTCTGATAAGCACAGTGACGACGACAATATGTTATATACAGTAGATATACGTATATATACGTATAATATATTATATATAATATAAGAATATATATCACTTCACCTTGTAAACGCATCGAATACAGTACATGTATAACACACACGCACACATACATGCACGCATGCACGCTTGCACGCTTGCACGCTTGCTTGCACACACACACACACACACACACACACACACACACACACACACACACACACACACACACACACACACACACACACACACACACACACACACACACACACACTCCCTCATCTTCCATGCTATATAATTTGATGGGTGGCCTTCATTATTGTCCTAGATGTCATTTAATATAAAATAGCCGATCAATTTCTCTTAGAACTGTCAGAAATTGCAATGTGGCCCAGGCCTAGACCTTCTTTGCTGCATCACTCTACATTTTCCGTCAATCTAGAGTCTACTATAAAGGCATAAAAATGCCATAGCGAACATATAAAAAAAATATATCAATCATACTTGTGTAAAGTATTAAAGGGGAATCCCACCCATTTTCAACATTTTACTATGTCATTGCCAAGGTGTTGGAAAGGGAATTCTGAATAAAGCCACTAACATGGTGAAACATCTTGATGACATCATCAAGATGTATATTTTCACCATGTTAGTGGATTTCTTTAGCCGCTTCTTTTTTCTGAGAGCGTACAAATGGAACCGTCAGGGTTCATTTGGTTGCATTTGTAAGCTCTCAGAAGGGCTTTTTTTTACCGATCGCTCCGGTTTGAGCCGTGGCATACAGCAGAAAATGACGAACAGCCCTCGCAGTGAGTGTGATATTTAAGTCCATAGACTTGGCTTGCAAACGATTGATGTGGTCCTATACAGAGCAGGGGTTTTTACCGGTAGGCTAAGAGGTTAACTCATCATTATCACAGTGAAGGGTGGAGTGACACTGAGCATGGCCACCATTGTCTCCGTCTGTCACCATGGCTGTGTGCTATCATTAGTGCACATGGCACAGAGAGAGCAAGGAACACACAGCCACGAAGCTATCAATTTGGCAACTGTCCCTCTCTCTGTCTCTGTTCTCTCTGTCTCCATTATTCTCTCTCTCTCTCTCTCTCTCTCTCTCCACACTGAATACCATGTATGTGCAGAGCATTTCGCAGTCCATGGAAAATAAAATCTGCCCCTTCAAGTGATACAGGTTAGGTACAGTCAAGGTCAAGGTCAAGGTTTGCAGAGGATGGAACCCAAATGCAGAGACTTACAAGCAATAATGTTCAATAATAGTTTAATGTAACAGTTCAGCATACAGATAGCCACAGTGCAGAACTACAAAAACGGTGAGTCCAAACAAGAAAGCTTTACTCAGGGAGTCAAAGTCAAGAATTAACAAAGTCCAAATGGCAAACCTTCCAAGACCTGGCAGGGAACCTCTCACAGGGGCAGAGTGAATGAACTGGCAGTGAGTGTGTGGAAAGAGTCTGGTTATATAGAGAGGAGGAGCTGATTACATAAGTGGCTGCAGGTTTGTTGTAGGGCATGGCACTGATGAGGGGGTGGAGACTGGTTGAGTGGCTTGGACTGGGGGAAAGACAGGAGTGGCAGAAGCAGTGACACGGTCTGGAGTGGCAGACCGTGACAGTACCCCCCCCTTAAGGGACGGCTCCCAGACGTCCCACAACAAGGACGAGTAGGGTGGGCGGTAGGGGGCCTGGAGGAGGGAGCGCGGGACTGGAATCTCAGGAGGACGGCCAGGGGGCTGGAGCAGGGCCGAGCAGGCGCCGTCGGGAGGACGGCCAGGAGGCTGGAGCAGGGCCGAGCAGGCGCCGTCGGGAGGACGGCCAGGAGGCTGGAGCAGGGCCGAGCAGGCGCCGTCGGGAGGACGGCCAGGAGGCTGGAGCAGGGCCGAGCAGGCGCCGTCGGGAGGACGGCCAGGAGGCTGGAGCAGGGCCGAGCAGGCGCCGTCGGGAGGACGGCCAGGAGGCTGGAGCAGGGCCGAGCAGGCGCCGTCGGGAGGACGGCCAGGAGGCTGGAGCAGGGCCGAGCAGGCGCCGTCGGGAGGACGGCCAGGAGGCTGGAGCAGGGCCGAGCAGGCGCCGTCGGGAGGACGGCCAGGAGGCTGGAGCAGGGCCGAGCAGGCGCCGTCGGGAGGACGGCCAGGAGGCTGGAGCAGGGCCGAGCAGGCGCCGTCGGGAGGACGGCCAGGAGGCTGGAGCAGGGCCGAGCAGGCGCCGTCGGGAGGACGGCCAGGAGGCTGGGACAGGGCAGGCGAGGCGCCGTCTGGAGGCCGGCCTGGAGGCGGCAGAGGCTGAGCTGGAGGCGGTGCCAGAGGCGGAGCTGCAGACAGCGCTGGCACCAGAGGCTGGACGGAAGGCAGGACCGGAGGTGGAGCTGCAGACTTGAGGTGCGGCGCCGGAGGCGGAGCTGCAGGCGCTGGAGGCGGAACTGCAGGCGAGGCCGGAGGCGGAGCTGCAGGCGCTGGAGGCGGAACTGCAGGCGAGGCCGGAGGCGGAGCTGCAGGCGCTGGAGGCGGAACTGCAGGCGCTGGAGGCGAGGCCGGAGGCGGAGCCACTGCTGGCTCGGGGTCCGGAGGCGGAGCCACTGCTGGCTCGGGGTCCGGAGGCGGAGCCACTGCTGGCTCGGGGTCCGGAGGCGGAGCCACTGCTGGCTCGGGGTCCGGAGGCGGAGCCACTTTAACAGGAGGCAACGCCGCAGGCGGAACGACCTCCACAGGAGAGGACGCTGGAGGCGGGGCTGCAGTCACTGGAGGCCAGAAGACAATCACTGAAGGCCGGACGGCAGGCAGGGCTGCAATCACCGAAGGCCGGACCGCTGACACTGGAGGCGAGCTCGGAGGCGGGGCCGCTGACACTGGAGGCGAGCTCGGAGGCGGGGCCGCTGACACTGGAGGCAGGCTCGGAGGCGGGGCCGCAGACACTGGAGGCGGGGCCGCAGACACTGGAGGCGGGGCCGCAGACACTGGAGGCGGGGCCGCAGACACTGGAGGCGGGGCCGCAGACACTGGAGGCGGGGCCGCAGACACTGGAGGCGGGGCCGCAGACACTGGAGGCGGGGCCGCAGACACTGGAGGCGGGGCCGCAGACACTGGAGGCGGGGCCGCAGACACTGGAGGACTCAGAGTAGATGCTGACAGCAGAGTAGGCATGGCTGGCTGGGTAGGTTTGGTGGTTTTGCGATTCTGGGAGATTTTGCGCCGTGTGTTGTTGCTACGGGGTCCTCCCAGAGCCAAGCGAGTGCCCAGATAAGGTTCAGGAGCATGACAAGGTTCAGAAAACGAGTCAATCTTTGCCTTTCTGAAAAAGTAGGTACGCAGGTCAATGTACTCCGTGCTCTGCTGACCAGCAACATGGGTGGTGGGATGTAAACTCACTGTTCCCAGCCTTATAGTTCCTGGCTGAGAAGCTGGCTGTGGATCACTGGGAAGCAAGCTGGTGTCTAAAAAGTCTTTAAGTCTTCTGCGCACCACATCCAGGTGGGGGACAAAGTGACTAACCCAGGGTTTCTCCTTGAACCACAACTGTTGCTTATCAATCTCCTCTTGGAGTGAAAAACGCTGGTGGGGTGGAGAGGCCACAAGCCGAGACACCGCATTCTCAAATTCTGCCACTTTACTACGAAAAAGCTTTAGCTCTGCTGGGTTCATTATGGCCAGTTCATTCTGTCAAGGTTTGCAGAGGATGGAACCCAAATGCAGAGACTTACAAGCAATAATGTTCAATAATAGTTTAATGTAACAGTTCAGCATACAGATAGCCACAGTGCAGAACTACAAAAACGGTGAGTCCAAACAAGAAAGCTTTACTCAGGGAGTCAAAGTCAAGAATTAACAAAGTCCAAATGGCAAACCTTCCAAGACCTGGCAGGGAACCTCTCACAGGGGCAGAGTGAATGAACTGGCAGTGAGTGTGTGGAAAGAGTCTGGTTATATAGAGAGGAGGAGCTGATTACATAAGTGGCTGCAGGTTTGTTGTAGGGCATGGCACTGATGAGGGGGTGGAGACTGGTTGAGTGGCTTGGACTGGGGGAAAGACAGGAGTGGCAGAAGCAGTGACACGGTCTGGAGTGGCAGACCGTGACAGTTTGCCTGGTGGGTGGTGTTGACTTTTAGAAGTGGGGGGCTCTTGAAGGGAAATTCCACCCTTTTCCGATTTTTTCGGAGAGTGTACAAATTTGAACCCTATAGTGGGTCCATTTGGTTCCATTAGTACAATCTCAGAAAAAAGGAAACTCATTAACATGGTGAAACGCATCTTGATGATGTCAAGATGTATTTGACCATGCTAATGATTTTTTTTTCAGACCTCCATTTCTAGGAAGCACAGAATGGGGCGGGGGAACTTATTCTTTTTACCATGCCCACACAACATCTCTAAGGTATATTAATGACAGTAAAATATTGAAAATGAGTGGAATTCCCCTTTAAGACACCTGCATGCACTCTTGCATTGGCGTGCGCATTTGCGTGCACCTGCGCAACACACACAGACACGCTATTAAAACAAGTATAGCATATTGAGAAAGATTGTTTACAATGGTAAAGTAAATGACAAGACAAAAAACATAGGCCTACTTTTGCCCAAAAAATATTTTAGAAGTGGGGGGTGCCGCGTCCCTCCTCCACTACCCCCCCGGTTAGGTATGCAGGTAAACATACACTCTGCGCGCGCACACACACACACACACACACACACACACACACACACACACACACACACACACACACACACACACACACACACACACACACACACACACACACACACACACACACATATCATACATGTGTACACAGCCAGTATAGCCATGCAGACAGGAAAGACGCTACACTGCATGCGAGCTACAGTATGTGTGCACACTAAGGCAGCAGTGCACAATGTAAAACGCTATCTCTCCAACTTGAACACCTTGCTATTACAGGCCCGGAGATCCCACCAGATAATCCGCTATCTCACAAATTAGAATCGTCACTCAGCCTTGCTGCTCCTCAGCATATCTGTAATGGCCGCCTGGATTTGTGACAATCAAGCCGCCAGAAATCAATTTAAGCCTCCACTTGACATGCAGGATATGAGATGTCCTGAATATTTCCTCCAGGAATGCGAGTGCACACATCATCACGCACGCACACACACACACACACACACACACACACACACACACACACACACACACACACACACACACACACACACACACACACACACACACACACACACACACACAGTGTATGAGTGTGAGTCCATCGATCCGTCTGTACTGAGCACCTTGGCTGTGTCTCCTCGTGCACAGTGTGTGCGTTGGTATGTGTGATGTGTGCACTCGCATTCCTGTGTCTATGTGTGCACGCGCGCGAGTGTGTGTGCGTGCACGTGCACTGCGTGTGTTTTACTGTGCCATTTAACTGCTGACATATTTGGTTAGCGTGTCGCCACTGATGAGTTTCTCCGTGGCATGCCTTCATTCCCTCATCAAATCTAAATGCCAGACACTCCCACAGATGGGAAAAGACAGCATTATTTTCTTCGGCTTGCAGTGGATGCTGCTGAAAAGGCAATAGGCCTGCTTATAGCCCTGGTGCTGGGACCCTTCTGTTGAATAATCTCTTATCTTTCCCAAAAGGTCCCGTGTCGCTGACCATGCTTGGACAACCAGAAGGACTGTACCGAACTGCTGCTATCCTCTTTGCACATGTACGCAATACACCTACAGTAATACCCCTACACTGTCATAGTTGTCGTATCTTAGTTGTTAGTATAGTAGTGCTTAGTTGTAGTATGTTTAGTATGTTAGATGTATAGTTTTAGTTGTAGTATTCCATAGTTGTAGTATATTATGTGTCCTTTAGCTGCTTAGTTGTAGTATGTTTAATCTTAGCCGTATAGTTTAGATGTCCTGTCTAGTTCCTGTCTAGCTGTCTGTTTAACTTTCACTACTTGCCACTTTATAATTATAACTATACCTGGTTGTAGCTTAGCACCTTCACCCACCTTATACTGTTACAGCTGCACTTTAAATACTCTTGTCTGTTGCACTACGTCACTGACTGTTTCTTGTATTGTTTGTATTTGTCTTTTTTCTTTGCACTGTCTATTGTCTTATTGCACTGGGAACAATGGAAACGTTATTTCATCCCTGTATATGTCCTGACATACACTGGAGTGACAAATAAAGAACCTTGAACCTTGAGGAAGACCCTCCATCATGACGGGAGGAAGACTTTTACACCCAAAGCTCAAACCGAAACTGGGAACAGAGGGGGGAAGCTTAACTCCTGTACCGCCCAAGTCACGGTCGTCGTGACTCGTGACAAGACATCAGAAACAGCATGACGCCATCGCACATCCTGTTTAGGAGATCTGGCGCTTCAAAATAAGGGTTTTTTACCGAATCCACTGGCTTGAACCATGGCATCCAATAATGTTTCAATGAATCAATGTTAACCAGGGGCGTTTTTGCCATTAGGCAGACTTTGCAGTTGCCCCTCGGGCGTCATGAGGGGAGGGGGGCGACCATGAGGGGAGGGGGGTGAGGGGAGGGGGCGACCAAAGGATATCAGGCTAATAAGACTATAGGGCGGCAGTGGCTCAGGGGTAGAGTCACCGGATGGTAACGTCACTGCTGTTAACACAGTCAACTTATACCAAGACCGATAATCCTTCACTTGTCTACGTTCAAAGTTGCAATGTTTCGACCTATACGCGGAAAATTAGTGAAATAAGGAAGATTTGCCTGATGAAGACCAAGTAGGTAGAAACTTTGCAGTTTGTTGGCTCCTAATAAAGTAAGACTCAGAGCTCTAGACACTATCAGGCAGATGTTCTTTCCTTGATGTTTGCCTTGATGCCTGACATCCAGCACCTGGCCCAATTAGAGGCATTGAGAGGTGCACACAGTCTTCTATATAATACAGGGCTTGACACTAACACTTGCCCGCTTGCCCGGGGCAAGTAAAAAAACTGCTACCTGGTTGCCCGATCGGACAAGACCTCTGTGTCTTTCCCTGCTTTCTAGTTATCCACAATTCCAGGCTGGATTAGGGAAACAGGCAAATTAACATCACACATCAAAATGACCTAATCTTCTGCATTTAGTTGTGTAGACCTGGGCTAATTAAGATGATGAATTTTAACTCTTGAGAGTGTAAAAATGAAACCAAATGGACCCGCAAGGGTCCATTTGGTTTCATTTTTACGTTCTCAAGAGTTACATCTGGTTAACCAACTTAGCTGGGGACCACCTGGAACCCTCTCAGGGACCACTGGAGGTCCCTGGACCTCCTGTTGAAAACCCCTGGTTTAAAGCACCCAAGTAGGAAGTAAACTTAAATGCAAAATGTACAATATATTTTTGGGGGGCAAGTGACCATGACCTGAGGGCAAGTAGAACCTGACTTGCACTTGCCCGATGGGCAAGTGCCTCGGAGACCTTAGTGTCAACCCCTGTAAATAGTTAACAACCTTCACCATACAGCATAATACCACCGCACCACAGCAGTGCTCACTGGGAACGGCCACCGAACAGACCTAAACGAATCACATTGGCCGGGAGCCACCGGGTTGTTTGCCACTGTTGTTTGGTCCAGAAGTTTGGAGCACCGGCTGCTTGTTTTTAACGGCTGGTAAAAAAAAATAGTAAGAATAAAAAAGAAAACATTTGCAACAGACACGCAGCATGCATAAAGCTAAAAGATCTGACTCAGAGAGTTTTCTGTTTCCAATGATGAAATGCTGTTGGTTTAGTGGCGACACAGCTGTGGTTAGTTAGTAGCAGTAGTAGTGTTTCAAATCATTTTAAATAGAAGCACTTTCATTCGAAATATCTTGGGTTGTTTTGCATGCCATCATGTTTGATGGTGGGGCAGTCTGGGCATTTAGGGGGGCGTTGCCCCCCCTCCCCCCCTCCATGCCCATGCCTAGATCCACCCCTGCCCCACACACACACACACACACACACACACACACACAAACTTGCAGAAGGACTAAGCATTTGTCAAACGCCCGCCTGCCCGCCTGCCCGCACTGTATACTCATGAATATTCAACGCGGGCCGATGGAGGCATGCAGCGCCTGAGAAGAGGAGGCGGGGGGGTGGGGTGCGGGGTGGGGTTGGGGGGTGCATGGGTTCTCATTTAGTGGACTGCAGGGATTGGCCACTTCATCTTCAAGAACAACAACAACAAAGCCAAGAAAACACACAAACTGAATAAACACCGAGCCGGGTGCTGTTTATCTCAATTCCCTTCCCTCAGTTGAACTTGAGTGAACCGAGTATTGTGGAGGTATGGTTGTGTGTGTGTGTGTGTGTGTGTGTGTGTGTGTGTGGTGTGTGTGTGTGTGTGTGTGTGTGTGTGTGTGGTGTGGTGTGTGTTGTGTGTGTGTGTGTGCGTGCGTGTATGTGTGTGTGTGTGTGTCAGGGGTGGATCTAGGCATGGGCATAGGGGGGGGGGGGGGGGTGGCTAAAGGTCTAACTCTCTGAGTCAGACCTTTAGCTTTATGCATGCTGTGTGTCTGTTGCAACTTCAACAACAACTGATGTTATTATTGATGCTTTACTTGCCTAATAAAAGTCTTGTAACCGAAAATGGTATGGGTGCGACTTCATCCGCCCCCATACCATTTTCTCTTTACCCTCCAACATGTTCTCTTGATGACATCATCAAGATGTGCTTCACCATGATAATGAGTTTCCTTTTTTCTGAGAGTTTACAAATGTGAACCATTTGAGAGAGTGAGAAAGGGGAGAAAAAAAAAATGAAAATGGGTGTAATTTAAGAGGCGTCCCCCCACTTCTAAAAGTCCCACTACAACACTGGTGTGCGCGTACCCCTGCGTGTGTGTGTGTGTGTGTGTGTGTGTGTGTGTGTGTGTGTGTGTGGTGTGTGTGTGTGTGTGTGTGTGTGTGTGCGTGCATTTTGCATTTTATGTATGCCCTTTGCAAATGAAAATGTTTTGGAAGGGCGTGCCACTGACTCGTACATGCTGTTCACAACAAAGAATTGCAGCAATAGTTATATCTGCTAGTATGTATTAGCCTGGCGGCTTCATCTAACTGTTTCTTCTTAACGTTATAAATAAACAGTCAGATTCATGTTTCATTTCACATTCCAAGATCAGTACAACATACTCCCCTAATCTACATCCATGTTTATTGCATATAGTATATGTGTATGACATGCATATTCACATAGCCTATAGGATGAGGGGGACGTGGGATTGGGTGGGGCTCGACAAGCCAAATGGCTTCCCCCTGACCCCTTTCAGACTCTGGGCTTGGGATGGACATGCGGGAGGAGGAAAAAAAGGAGAAAAAAAATCAAAGTATGTACATATATAAATTATGCGTTTAATGTTTGTACTGCTCACCATGCCCTTAAGCGCTGAAATAAACCAAACTGAAACTGAAACTGAAACTGATGTGGCAGGGGCAGATGTAACATTTCCCAATGGGGGGGGGGCAAGAGAAAATGGTATGGGTGCGACTTCATCGCCCGTGGCGCGTGATGAGGCCGCCCCATACCATTTTCATTTACAGGACTTTTATTACGCAAGTAAAGCATCAATAATAACATCAGTTGTTGTTGAACTCACAACAGGCACGCAGCATGCATAAAGCTAAAGGTCTGACTCAGAGAGTTTTCTGTTTTCAATGATGAAATGCTGTGGGGTTTAGTGTTGCCACACTACGGCAGTAGTAGTGTTTCAAATCAGTTTAAATAGAAGCACTTTAATTTGAAATATCTTGGGTTGTTTTGCATGTTTGGTGGGGCAGACGGGGCCTTTACCCCCCCCCCCCCCCATCCCCATGTCTATAGATCCGCCCCTGGGATGTGGTGGTGGTTCTGGCCACAAGATTCAACTTTGAAAAGACAACAGCATTGCTTTGTATGCAAATCCTTCAGCCAAGTAATACTGTAAGGTAGTACACTACAGTACGTTACACATATACACACACCACAAAGGTGTTTTCTTCCCTCTGCTCTGTATAGTCCTGCCAGTGTGTCTATCTATGGACCACCAGTCCCAGGATACACTGCTGCTCGGCAAGTTCATTTTCAGTGTGCTTTCACACATACTCGCTTTCTGGCCTAGTTCTGATCTGACACACCACACCAGGGGCGGATTTAGGCATGGACATAGGGGGGCAATGCCCCCCTAAATGCCCTGACTGCCCCAACAAACATGATGGCAAGTAACCCAAGACAACCCGAGATATTTCAGTGCTTAAAATCATTTGAAACACTACTACGACTACTACCACCACTACTAACTAACTACAATCATCTCACCACTAAACCAACAGCATTTCATCATTGAAAACAGAAAACTCTCTGAGTCAGACCTTTATATTTATGCATGTTGTGTGTCTGTTGCAACTTCAACAACAACTGATGTTATTATTGATGCTTTACTTGACTAATAAAAGTCCTGTAACTGAAAATGGTATGGATGCGGCAGCCATACCATAATATCTTGCCCCTCCAATATGTTATCTTGCCCCCCCCCCCCCCCAAATGGGACATGTTATATCCGCCCCCGCACCACACCCAAGTACCAAATACCTCGAGCTCTCTCTATATATACACACATACAGTACATGTGTGTACATTTTTCAATCTCTCGTAGAACCACTGTTTCCTGTAGTTGTAAGCAGTCTCAACACAACCAGCGTGTTTCCAAATATGGCCCCCCCAAAAAAGCCGAAAAACACAACAACATTTTGCTTGGAAATGTATGCTCACTTCGAACGCCAAGGTTACATGTTCTAAAGTTACTGGTATCCCTACCTACATGCAAAATGGCCACTGGTGCCGTGCAGTACGTCCTCTGTCGAGCGCATTATGTAGCCCAATGAAGCGGTAATGACAGCACTTATACCAATTACACTGTAGCGGGGAAAGTCTTCGGTGCGAACAATGGTGGCTCCTGCGCCACCGTCCTCCCACCTAGAATCATTAACGCGCTGCCTCCACACACTGCTCAAGCCAGCCTCGTTAATGAACGGCACAATAATTGTGGGGCCCCTTCTGAGATCGCGCTCTATGCCTATGTGGGAGAAAATTCAATAATTGTGTTCCATACGACAAAAAAAAAATCCATAGTTTTATAACACGATATTCTCCCTCCCACAGCTCTCCTTTAACCCGATCTGTACTGTACTGAATGCGTTTTGGTATTTTAGTTGTTGATAAATAGCAGATCTACAAACTCACATGAGCTTGTAGTTCTGCTTTTTTGAAACATTGTGAAAATGTGGTGCAAATCTTTGAATACATTATTTCGGAAGCAAACATTTTTAAGTCAAATCTTTGCTTCTGGGGGATCCCCTAGCTAGGACAACATGTTTTCAGATGGGGGTCCGCAGCCAAATATAGATAGGCCTATAGTGGTCCTTTGCATGAAATATGTTGAGCATCACTGACAGTCTGACGCTAGATTTTTTTGTTGTTTCAGAACTGGAATCTCGTGCCAGAAACTATAATCTAGCACCAGAAACTATAAATCTAGTGTCAGAAAATGCAATCTAGCGCCAAAAAACAATTAAGAATCTAGTGCTGGAAACTGAAATCTAGTGTTGGGAACTAAAACCATCGTGAACTACGATGTAGCACCGGAAACCAGAATCTAGCGGCAGAAAGTAGAATGTAGTGTCTGAACATAGAATGTAGCGCAAGAAACTAGAATTTAGTGCCAGAAATTGGAATATCATGTCAGAAACTAGACTGTAGAACTGGAACAAAAGGTAAATTACGCATGCGAAAAAAAAAAAGAAAAAAAAAAAAAAGAAAAAACTTTAGGATGCTGAACTAAAAAAAAAAGTGTCAAAAGTACAAAAGAGAAATAGTTCGCACACCATTTCAGTAGCTCCCAGGCTGTAGACTTTTATTAAGGATAACGTTTCGACCCCGTTGTGGGTCTTCTTCAGGTGAGTAAGACCCACAACTATTTCTCTCTTTTGTACTTTGGAAACTAGACTCTAGTCAGGACCATATGGGTTAATTTCAGCAGCCCTCAAACTCAGCGTTACCTTTTGAACTCGTTTCACCGGCTCCTCACCTTAGCTCTTACACGTGCTTCTTCTTTTTTTTTTTCTTCACTTCACTTCACCCTCTGCCTTGCCTTTCCCCCTCTCTTCGCTTCTTTCCCTTTATCATCCCTGTGCTCTCCCAGGCTCCCAGCACCGACCTCGCACCGAAATTGGAACGTCAGGCAATTAACAGAGTTGTCCGACGGTGCGCTGACAGCAATTACAAGGTGTGTAGGAATTCATGTGGAGACGCAACACTCCGCCCTCATCGGACGCACTGACAGGGCCGGATCTAGATCTAGGGGCAGGGGTGGGCATAAAAATGTGCATCCTGTATGCCCACCCAAAGAAAGGTAATAGCAGCGGTTTTCAAGCAGCGGTCTGGGGACCAAAAGTCCTTGAGAGAGTTCCAGTTGGTCCCCTGGCTAAATGGTGGAAAGTTGGTTAACCAGATGTAACTCTTTGAGAGCGTAAAAATGAAACCAAAGTCTACACAACTAGAGAATGTATAGGACAGTAATGGTCATTTTGATCTGTATGTTTGACTGTTTTGTTTCCCAAATCCATCCTCGTATTGTGGACAAAAGCAAAATAAATCTTTAGTTTTGGGGTCTGTGTGGCTAAACTGTCCTCAAATGGTGGTCCGTGGCTCAAATGCCGAATAAATATGGGCCCTGGCCTGGTGTCAACAAGGTTTAAAACCACTGCTTCATATGAAAAACTCTGGAGTTGCACATACACCCTGCCATTCTTCCAGCCCACCCTAGTAGGGCTGGCTAAATCCGGCCCTGTCGGACGCCCTCCCTCCCTCCCTCTCTCTCTCTCACATGCATGTGCCACAGGAGAGCGAGTTCATAAGGGAGGGGAAGAGAGATATAGCAAGTGAGAGAAATGGGTAGTGACAAGGAGAGAGAGAGAGAGGGTGGGAGTGGGAGGGGGGTAGTGAACATAAGATACAGACCAATGTGGCACAGAGCAGGGCTCGATATTCATCTATATTCATCCATGCTAAACCCCTCATCTCTAATCTACTTTGCCTTTTTTGTACTATTTTGAAAAATAAATAATGCAATGAATAGTTGAAATAGCCAGTCTACATCGACACATTGCGAGATTGTAGATTGGCTATTTTAACTATTCAAAAGCGCTTTTCAAAATAGTAATTATATATATATATATATATATATATATATATATATATATATATATATATATATATATATATATATATATATATATATATAATATATATATATAGATAGATATATAGTAGATAGATAGATAGATAGATAGATAGATAGATAGATAGATAGATAGATAGATAGATAGATAGATAGATAGATAGATAGATAGATAGATAGATAGATAGATAGATACTACGTTGTAACAGCTTCAGTGTAGAAGGTTAACAAGGGAAGAGGGGATGAGCTCCATTGCTGCCACATTCTGGAGAGATCCTGGTTAGTACTAATAACATCACAGACACACTCACAACACATAGATAGGCTACAGTATGAAGCAACTGTGCTGAAACTGCAGTGAAGTGAAGCACAGGCTGAAATCACTATACCAACACTGAAAAGCTAAGTGCCAGTATTGATTTTTTTGGAATGCACCCCAGTGTCCGAACCTACTGCCTGTAGGGTCGAATGAGAGATATAGAGAGCACCAGGGCATCAACCCAGACCACTGGTGGGCACCGGCACTGTGTGACAGCAGATTGAAAAAGACAGCTCTCAGATGTCCAACCGGCATACATAGTGACTCAAATCCTCACAATCTGCAGGACACAGGTCCAGGATCAAGAACACCTCAACACATACAAACCAAAGCTGTCTGACCTTGCAGCTCAGCTGCACAGATATATTGGATAGTTGGAGCAAGTTAAAGGGGTATTCCACTTTCAAAAAAACTTTTGGTCATTTTATGGTCTACTCAGACTCATGTAAACACACCAGACAGTTTATAAGTTACTCCTTTCGGCATTTAGATATTTGATATTCATTTGCGCGCCTCCAGCTCCTTCCTATACAAACCCATTATAACTTAAAACTCCATTTTAGCCATGAACCATCATTTCAAAACAACCCATCTTTTTTCTGGTGACTGATATTGTCCTCTTAATACGTGAGAAGGCAGTGGAATTTCATTTACTGTTTTCATTTATTTTTAAAATATTGTTTTGGAAAATGTAGCCGCCTCCATATCTGGTCATGCCCACCCAAATGACTAAAACAACAGCCTTCTCAAGTATTAGGAGGACAATATCAGTCACCAGAAAAAAGTTGGTTTGTTTTTGAATAATCTGCCATGGTTAAAATGGAGTTTTAAGTTATAATGGGAAGGAGCTGGAGGTGCACAAGCACCTGAGCATAAAATATCTAAATACTGAATGGAGTACATTATAAACTGTCTGGTGTGTTCACTGATTAGACCATAAAATGACCAAAAGTTTTTTTTTGAAAGTGGAATACCCCTTTAAGTACTCTGACACGGGTACAACAGCTATTGCATTTTTGGGTCATGAATCTCCCTCCAACTTCCATTGTTATACCAACTCCGTGCTTAACTTATCAGTGAGATTGCCGCAATCTCTATGCATAAGGGTCCTTGTACAGTTTGGAGGCAGTTTGGAGATGAAGGGCAGGAGAGGAGATTGGAGAGGAGAGGCATGCAGGTGTGCTGCTGTAGATCTGCCGTGGAGCCAAGGGCGGATGTAACATTCCCCAATTGGGGGACGGGACGGGACAAAATGGTATGGGTGCCGCCCCCACACCATTTTTTGGTTACAGGACTTTTATTAGTCAAGTAAAGCATCAACAATAACATCAGTTGTTGTTGAAGTTGCAACAGACACGCAGCATGCATAAAGCTAAAGGTCTGACTCAGAGAGTTTTCTGTTTTCAACGATGAAATGCTGTCGGTTTAGTGGTGACACAACTGAGCAGCAGTAGTAGTAGTGTTTCAAATCATTTTAAATAGAGGCACTTTCATTTGAAATATCTTTGAAATGTGGGTTGTTTTGCATGCCATCATGTTTGGTGGGGCAGACTGGACATTTAGGGGGTCATTGCCCCCCCCCCCCCCCATGCCCATGCCTAGATCCGCCCCAGCGTGGAGCTCTCTTGGGGTGGCTGATGAGTGCAAAGAGGCAGGACAGGCAGACATAACAAGGAAGGGAAAAGGAGGTTCTGAGTGCCGCGGGGAGAAAGGCTTGTTGAGGGGAGAGAGGACGACCAGACAGGGATGCATACTGTACATGGATGGATGTACAGTACACAGTCTATGGGAAACAGAGGGAGTAAGGAGGGAGTGAGAATGGTTCACAACATGGATGGAGTTGTGTGTGTGCATGACACATAACTAAAGATCTCTTAAAATAAAATGCAACAATTTGGCAATTACATTTCCCTCAAGACTCAGTAATAGGACCAGAGCTCAGGGCTTATTGACACTAACACTTGCCCGCTTGCCTGGGACAAGTAAAAAAAAATGGTCAGGCAAGTGAAGACTGCTACCTGGTTGCCCGATCGGGCAAGTGTGCGACTTAGTGCACTATACACAAGAAGAGATATATTTGTTTTCAAAGTGGTCACCTTGAAAACATGATATGATATGATATAAAGTACTATACACAAGAAGAGATATATTGTTTTCAAGGTGGTCATTGCGCTCTGACTCTGCATCTTTCCCTGCTTTCTAGCCATTACACTCCCATCTCTCTCCCAGGTCCATTTGGTTCCAAACATATCATTTTGCTGGGGTCACAGACCCGAATCCGTAACCACTAGGGGAACCACTGTGGGAACCACTGATTTACAAGTTGAATATTTACTGTTGCTGATTGTGACTTAAACAAAACAAAGGAAATGTTTAAAGCACCCAAGCAGAATTTAAACTTAAATGCAAAATTTACAATATATATTGGGGGCAAGTGACCATGACCTGAGGGCAAGTAGAACCTGACTTGCACTTGCCCGATGGGCAAGTGCCTCAGATGCCATAGTGTCAACCCCTGGAGCTAATGTAGCTCTCGCCATAAACAGCCGGCACGTTCTGCAATAGCAGATTGTAGATCTGCTATTTTTGGCTCCCCCAGAATATTGATTATGGGTTTTCAAGTGAATCAGGAATAGACAGAGGAGGATGGCATGACTGTGCTTGCATTCCATTGGAAATCCTATTCAACATCACATGACTCAGTCATCTTGCTGCTGACTGTGTTTGCATATTTCTATACTCCATCCAGAAGATACGTTTTTATTTTCTCTCAGTCATGATTTCAAACTCTTTTTTGGGGGGTTGTTTACTAGTATAATCCCTGAATTTTCTCTGCAATCTCTCCCCCACAGTTTCTTTCTTATCTCATCCTACCGTGTTCTCCCCTCTCTTTCTCTCCTTGCTCTCTCTCTCTCCTTGCTCTCTTTCTCTCCTCTCTCTCTCTCTCTCTCTCTCTCTCTCACTCTCTCTCTCTCTCTCTCTCTCTCTCTCTCTCTCTCTCCTCTCTCTCCTCTCTCTCTCTCTCTCTCTCTCTCTCTCTCTCTCTCTCTCTCTCCCCTATCCAGTGTTGCCAACTGCCAAAATCCAAAATGCACTCGTGGCACTTCCAAAATACACTAGAATGCACTAGAGTATCATTCAATCATTTTCATACCACGGCCCACTATTTATTCTGAATTTTAGCCACAGAGGAGGACCACCATTTGATGTTGATTTTATTCTCTCTGACTAATTTAGGAGAGATAACTGGCAAAATGTTGGTAAAAATGTCAATTTGTCTACGTTTTGAAAATGTGTAGATTCTTGGAAATTAGGTAATTCAGATGTTTGAATATAATCTAACTCTTGAGAGCGTAAAATGAAACCAAATGGGGTCCATTTGGTTTCATTTTACGATCTCAAGAGTTACAGATCTATAAGGGTCCATTTGGTTACCAATGGTCCTTTCTAGGAAGGAAGGAGGACTCTATTATATCAACGAAAAATAGTGAAAAACAGGGGTTTTATCTCTGGCGCCTGTCAACCAAGTTTGCCCCAACTCAGCAGCAAAAACGCACAAGATTTTTCCGCCAGGAGTTTTTCCACTAATTTTGGCGCTAGAAAAGAGCTAAATATAGCGACAAATCCGCCAAGTCGGCAACACTGCTCTCTCCTTCTACCTCTCTCTGTCTCTGTCTCTATTCTGCTCAACATAGATGATAGGAGCCTAGAGGCGTTCGTTTCTGGTTCAGGGTCCCTGTCAGCCCGCCTCATCTGTGGCTCAGCAGATCCCATGGAAAAAAAAAGCTGTGAATGTTCATGCACTCATGAATACATAACCTCATATGTTTCTGCTCCGTGGGAGGCAGGGGCGGATTGGCACATATTTTCCCACCGGGACAATTTTGCCTTTCCCAGGCCACCCTGGGGCGGCAGCTGGTTAACCAGATGTAACTCTTTGAGAGCGTAAAAATGAAACCAAATGGACCCTTGCGGGTCCATTTGGTTTCATTTTTACACCCTCAAGAGTTAAAATATTCATCATGTGAATTAGCGCCAACTTAGTCTATACACAACTAGAGAATGTAGAAGATTAATGGTCATTTTGATCTGTATGTTCCAGGCGAGCATCTAGCGCATTCTAGTGCATTTTGGAAGTGCCACTAGTGCATTTTGGATCTTGGCAGTTGGCAACACTGCCTCCAGCAGCGTGGCAACTCTCCTACTTGAAGGCTCTGGTGTAGGACACCTTTTCTTTTTTTGAAGGATAGAAACACTAGTTTGCCTGGACTGGGCCTGGTGCCCTGGCCTGCCCTGGACTTTTCAAAAAAAAAAACAAAAAAAAAAAAAAAAAAAACTGTCCAGGCCACTAGGTGGCGCAGGCCACCGGGAAAACTCCCTGTACTCCAGATGGCCATCCGCCCAAAGAGAGAGAGAGAGAGAGAGAGAGAGAGAGAGAGAAGAGAGAGAGAGAGAGAGAGAGAGAGATGGTTTGGGGGCAGGGACCGGGCTGCTCCCTGTGAGAAAGATGGTGTGGGGGGGCGGGGACCGAACTGTCAACTGTCTCTTGGTTAACGGCTGTGTCTTCATAATCACAAGGATCATAAAGCTTGTATAGAGCCAAAATGCAGGATTCTCTTTACCACCCCTCGGGCACAACACAAATGTAGGTTCATCATCACTGCTAGCAATAGTACAATCGACTCATTTGTTTCTGTAAAGGTTTCTGGCCCCAAAGGGGCCAGCCATCTGCAACGCGGCTTGTCTGGTACTATCTAATCCAGGGGTGGGCAATTATTTTTTCCCAAGGGGCCAAATGAGAAACATAAAATATTGTGGAGGGCCAAGACTAAAGGCTGAACTAAAGACTGCGTAATATTAATTTAATTTCAAGATAAAATTAAGAGTAAGACCAACCATTTTGACACCAGGGACCACTATTTATGACATTTTAGCCCCACAGACCCAAAATTAAAGCTTTCTTTTGTTTTTGTCCCAGGCTGGATTTTACAAACAAAACAGGATCACATAGATAAAAAATGACCATTATTTCATATTCTCTAGTTGTGTAGACTTGGGCATAATTCACCTGATGAATATTTTAACTCTTGAGAGTGTAAACATGAAACCAAATGGACCCGCAAGGGTCCATTTGGTTTCATGTTTACGCTCTCAAAGAGTTACATCTGGTTAACTTTCCATATTTAACTGGAACTCTCTCAAGGACCACTGGTGGTCCCCGGGCCGGTCAAAGTCAGCCAAAGGGCCGCATTTGGCCCCCGGGCCGCATAATGCCCAGGTATGATCTAATCTCTCTATCTGTATCTGTCCCTATGATTAGTCTGCAATAGTAGACTATTCACGGAGCAATGCATGCTGCTGCTTGCTAATGCTATTATTGCTACACTCGCTAAGCTAAACTAAGCTACGCTCGCTTGTGGTTTCAACGTGTGGCATCGGAAAAGCGTTTCGTTTTTTTCCCCCACCAATCGGGCGGATCTATAGGCATAGGCATGGCCCCCTAAATGCACTGAATGCAGTGCTTATACTTAAAATGATTTGAAACACTACTACTGCTACTGACTAACTATAGTTGTGCCACCACTAAACCAACAGCATTTCATCATTGAAAACAGAAAACTCTCTGAGTCAGACCTTTAGCTTTATGCATGCTGCGTGTCTGTTGCAACTTCAACAACAACTGATGTTATTATTGATGTGTGTGGCTTTGCGCGACGGGCAATGAAGCCACCCGCATACCATTTTCTCCTGCCCCCCCCCTACATCCGCCCCTGCCGATAATAGGCCTATACAACTCGACGCAGCAGAAGAGAGGTCTGCTCTTGGCGTTTCTTGACACGACAGTGTAATTACGTACCCAAACCACAACATAACAAACCACAAACAAGTTTATTTCCAATCCAGGGGCCGCGGCCTTGAACGTGCACTTGTGCGATTAAAAAAAATCAAATCCAGTGTTTTTGGTTATTGGGCTTGTGTAGACCTCGCACGCGAACGCGAGTAGTCGTGTACCTGTGTGCGTGCATGCCTGTGTCCAAACGAGCGCGCATTCATCCATCCATCCATCCATCCATCCATCCATCCATCCATCCATCCATCCATCCATCCATCCATCCATCCATCCGCTTGTTATAAATTCCCCCAGAGAGAGTCAGCCTGGAGTTTATCAGTCTGAGCCCTGCGGCCACAAAGGGCACCACTAATGAACCAGGAAACTTCACTGCTTTTACTGAAATTAAAACACTGCGTGATTTACATGATGATGAAAGCGTTAGCGCGCTCTTTTGTTGCCGCCGCTCCAAGCGGACAGAAAACTAATATCAATTAGCTCCCATAATCCTTCCTGACGGACCACAGATATGTGTCACAGAGGTGGGACGGACGGTCTGCGCTCTCTCCAACCCGCTTGAGAGCATGACAGCAATGATGAGTGAAGCATTATGAAATGCGTGCGTTCACACAGCTTGATTAGGAATCCTATGGGTATATATATATATAAATATAGTATATATTATGAGACACGGAAGCAGAACTATTTCACGCTGGGACTCATTAATATTTTCGCTTTTTTCTAATGCCCAGACATTTTAATTGTTCCATTCTAAAGCGATTCTGTGCCAAAGAATTCTCTGTATAGACTTAGAGCAAGTCTTTGGTCAATTATTATGTTTTATCCAGAGCCATCTGGTGTATTTGTTATACATTAATTATATATTAAAATCTGTCAAAGTAATTCAGCCAACTAAAAACACACAAACCAACAAATGGTTTGTGTGTGATAAACACTATGCCCTTCTAAAAAAGCTATTGGAAACCATGGCTTATGGTGTATGGCAGGAGTGAAAACACAATGGGAGTTTTTGAATTGCATTATTAACAAGCTTGCGGCACATTACTAAGTCCAAATCAAGAATATGCCGTCTATATTGAGTATTGGTCAAAGCCCCGATTGGTAATTGGGACTGGGGAGATTTGGGACATTTCCTACCTGTGAAATATATCACCGATATCATGATATGCCATATCATGATATCGGTGATATACTGTATTTTAACATATCATGTCATATCAGATATGACATGTTGATGCCTGAGAGAGAACTACCTTCCCACTTTCAACAAATATGATATGTGCAGTTCTTTTTCATTAATAGCAATTGGTGAAAGTAACCAGTCGCTTTTTGAAGAATCGAGATGTGATTGTATTCATGTATTCATGTTTGAGAGATGTGTGAGCAGGTGACTGCACACACTGCAAAATATAGTACATTGGGAAATAACGTTTGTTATTATTAATATCAATGCGCCGCTCACATTTCCACTAAGACAAAGATGAAAGGCGGAGCTGAAAGGCAGAGAGAGAGAAAAGAGGCACTAGTGGCAGCGGAACGGACAGATATATTCAGAGCAGTAAGCAAAAAAAGAGGATGCTGGAGAAAGAAAGTTAAACTATAGAAGCCAAGTTAGCTATGCATAGCTTTGGGCAACAATGAAAAAATAATTAATCTGACTCAATTTCTTGCTTAGCATATTATTTTGCTACGTAATAATGTCCACCCTGTTCCAAGATAGGATATCTTCTTTGGACTTGAGTTGACTTCTTCATTGTCTGGTTATCACTGTAATAAGGTTGAATGTGTCCAGTTGACCGTAGTGACTGGATATACGTCTTACTGATGGCACATGAGATTGATTCGTAGACATCCAAATAATAGTATAGTATAGTATAGTATAGTATAGTATAGTATAGTATAGTATAGTATAGTATAGTATAGTATAGTATAGTATAGTATAGTATAGTATAATTAGTTTTAGAATAACGTTTTAATCTGCACGGAATAATGAGCTTTTGTGATTATTTAGCCCTACTGAATGTTGGCTGTTCACCATACATTATGTATATACTGTAACTGTATATGTATATTATATATATAATATAACCTATTGGCCTGTGTTTTTTCCCCAATGGAAATATGCCAAAAATGGAGTTGTCTCATATTCAGATACCATATTATTTAACATTCAATGTTCTTGTTACGCAAATGAGTCTTGGAAAATGGGGATCGTCTTATAAGCAAGGTATAGTCTTATATTCGGGACAATACGGTAATGCATTCCTCCTTTCGATTTGGCTGAACGTACAAGTACTTTTTCTACAGTTGTGGACGATTGATGTAGTGATAGGTGAAGTCAGTGCCATATTGGTGTATAAAAAATCCACACAAGGGGTTTTCAACAGGTGGTCCAGGGACCACCAGTGGTCCTTGAGAGGGTTCCGGGTGGTCCACAGCTAAGTTCGTTAACCAGATGTAACTCCTGAGAACGTAAAAATGAAACCAAATGGACCCTTACGGGTCCATTTGGTTTCATTTTGACACTCTCAAGAGTTAAAATATTCATCATCTGAATTAGCACCACTTAATTAAGAAGTTTACACTGTTTTGTTGGCCAAATACAGCCCTGGAATTGTGGACAAAATTTGAAGAATTCTCTAATTTTAGGTCTTTGGTGTGAAAATGTAATCAAATGGTGGTCCCTGGCTCAAATGCTGAATAAATGGTGGTCCCTGGTGTCAAAAAGTTTGAAAACCCCTGGTCTACAGTCTATGCGACTAGAAGATTAACGGTCATAGACAGAAGCAAAAGAAATGCTGAATAAATGGTGGGCCCTGGTATCGAAAAGGTTGAAAACCACTGTTCCACACGATTGAAAAAAGACCCAACAGGCCGACAGCCTCCTAGTCTCTCATTCCGTCTTAAGGCCGTCCGCCTGCTGTGCTCTGGCTATCATCTTGTTGATGTAACAGGCGCGTTGTAGACGGCTCAGCTTGGCTGCAAGGACGCTGACCAGGCCCCTGGGTACCAGGCTAGCGGTCACCCAGCCCATCACGGCGTGTGGGAAGTACCCGTTGGTCTGGCTCTGCAGGCCCACGGTGCCCAGCTGGGCCGCCACGTACCGCCCCGGCGCGGGCTTGTCCAGCGTGGGCTTCCTGATGCCCGTCATCTTGGTGGCCACGAAGAACGGAAGGACGCTCTGGACGATGATGCCGCGGTCCCTGTACTCCTCGCTCAGGCCGCGCGAGAAGAAATCCACGAAGGCCTTGGTGGCAGAGTACAAGGTCAACAGAGGGACGGGGTACATGGCAGTGGCGGAGGACACGTTGAGGATGACTCCTTTGGACCTCTCTAGCATGCACGGAAGCACCAGGCGGGTCATGTGGCACACCGAGGCCACGTTGACGTTCACCATGTTCGTGATGAAGCTGTCCAAGTCCTGGATGTGGTCGTAGTACTCCGGGTACGGGTAGGACACGCCCACGTTGTTGACCAGGACGCCGATCTCCAGGCCGGCCAGCCCGGCGTCGATTTTGTCGTAGATGTCGGCCCGGCCGAAGTCCACGGCGATGGTTTGCGTCTCGACCTTGAATCGTTCTTCGAGCGCCGTGGCCACGTCGTCCAGCTTTTCCCGGGAGCGGCTGATCAGCGTTATGGCGAATCCTCGCCGGGCCAGCTCCTCGGCGTAGGATTTCCCGATGCCGTCCGTGGCCCCCGTCACAACCGCCCATTTCCCCAGCACCTCGGGGTTCAGGAGCTGCCCGTTGCCCAAGACCCAGATCCTAAAACCTAACAGCAGTTTGTAGACCAGCCCTAACACTAGGTAGACCACGGTGAGGACGCCAACCCAGAAGAGAGGCTTCTCTGCCTTGAGCAGCACATCCTGAAGATGATGTTCCCAAGGCATGGCAAAGAGCTTGGCAAAGAACTTGATGTGCGGTGAGATTGCTTTCTAAGCGCTGAGAAAGAATGGGACTGAAAAGACAGTCGTTGTCATATTGGGGAAAGGCTGTTGTCGTAGTGATTACATCAGCGTGATACTCCGTATTTGGAAATATTTACCACAAACAGATGGACAAGACAAATAATACACTACGGGCAAAAAACATCATTGTCATCAATGGTGTAGTAATACAATAGTGTAGTGATAATGATGGTGTGATGTGCCGATGATAGTCTCCTATAATGTGTCTTTGCTGAGCTGATTGACGTGTACAGTCACTGGTAGGAGATACCAGTAACTACAGTAAATACATTTACTTAAGTACTGTACTTAAGTGCAATTTAGAGAAATTTGTACTTTACTTGAGTATTTCCAATTAAGTCTGGTATCCAGAAACATAAACTCGAAAAGTAACAGGTCAGAAATCTCGACTCGAGTGCATAAATCATAAATTGTGACAGGCACCTCGACGAATGCGTACCACCTCCTTGTGACTGTAAATCTACACGTCAATCACACCAAGCCACAGCCGCTGCAACATGAATGTACTGTATGTGGTGCTTGTCAGTAAAAGCTTAATGAGCATGTGGAAGGGGAAATTAGTCTGTGAGCTGCTGCGCTGGGAAGAACACAAATTGGACAAGCGCACATAAAAGCAGCCTCATACATGTCTGCTGGAGTGACATACGTGTGTGTGTGTGTGTGTGTGTCTGTGTGTGTGCGCGTGCGCGTGCACATCAGGGGCGGATCTAGGCATGGGCATGGGGGGAAGGGGGGGTAATGCCCTCCTAAATGCCCAGTCTGCTCCACCAAACACAATGGCATGCAAAACAACACAATATATTTCAATTTAAAGCGCTTGATTTGAAACACTACTACTGCTACTGACTAACTACAGCTGTGTCACCACTAAACCAACAGCATTTCATCATTGAAAACAGAAAACTCAGACCTTTAGCTTTATGCATGCAACAACAACTGATGTTATTTTTAATGTTTTAATTGCGTAATAAAAGTCCTGTAACTGAAAATGGTATGGGTGCGATGAAGCCGCCCCCATACCACCCCCCCCCCCCCAATTGGGAAATGTTACATCCGCCCCTGGTGCACGTGTGTATGTCCCTTCTCTCTCCATCTTTACCTCCTGTGTGTGTGTTGTGCACACTTGCACTGCACACTGTGTTGTTCAGTAGACACTACATATGTGCCGAAGAGACAGACATGCACTGCCTTATACAGTATTTCCCAAGAACAGCACTATTTCACACAAGAACGGTGTTGTTGTAATTAAGGTTAACATATATTTTACGTGCATAGATTATCAAGTATGATTATCATCTTATTGTTATGCAACTTGCATGCTTGCAGCCCGCGGAACAGAAGCGTTGTAATTGACTAGTAGTGTCAGTGATCAGGGGTTTTCAACCTTTTTGATACCAGGGCCCACCATTTCTTCAGCATTTGAGCCACGGACCACCATGTGAGGACATTTTAGCCCCACAGACCCCAAAACTAAAGATTTCTTTTGCTTTCGTCAACAATTCCAAGCTGGATTTGGGAAACAAAACAGGCAACCACTAATCTTTTACATTCTCTAGTTGTGTAGACTTGTAGGGCTAATTCAGATGATGACATTTTAACTCTTGAGAGCGTAAAAATGAAACCAAATGGACCCGCAAGGGTCCATTTGGTTTCATTTTTACGTTCTCAAGAGTTACATCTGGTTAACCAACTTAGCTGGGGGACCACCTGGAACCCTCTCAAGGACCACTGGTGGTCCCTGGACCACTGTCTGGTGTAGATCATACACACAAAGGGTTTGTGAAACAATTCCAGGACCGGTCCATACGATATCTTGTGATATCTTCTGAACATGTATCCCAAAGCCTGGAGTGATCATTATTGCGGGAATTGAGGTCCTCGACCTCCTGGCAGCAGGAAAATTTGAAATTTGCTGCTGAATGGGGCAGCACGGAGCAAGATTGTGAGATTGGCTGTAGGGCTGAACGCAATAATGTCCGAAATAATAACTACCTGAACTCCGCAGTGAGCCAACAGTGAGGCTCAACTGGCAGCTCTTGTTGCCATTGGCTGTGAAATTGTCTCAACAGATGGACCTTTAAAGACGTACAACTACAGGCTTTAGTTTGCATCCAAAATAAATAACAAGGAACTGGGCTTTTGCTTATGCCAGGCATAAGCAAAGCATCAGATTAACAATAATTACAATAATAATGTACTTTAAAAGGATCCCTGGCTAATGAGACAAATATGGCTTAAAACATTCGACTTATCATAATTAAAATAAACAAATAAAAACACCGTCAATATCTTAGTTCTTCCATAAATATTGAATCTTTCACTCAACAGGGAGTGCCCCTGTCGCAGTTTTAATTTTTAATTTTAAGGAATTAGTGGGTATACTGTAAGTGTAATTTTCACAAAAAGTGGAGGTTGTATGTATATATAGGTTCGCAGGAATGGAAACATCCAATGCAGAAACGATAGAAGAGGCCTCAGGAGGGAAACCACTGTATCATGCAAAACGTGTACCGTAATTTCCGGATTGATTATAAGCCGCACCTGAATATAAGCCGCACCAGCTAAATTTGGGGCAAAATACTGATTTTTCCTTGTATAAGCCGCACCTGACTATAAGCCGCACCAGACAACAAGCTTCATGTTAACTTTTAACTTCATGTTCAACTTTTTCACAGGCAATTTGCACAAAAGAACAAAAGATTGTTTCAAAGCCGACTACTTGAATAAGAGTTGTTTACAACGTAATATAACGGGACTATGTTTGTAGAAATCTGCTGCAATTATACTCTGTAATATTTCAAGCCAATTGTTTGATAATTTACTTAGCCAAAGAAGCTGTTGAAAGATTTATCCAAGGATTATAAGGATTAAGGTTTTTAAGTGAAAGTAGCTCTACTTTACTCAACACATTCTCACCCCAAGTCGTATAGGAATAGAACGAAAATTTCATTCATAGTATGCTGAAATATGTCTGTTCATATAGTGTAATACTGACCATTGACAATTATGGCGCGGGGCCGTCTCTACCGAACTAAGCAAGGTGCTAGACGAGTGAAGCCGTCTCAGTCGTCCGAATTACAATGTGTTATAGACAGAATATTAAATATTTTAAAACCCAAATGCATCCAGCCCAAAACCTCTGGGTGTGTGATGTTTATTAAAGCCACGCCTCCGTCACGCAACCATAATATATGGACTAAAGGGCCTGATACACTAGCAATTTTTTGATCAATATCAACTAGCAATGTCAACATCAACGCCAACGGGCAACATGATGAGACACACGGCAACAGGCAACGTTAAAAGGGGATTTCCACCCATTTTCATTTTTTCCTGAGAGTGTACCCTAGCGGGTCCATTTGGTTCCATTTGTACACTCAGAAAAAAAGAAGCCTTAGTTTGCATTGAATCATTTTCACCCAACCCAACTCAAAATGTTCATTTAGCGGAATACGAATCATTTTCACCCAACCCAACTCAAAATGTTCATTTAGCGGAATACAAGTTACAAAATCCTTGTTTTTGTCCACAGCAGTGAAGCAGCAGTGAAGCAGCACACAGCCACCCAACTCAAAATGTTCATTTAGTGGAGTACAAGTTTCAAAATCCTTGTTTTTGTCCACAGCAGTGAAGCAGCAGCAGCAGCCATGTTGTTTTCAGAAAGGTTTATCTGTGGGAGTCTGGGAGAAAGGATCACATGATGCCAAGAAGGGTCCAGGACGATTTGCCGACACAACCAGGAGTTGATCATTTTGTATAGAAAGGTGTTGATGTTGATCAAAACATTGCTAGGTGTATCAGGGCCCTTAGGGTACAAATTTCAATGGTAGGTTCTTTAGTATGATAAGATTTAGCGTACCTAGGGTAACTAAACCTACCGGAAAGCTGTGTCAGTCTGTACTATTTATATGACTTGCGGTGAGATTGGGCTGTTTTTTGCACTTGTAGCAGATCTTTGGTGGTGCATGGCAGAAGAGACACATTCACAATTAAAGCAATGTTGGAGCAGAGGAGCGGTCAGATCTACAAACGCACCACATGTGCCCTTAACTCTCTCAGTGCCAGCCCTTTTTCATATTTTTGGAGGTCGCCAGTGCCAGCGATTTTCATCTAAAAGTCATATTTCATATTTCGGTCCATGTTTCCCGACGGACAAGTTAGTTGACGGACACACACTTTTGGTTCCGGGTTAGTCCGTCCCTTGTTATGGTCTAGCAATGGTCGCTGCGGTCGCTGCTAGCTGCTGTTAGCATGGGGATCGTATTAAACCGGCGCCGGTAAGTAACGTCACGTACAGTAGCGTTAACGTCAGCGGCATCAGTTGTTACTGTAAATCATAATGATAACGGGTGACGTAGATTCATTTCCACGGCACGAAAACTGTTAAACATGATTGGTTTGGTTACCAGTCATTGTGCCTTCACAATTAATTTGTGGAACTAATGATGAATCATGATAAATTCATGCTTATTTAAAAGCGAGACCTAATCGTTAATTAAGCATTCATTACATGTATGATTTTGCCCTCATGGGGAAGTGTGAACCCACCCGTGAAATGAGTCGCTGCACGCACGCCTTAATTCCGGCTACTTTGTATTTAAACATACTTTATTTGACAGGCAAGCTGTGACAACAACCTTGAGCTGTGCCATCCGTGTGAGAGAGACCGCGTTACGCCTTAAAGTGTCTGTTAATCCTGTTAATGAATGCGTTAATGTTGAAATGTGTATAGCCCTATTGTGAATTTGTGACCGCTGTGTGTGTGGTTGTATGTGATTAACGCGAGGGATCAAAACGAACATGAGGTGAACGTCTTAACACTCCCAGTGCCAGCCCTTTTTCATATTTTTTTTAGGTAGCCAGTGCCAGCGATTTTCATCTAAAAGTCATATTTCATATTTCGGTCCATGTTTCCCCACGGACAAGTTAGTTGGCGGACACACACTTCCGGTTCCGGTTTGGTCCGTCCCTTATTATGGTCTATCAATGGAATATGCGGTCGCTGCACGCTGCTGTTAGCATGGGAATCGTATCAAACCGGCGCCGGTAAGCAACGTAGAAAGGCGTAGCTCAACGGCAGCGGCATCAGTCGTAACTATATTTCATAATGCTAACGGGAGACGTAGATCTATTTCAAAGGCACGAAATCTGTTAATTTAGCTTTTTTTCTGCAAAAGCATTAAATGCCAGGGCCAAATTTGTCCCAGCCCTGTGTCCTGCTGTCAACAGATAGCATACAGTACCTGTCGCTGCCGTGCGCCAAGACAAGCCTCTTCTTGAATGTCGCTCTAAGACCAATTAAAGGAGATGGTTGTGGATTATTGCAAAGCAACAGAGCATCTGCAGCCCCATTATGGTCAAGGGCACTGGTGGTGGAGAGAGGGTGAGCCGCTTTTACATTTACATAACGCATGGACAACGCACACTGGCACAATTATACGATTTCCCACAAGATCCTGTAATCATTCTCCGCTGCTCTTCCGCATTAGTATGGAAATAAGCTATCTCTGGGCGCGGCAAGACCCCGATAAAGGAGGGTGGTGGTGCTGTTGGCCATGCAAGCACACGTTCCCATTCCCACTAGGCCAATTAACACTTTCCCTGTCCAACGCTCTTCTCCCATGACTAAAGATCCCCTGATAGCAGTTACAATATTTATTTTCCCAAAAGCAAGACTGTCTGTCACAAGTTAGCACACATTTACTGTATTTGTCATTTGTTTTTTGAGAAGAGGATCCCAAGTTGTCACGTATTGCTACGCTTCAATATGTTTCAGGGGCGGATCTAGGCATGGGCATGGGGGGGGGGGGGGGGGGGGGGGGGGGGGGGGCATTGCCCCCCTAAATTCCTAGACTGCCCCACCAAACATGATGGCATGTAAAACGACCCAAGATATTTCAAATTAAAGTGCCTATATTTAAAATGATTTGAAACACTACTGCTGCTATGAGCTACACTATAACTGTGTCACCACTAAACCAACAGCATTTCATCATTGAAAACAGAAAACTCTCTGAGTCAGACCTTTAGCTTTATGCATGCTGCGTGTCTGTTGCAACTTAACACTGATGTTATTATTGATGCTTTACTTGTCTAATAAATGTCTAATAAAGGTCAAAACCAAAAATGGCATGCCATTTTCTCCTGCCCCCCCCCCCCCCCCCCCCCCCCCCCCCCCCCCATTGGGAAATGTTATATCCGCCCGATATGTTTAGATGATATATTTTGATTTGATAGTATTTTTTTATGAAATATGTTGCAGTGGGTAAAATATACCATACATACGTTATAGTGGCGGTGGGACAAACAACCCTAGTGTTAAAAACAGTATGAACGTGTTCATACACTATTAATTTGAAAAAGAGTGGCAGGAGTAGGCAAGAAACCCAAAAGCCTTATACAGTACAAGGCCTCCCATCTGCACACAGTAAATGCATTAATCATGACTGTAGGTCATGAAAACGTGGAAAAACCCCGCGGTCAGTCAGTCTGTCCGTCCCTCCACCAATCATGCCTCGTGACACGCTCCATACCGGTTATATATTCATATTGGCTGACTTGGCACAGGTTGAAAGTGCATGGGCAGCTCATGCCGGTCCCATGTGGTCTCTATATGGGCTAAATTAAAATGGGTTGGAAGTGGGCAAGCCTATGTAGGTCTAACATGGTCTATTCTTTTATTGCACATTACGGGCTAACTGATGTATGGTTGGTATCGTTGTTTTGGGAGTACTGAGCTATTACTACCAACTTGAAAAAAGTGGAGAAGGAAGCAAGCATGTGGCAAAAAATGTATAAACGGGGACACAGTTCAAGTAGGATACAGTTCATGGGAAAAATACCAGCACTCACGTTCTTCTGTTTATGAATTTCATTTACGGAACAGAAGAACGTGAGTGCTGGTATTTTTCCCATGAACTATCATACTACCAAAACAATGCTATTCAGTATGCAGCAGTATGGTCGAGGCTTGTACAGAATCGATCAGGAACTGAAGCTCACACTCATTTGATGAGTAAAAAAATCATTCAATCAACAATTTATACTAATCTCATGATTTGCTCAAACCGCTTTTCTGCCTTTGTTTAACCACATCACGTAAGTTGCATTTTACACTACATGCAAATGAAGTGTGAGATTTTCTTTTTGGGTTTGACCTGTCTGATAGCATGCTTGCAGCTATATATTATTAGACTAACGTATTATTATGCAAGCCATCAGAGTAATTGCACACCGTATTTGCAGTATATATTTGGATGAAGCATGCCTGTTTCTCCCCAGCTAATGTTTAGTCAATCATTTTCTAAAATTGAAACCCACAGATTTGGGCCCATCCCATCCAGCCTGTGAAGTCTGATAGATTGACTGAAAACAGCAGCATGCTAGAAACAATCGATAAAGTCTGAGATCATCTTTATTATCAATCAGTCCTGGTCTCTTGCTAAGTGATTGACTGACCTAAATAACTGTAAGCAGGCATGTAGATAAATCAGTATTTCTGGATGTTGAATTGGATATCACACAAGAAATCGAATGCATGGAGTTGATTAGTTTTATCTGAGAGTAGAAAATGAACCTGTTGACAGAAAATGCTGAAAATAATGTTAAAGGTAGGGTAAGTGATTTGAAATTCATCGTGTAGTACCAGCCTGGTGCACTAGGGGCGCCCAAGAGTAGATACACTAGGTGAACCTGTTGATCCATCCTGATTGGAGGAGAATTCACCCTCCACCTGGGGAACTTTTATTAGCTCCTCTACTAACGTGGGGGAGGGGGAAACTCCATATATGGTCTGCACACCTTATAATAGAGCATTTTAACAGAAAAAAAAATGGGTGATATCTGACAAAAGTGAAATCACTTCCCCTACCTTTAAAGCATGCTGGTAACAACAAAAACCTCTTACTAGTAAATAAACATTGTTTATGTTACATGGTTTGTATGCTATGCTAGCATAATAATTCAGTTCACTGTGCACTCAATTCAATTGCTCCTTTCAAAAATGGGATTTGTGTTATAATTACATGTTAAGCGCCTTTACAATTTGACAATACCATGAAAATAGCCTACGTATTTCCTTAATAGATGGACATAATAAGTAAACTACTGCTAGTGAACTTGGGCATAAAACACACTGGGGCAAGTGGCTGAAGTATGACCAAATTTAACCCCAGGGGACTGTTTTTCAGTATGAATAGCCTACAGTGTCGTGAAACCCCTATAGTTGGACACATCATATGCTACTTAAAGCATAATTAAATTTAGAAATTTAAGCTTATTTAGCTGTATAGATTACAAACGTAGATAGATATCAAGTATTGGTGGTAATATGAATCAACTAACAGCAGCCAGGTGGTAGCCAGCCTCTGCTGTATAGCTTTATAGGCTATACAACAGAGGCTACAGCAAAGCCATTCCTGTCCCATGCAACCTTATATAATGTAGACTCAGGCTATGCAACTGCTTCCGTTTGTAATTCAACAAAAATACAATTGCATGTGTTTTTATTGTTCCAAATCATTCAATCGTTAAACCTCAAGTACTTGTTTAATAAAATTACAATCATTACACTGTTTTATGATTCAAACATATTGTCTTAGTTAAGAGACAGACGCCTTTGTTATTGTTTATCGTCTGTTCATATGGGTACCTTTTCCTTTGCTATAGTGAAGGAAAAGGTTCCGATATACACCTGCAAAGGGTCTAGGCTCTGGTTAATCACTAGGCTCTGGTTAATCACTAGATCCCCCTTGAAAACATTTAATTCCGAAAGGAATGAAAGGTTTCCATGGTTAACCAGGATAGACAGATTCAGCTGTCAAGAGATTAGTTTTTTATTTGATACGCTACAGATGCAATACATCTAAAGCGGAGCTAATTGCCTTTCCCGCCAACTGTTTGCTGCTGTGCGCACATGTTGTTAAAAGGCAAGCTGTGCTCATGTGTTTAATCATTCAGAAGCACTAACGATTTCCCACACCTTTCACCATGCATTGTTTTATTTTCTCTACCGGTTCAGGAGTTCAGAGAGCGTGTGTTGGCGCTCGTGGTGTCAGACAAGATAAAAGAATGTTACCTTTGAATCTGTTGTGAAAGTGGTGGAAGCTGAGGTAATATTAAAACCACATAATGTGAAATATTATTTTTAGCACGAATGACGCATGTACAGTGTACAGTTAACTAAATCCTGTCACACGGACCCACGTTATGGCATGATTATCTTAACCTTCTGATTAACCTAATTAAACATCTATGTATAATGCCCTTTCTGCCCAGTGGTGTAATGTGTTTTTGCAGGTACCTTGTCATATCCAACAATTCAACATGTTTACCCACCCAGTAAACATGTTTCAGCAATGGAGCTCATCCTCTCTTCCCTTGTTAACCTTCTGTGTGTGTGTATATGTGTGTTGTGTGCGCCTGCATGCATGTGTGTGTGCATGTGTGCGACTGTGCGTGCATTTCAGCTGTTTCTATGTACTGCTGGGATGACATTAGCTTGGAGTGGGTAGCTTGCAAGGGAGAAAAGTGCCCCCCCTTCCCTATCAAACAACACACAGTGAATTCTTCTCCTCTAAGGCCGAGAATTTAGTGCTACACCCTTGGTGGCTAACTCTGAGGCTGTTCATGGCTGCCCCAGAGAATGTTATACCCCCGGTATGTCTGTCAGAGCAACTATGACTTGTTTGTGGAGCCCAACATCAACTTCCACCAATGCCCTGAGGCCTCCTGTGGGCACAACAAAGTCAGAGGCCAACATACACTGGACTGAGCTGAGAGTGCAAGGGATGACTGCATGTCTCCCTGCTGCATATCCCTACTGTCTGTCACTCTGTGTTAAAAAAAAAAAATGTTGCCATAGATCATGGGTGTCAAACTCTGGCCCGCGGGGCCAAATTTGGCCCGCCGTGTAATTTCATTTGGCCCTTGAGACATTATCAAATTAAAGGGGAAGACCACCCATTTTCAACATTTTAATATGTCATTAATATACCCGATGAGAGATGATAGAGATGTTGTGTGGACATGATAAAAAAAAAGTTCCCCCAACTCTGTATTTCCTAAAAATGGAGGTCTGAAAAACTCATTAACATAGTGAAATACATCTGATGACATCACCAAGATGTATTTCACCATGTTAATGATTTTTCTTTCAGACCCATTTTTCCTGAGAGGGTACAAATGGAACCAAATGGACCCTAGCGGGTCCATTTGGTTCACATTTGTACCCTCTCAGGAAAATTTTGAAAATGGGTGGAATTCCCCTCTAAAAGGTTAGTTCGTTGAAACTTGGCCCGCGGCTTTGTTCATTTTGGCCCACTCTGTATCCGAGTTTGAAACCATGTCGCACATCTTATATGGTTGCTATGTACATAAGGGCCTCTGCATAAGTAGGTATGACAGAATAGTGGATTTGATATCAAAAGATATCTGTTCCGGTCTGGCCAAGCATTTGTTTAACTGACTCTATTTTCAGTTTTCTGTAACATCTCGGCTCTTTGTCGTAAATGAAAACCATAGGGAGGTGTTCGAAGTCTGCCGTACTTTTGACTAGAACTTGGAAGAAGCCTTTCTAAGTCGTATTAACCGTTTCACTACTAATTGATTTATAGTTTTATTGGTGAGCCTATCAGTGACATGGCCATTGATACTTATGACGTGTAAATTGATTTGTCTGCAATAAAACATTGCCTAACGGCAGCCTATACGCACTCAGAAATGATCAAAATCGCCTGGTGTACACTCCCACGTGCACGTGCGCGGTCCGTATGTCCATCGCTGATCATAATCCAGAGATCGGCGCGACATTACGGCCTCATTTGAGTTATTTATGATAATGATTGTCATCCTAGCGATCAACCTCCCTTCAGTTGTTATGGTCCAGCCAAAATCTGCCGGAAAAAATATGAAACGGAACTACTAGGAGTATATCCTGTTGGAGTGAAATGGTCAAAGAGATCCATTGACTATATCACCTGGTGGTGATAGTCTGGTACTGCATTATGGAAAGTATAGCCTCGACACCCAGGCTTTCATTTTCGTTCGCCTTGCGCGAAAACGGAAAGCCTGGACTAACTTGTTACACACAGTGGCCTTGAGGGGGGAGTCAACCTTCCGGGGTGGGCGTCGCTCTAAATGATGTGACGTAGACGTGGACGGGAGGGGCCGGGGATGATGACACGTTCACACGATCAAATCAGATCAGCTCGATCTGCCGTGTGGATCCCATGGCACCCCGCCCTCCCCAAGGCCAAAATCATTGAGGGTTAGGCCAGGCTATGTAAAGTATATTTAAAGAGAATATGAGAATACAAACGCTATTTGAATGGGAATAATTTGATAAATAAAAAATGCGAAAACCACTGGTAGGGAACTACTATACTGTTTACACGCCAAGCACGTCATTGGTTGTTATTTAGTTAACAGCCAGGGCAGACCATGTCACAGCTAGACCACAGATGTAAAGGTCTTAGCAACTTACATTAGGGCTCTATTATTATATTATTATTTATCCATGACTTATTGTCATGGGTAAATATATTATTGCTGTGTCTGACAACAAGTATGTCAACTGCTGAATGCACTAGGGGCAGATGTAGCATTTCCCAAATGGGGGGGGGGGGGGGGGGACAGGAGAAACTGGCATGTGTGCGGCTTCACCGCCCGTGTCGCTTCGCGCCACATCCACTGAAGCCGCAACCCATGCCATTTTTTGGTTACAGGACTTTTATTAGTCAAGTAAAGCATCAATAATAACATCAGTTGTTGTTGAAGTTGCAACAGACACGCAGCATGCATAAAGCTAAAGGTCTGACTCAGAGAGTTTTCTGTTTTCAATGATGAAATGCAGTTGGTTTAGTGGTGACACAACTGTAGTTAGTCAGCAGCAGTAGTAGTGTTTCAAATCCTTTTAAATCTAAGCACTTTAACCCCCCCCATGCCCATGCCTAGATCCGCCCCTGGTATGCACCAGTATGTAACAATGTTCTGCAGGATTTACATTTTCCAAGTGGGTGTTCTATTGTCTGACTGCACTGCCAGTGTTTATGTCCTTCGTACAAAGCATATTTGTACTTTGTTATGTTGTTACGCGAACATAATTAAACGTGTGCGTGGGTGTGTGTGTGTGTGTGTGTGTGTGTGTGTGTGTGTGTGTGTGTGTGTGTGTCACTGGTGGCTCTGAGCGAGTGGGGCACTGAGCCAGAGGGCCACAGCCATGCAGCTGCGGGGCCACAGTGGTGCTCTGCAGCTCAGAACCTCTAGCTCCAGAGCCAATCCAATCAGCTGTAATGGTGTCAAAAGGTCAACGTTCTACTATTGCAGGATCGTCACGGTCAAACTGCCTGAGCACGGCACACACCAGACTGTAAACAACACACACACAACACACACACACACACACACACACACACACACACACACACACACACACACACACACCACACACACACACACACACACACACACACACACACACACACACACACACACACACACACGGCCGTTGAAGGAGAGTTATGACATCTCTGTTCATTTCATGGAGCACAAGGCACAGGGGCGGATCTAGGCATGGGCATGGGGGGGGGCGGCGGCAATGCCCCCCTAAATGCCCAGACTGCCCCACCAAACATGATGCCATGCAACGCAACCAGACAAGATAATTCAAATGAAAGTGCTTTCATTTAAAATGATTTGAAACACTACTACTGCTACTAACTAACTACAGCTGTGTCACCACTAAACCAACAGC
Organism: Benthosema pterotum; assembly: GCA_039105355.1. Lineage (NCBI taxonomy): Eukaryota > Metazoa > Chordata > Actinopteri > Myctophiformes > Myctophidae > Benthosema > Benthosema pterotum. Next base: position 49,542,577 of record CM076983.1, on the reverse strand, counting down.
ATTTCATCATTGAAAACAGAAAACTCTCTGAGTCAGACCTTTAGCTTTATGCATGCTGCGTGTCTGTTGCAACTTCAACAACAGCTGACGTTATTATTGATGCTTTACTTGACTAATAAAAGTCCCGTAACTGAAAATTTTCTCCTGCCACCCCCCCCCCCCCCAATTGGAGCATGTTGCATCCGCACCTGACAAGGCAGCTTGTCTCATCAACCCATGTGACACTCGTTGAAAATTAATTGCAAGCCATGCGATGCTCAGAGGACTCAGGACTGCCACTGTCTTTTATGTGTGACCATGCAAGGCCTACGGTATATACAGTATATAACATGCATGAACTGACAACACAGAAACATACCTTGGGTAAACCGGGCACCCTCTGTCACTGTTAACCTTAAGTGTACTGAACGCATTTTGGTGTTCAACGCATGTTACACTTTAGCTATTGAAAAATATCAGATCTACAAGCTCATATCGCGCCACTCGGTGGCACGATATGAGATCTGATATATATATATATATATATATATATATATATATATATATATATATATATATAATATATATATATATATATATATCTTTTTTTTTAATTGTGCAAATCTGAGAATATATTCTATTTGACACCTGATTGTAGTTTCTGACACTTCTAGTTTCTGATGCTAGATTCTGACAGATTCTAGTTTCTGACTAGTTTCTGATGCTAGATTCTGACTTTAGATTCTAGTTTCTGACTAGTTTCTGATGCTAGATTCTGACAGATTCTAGTTTCTGACTAGTTTCTGATGCTAGATTCTGACAGATTCTAGTTTTTCTGAAAAATCTATGTTCCTGTGTCAGTGATGCTCAACATATTTCATGCCAAGGACCACCAGAATTATCTATATTTGGCTGCGGACCCCCACATCTGAAAACATGTTGTATGTATAGGGATCCCCCAGAAGCAACGATTTTAGTTCGAAATATTTGCTTCTGAAAGAATATACGTATATTCAAAGATTTGCATCACATTTTCACAATTTTTCAAAAAAATATCAGAGCTACAAGCTCACAGCGCGCCACTCGGTGGCGCGCTGTGAGCTTGTAGGTCTGATATTTTTTAATAGCTTAAGTCTAACATAATGCTTTTGAACACCAAAACGCGTTCAGTACACAAAGGGTTAAGAATTCATGGACATCAAATGTACTGCATGGAAACTATTATTGATATCATCGGTGCATGGCTGGGATAAGCAGCTATTGAGCTTTCCATTGTTGTGATTATTGTGTCTAGTCAACCATGCATTCATCACACATATAGGCACATACAGGCATTAGTATACACACACGACATCACCCAGTACCTTTCACTTCGAAAAATCACATTTTCACTGAGTGGGTGTGTGCTGAGAGAGGCCAGGGATAACACACCACATGACCTTCTTAGTGCGATCCATCTGCTTTAATGATTATCCTTGCCCCGGGGGCACATTGTACACAGAAAAAAATATGCCCGTCAATACCACCCTATCTGCTCTCATTTAACCCATTTTGTCCTATAGCCTCGATCTCCAGGCTCTCATCCACGCTGCGAGATGAGTGCCTGGAATCACGGACCGGTGCCCCAAAACGACTGTTCGTTGGAATCATTTTTTTCTGAAAATAAGAGCAACAAGTCAAGTTGCTATAGTGAGGACTGAGCAGGGTTGTTTCTCTGGGGACTGTAAATACAGTCACAGTCACTCCGCAACTAACGTTCTCAGTGTCAAAAGCGTCACCATTTAACCAGGGTGATTTTGTCCTGACCCTCGATTCAAGTTTCTGAGATCAGATTATACAGTAGTTCCTGACACCAGATTATAGCTGCAGCAACATTCTGGCTTTTGACGCCAGATTTTACAGTAGTTTCCGACATTAGAATCTAGTTATTGACACCTAAATTATAGTTTCTGATACTACTAGAATCTAGTTGTTCACATAGGGGCTCCATTTTCATCCCCACTAAACCCCTTATCCCTTAACTTCTTTGCCTTTTTAAACTATTAAAAAAAACATTTTTCAATAGTTTAAATGGCCAGTCTACAAGCTCACAATGTGCCAATAGTTTGGCACGTTGAACTATTCCAAAAAGTTTTTCAAAATAGTAAAAAAAAAATGATAAGGGGTTTAGGATAAGGGGTTTAGATGGTAACAAAAATGGAGTCCTAGATTCTAGTTTCTGCCATTACCAGTAGATTCTAGTTCCCGACGCTAAAATCTAGTTTTTGACACCAGAATCTACTTTCCGACACTAGAATCATTTGTTTACACTAGATTCTAGTTTCTGACACTAGATTCTAGTTTTTCTGAAAAATCTATGCTTCTGTGTCAGTAATGTTAACATATTTCATGCCAAGGACCACCAGAATTATCTATATTTGGCTTCAGATCGTCCCCCATCCGAAAACGTGTTGTTCTCGGGATCCCCCAGAAAGCAAAGATTTGAGTTTAAAAATGTTTGCTTCCCAAATAACACATTCAGAGATTTGCACCACATTTTCACATTTTTTCAAAAATAGCAGACCTACAAGCTCATATCGCGCCACTCGGTGGCGCAATATGAGCTTGTAGATCTGCTATTTTTCAATAGCTTAAAAAACTCCAAAATGCGTTCATCAAGTACATAAAGGGTTAAAGTAACGATCATTCGGCTGTGGCAACAGATGGAAGAAACGTTTTCGTTTTTTTTTTTTCAAATACAGAGCCAGGAGGCATCGGGGAGCGGGGAGGTGGAACTCTTTAATCCAAACAGGCCAAAAAGACAGAGGCACACGATTAATCATACTCTACACACACTGAAGTGATACAGCATGTGCCATTTAGGATGAACGTCTGGGTGGGCAGCTACCCTTCTACAGTATGCTTTCCTTTATCTGGAGGTTTCCCCATTTGTAAGTTGATCCCTCCTCCTCCTTCCTTTTTTTTCTCCAGTTCTCACTTATGCTTCCCTTTATACTCCCTCTGCAGTGGGGATGGGCAGAAAACTTGTTACAAGTAGCTAAGCTACATATAGTTTAACGACATTTTCCCGTAGCTTGTTTTGGGAATAGCTTGTAGTGAAGCTACACTACTTGTTTCGAGTAAGGGGTGTAGCCTACTACATATTCCCGCACATATTTTCAAATTCCGCCCATTTTAATGGGTAGAAAACCTCTAATATACATCCCAAAACTTAGACATGCCATCATCCTATGTTCAAACCCATCCCTAGGTCATTATTATTATGTTTTTTATTGATATTATTGTAGTAGTTTATTTTAGTGACTTTCCGAAAGTTGTAGCAAGCTACTTTTGTCGTGTAGCTTGTATTGTAGCTTGCTACAATTTTCTGGGGATAGCTTGTAGTGTAGCTTAGCTCTGTTTTTTGAGAGTAACAAGTATAGTGTAGCTTACTACATTTTCCCAGTAACTTGCCCATCACTGCCCATTCGTAAGTTGATCCCTCCTCCATTTCTCGCTTAATGCTTCCCTTTGTACTCCCTCTGTGAGCATTATGCCTTTTTTCTTTTTTCCCAACTCGCCCTATACCTCCATTACATCCATGGTTTAATCTCAAAGCATATTTAACGCATGAAATATGACCACTTTATTGTTTTTAATTAAAAAGACATTTCGCTCAAGTTCCCTCTCGTTACCACACGCGGTGAGCAAACAAGCCCTGTGTCTTCTTTGCTATATAGCACCAGTAAGGATTCTACAACTCAAGGGTGTCAATTGGAAGTGATTTAAAACTACTTCTGGATTAATGGGAAGACAATACCATTACAGAGGGTTTTTATGAGGTGCCGGAGGGACCAGCAGTCATTTATTTTCGAAAACCCAGTCCTGTTATTTGTGAAAGAATGGACTCGATCCTTCAGGCTTCTCAGCTGGACACCAATTCAAGGAGTAAACTTTCCAAATGACCCTCCCACCAAGTTTAAGAGGTTGTCGGGGGACTAAAGAATCAAGGGACTTCAATGTCAATAGCTCTTGAATTAAAATTAGCAAATTAAAATCCAATAGCCAATCTAATTGACCATCAGTCAATTACCCAATAAGGCTCTATGCTGCTGCTGCTGCTGCTGCTGCTGCTGGGAATATAAGTGGTTGATATTGCACAGCGGAGCGGAGCAGGCATCAGCTGAAGATGGCCAATCCAGGAGTAACAGGGGGTTCAAAAATCAATAGATCTCAGCATGTATTACCAGGAGAAAAAGGAAATGGAGGAAGGCAGGCAGAGAGGGACACAGACAGCTCAACAAGGTTCTTTTACCTTGTGTGGTGATGCAGGGGCGGATCTAGGCATGGGGATGGGGGTGGGGGCAAAATACCCAGTTTGCCCCCTAAACACGATGCCATGCGAAACAACCCAAGATATTTCAAATTAAAGTGCTTTTTTTTATTTAAAATGATGTTTAAAATGATTTGAAACACTAATACTGCTACTAACTAACTACAGCTGTGGCACCACTAAACCAACAGCATTTCATCACTGAAAACAGAAAACTCTCTGAGTCAGACCTTTAGCTTTATGCATGCTGTGTGTCTGTTGCAACTTCAACAACAACTGATGTTATTATTGATGCTTACTTGACTAATAATAAAATCCTGTAACTGAAAATGGTATATACCATTTTACCATTTTCTCTTGCCCCCCCCCCAAATGGGACATGTTAAATCCGCCCCTGGAGGGAGGGGGTGGAGGCATGGGGGGGTGGGGTATGGGGGTATGGGGGGTTAGTCGAACAAATTGTTCTGGGATGTTCTACGCTTAAGAAGGTCTGCTGGGAAATGGAGCTATGGTCGACCTGGTGAGTTGAAGGGGGGAGTTTCTCTTGGCTAACAAGATGTCATGAGAGCTACAGTATAGGAGAAAGCAACATCTGTACAAATAATGACTGAATCCATTAAATTGAAATAGAAATGGATGGATGGATGTATGATTTAATTTGCCAACAAGTTTAGTCCCAGTTGCATGTCTGTCCGAATTCATATAATACGGCATACAGTATGATTTGAAGGCTTTTAAATAATTTGTGCATGATTTGGCCTCTTGTCTCTATACTGTATTTTGGTATCAGCGTCGGATCTAGGCCTGTCCCACCAAACACGATGGCATGCACAATAACCCAAGAGATTTCAAATTAAAGTGCTTATATGTAAAATGATTTGAAACACTACTACTGCTACTAACTACAGTTGTGTCACCACTAAACCAACAGCATTTCATCATTGAAAACAGAAAACTGTCTGAGTCAGACCTTTAGCTTTATGCATGCTGCGTGTCTGTTGCAACTTGAACAACAACTGATGTTATTATTGGTGCTTAATTGCCTAATAAAAGTCCTAAAATGGTATGGGGTCGGGTTCATCGCCCGTGTCGCTTTGTGCCACAGGCGATGAAGCCGCCCCTTCCTGCACCCCCCCCCCCCCCCCCACCACCATTCGGAAATGCTACATCTGGCCCTGTTTGGTATATAGTTTTAGAGGTAACCTTTATATAGGCAACCTTTTGCCTCTATAACACCGCCATAAACCCCCTGCATGACAACCGGTACAATGTACTGGTCAATGTACAAATGGTATGAAATCCATTTTCAATGCACAGATCTCACAAAATAAGGCATCATGAGTTTATTACAGTGCACTTTCTTCATAACGTTGATTGGCTAGGATTGAATCAGTTTAAAGGGGTACACTTTGCCTAAGTATGCGTGCTCTGACAACGAAGCATACTGTACTGTACGGCACAGACAAATTCATAAGTGCTTTGCAAAGCTTGCAATCAATTTCACACTCATAATAATCAGCAACTCACAGCTGAGACTCGCACTGGTTGTAGAGACATTATGCTTTACCTGCAAATAAAGAATCTTATATTATCTTCCACTGATACGGTGCATAGTATAACGTATCAGGACACATGAAGAATAGGCTGTCAGGTTATCAGTTGCATTGGCCTCGGCACACAGTCTAGCTTTACTATATGCGTTAGCACTTCAACATGATCCTATAGGCCAGGTGTGGTCCTTGAGAGGGTTCCAGGTGGTCCCCAGCTAAGTTGTTTAACCAAATGTAACTTTTGAGAACGTAAAAATGAAACCGCGGGTCCATTTGGTTTCATTTCTACACTCTCAAGAGTTAAAATATTCATCATGCGAATTAGTCCAAATGTACACAACTAGAGGATTGATGGACATTTTGGTCTGTATGCTTTGCCTGTTTTGTTTTCCCAAATCCAGCCTGTTATTGTGGACAAACGCAAAGCAAAAAATCTTTAGTTTTCAGGTGTGTGGGGCTAAAATGTCATCAAATGGTGGTCCGTGGCTCAAATGCTGAATAAATGGTGGGCCCTGGGGATGAAAAAGGTTGAAAACCCCTGCTATAGGCAAAGGCAATCCAGTATAAAACATGTTGAGTTCAACATGTTTCATCATGCCGGAGTGTCTTTGCGACACTGAAATGTGGTCCTCCTGTCCGACCCAAAACTAAGTCACCAAACTGACAGCCTATAGTGCAGGGGTGGCCAACCAGTCAGAGACTAAGAGCCACTTTTTTACCGTGTTGCTGCAAAGAGCCACATCATACAGATGGACACACATGAACATCACCCCATCCCTTCCTCTCTCTCACACACACAGACCTCTGTTCAACCAGATCTATTGTAAACGTCACGCACCAACATGAAAATGACTCCTAGCCCCCACGACCCAACTTTGGATAACCGGTTTAAAATGGATGGATTATGTAGGTCAGTTATTTTCAATAATAACATTGTGTTCAATAATAACATTGTGTGCACTGTCTCACACAAACTCTCAGTTGAACCAGTTCCACAAACAAAAATATAACATTGTGAGTTCACACGCACAAAATCAATTTTATAATCATAATAGGGAATGAATGGCTGTGCCAAGCCCAGCAATTTTGACACTTGTGATGTGAAAGGCCCTTAAGAGCCGCATGAAACCAGCCAAAGAGCCACATGCGGCTCAAGAGCCACAGGTTGGCCAGGCCTGCTATAGTGGGTCATTGCAGAGGACATCGTTGCCATCCTTACTAGTCACATAAGAAACGTGAGGACACTGACTGAACTCTTCTCTCGTGAAAATGTGTCCTTGTCAGCAGCATAGGGCAAATGCTGACAAATTCCAAAGAGGGTATCGTGGTCTCTTAGAGCACAAGCTGATGACAGTGAGACTGCAGCAAAGCTCCGAAAAGTAAACTGCATGGCTAAAGAAAAATGAAAGGTGATGGCAAATCTCATAGATGCGAATGAAACTGTCATCAGTGCAGCTGCTGACCTTGATTCAAGTAATTAAATTGGCTATCCGATGAGGAAAAAGCTACAGGAGCCATGATGGAGAGCAGGGGGCGGATATAGGCATGGGTATGGGGGGTGCAATGCCCCCCCCCCCTAAATGCTCAGACTGCCCCACCAAACATGATGGCATGCAACACAACCCAAGATATTTCAAATTAAAGTGCTTATATTTAAAATGATTTGAAACACTACTACTGCTACTAACTACAGCTGTGTCACCACTAAACCAACAGCATTTCATCATTGAAAACAGAAAACTCTCTGAGTCAGACCTTTAGCTTTATGCATGCTGCGTGTCTGTTGCAACCTCAACAACAGCCGATGTTATTATTGATGCATTACTTGCCTAATAAAAGTCCTGTAACTGAAAATGGTATGGGTGCGGCCTCATCGCCCGTGTCGCTTCGCGCCACGGGCGATGAAGCCGCACCCATACCATTTTCTCCTGCCCTCCACCCCCCAATTGGGAAATGTACATCCGCCCCTGATTGAGAGAGCAGAGAGGTGACCATGATTGCTGCTCACTTGGTGCCAACTGACAAGGATGAAGGAGGCTGCTCTGGTTTGGGCTAAAAATGGGCTGAAAAAGAGTGAGAAGTGAAGCTCCTCCAGTCAATGGATGACGATGGAAAAGCGTCTGACAGTGAGGCAACTGATCACGGGCAGAGTGTTGTGAACCGGATGACTTTGTAAAAGACAGACCTAAAGGGTTGGTTAACCAGATGCAACTCTTTGAGAGCGTAAAAAATGAAACCAAATGGACCCGCAAGGGTCCATTTGGTTTCATTTTATTTTTACACCCTCAAGAGTTAAAATATTCATCATGTGAATTAGCCCAACTTAGTCTACACAACTAGAGAATGTAGAAGATTAATGGTCATTTTGATCTGTATGTTCCAGGCTGAGCATCTAGCGCATTCTAGTGCATTTTGGAAGTGCCACTAGTGCATTTTGGATCTTGGCAGTTGGCAACACTGCCTCCAGCAGCGTGAGCACACTAGTTTGCCTGGCCTGGGCCTGGCACCCTGGCACCCTGGAACCCTGGCCTGCCCTGGACTTAAAAAAAAAGAGAAAAAAAAAGTCCAGGCCACTAGGTGGCGCAGGCCACCGGGAAAACTCCCTGTACTCCAGATGGCCAATCCGCCCCTGCTGTATGTCTACTCTACCTTGGATTTAGAGTGTTCTTTCACAAAACATATTTTTGAGGGAATCTAAATGATGCCAAGCAAACTAGGCTATGGGGCAATTTGTCAGGGAATTTTCTGTGTGGACAAATTTGCTTAGTAATATGTTTTTTGTTATGGGCACAAAGAAAGAAACAGTAAATAAAACGAGGGACTAAGTTTGAAATATGCATTGAGGACTACATAATCGTTCAACCATGTCCTGCGAGTTGTATGAAAAGTAAAAAAAAAAAAAAAAAACACATTTTTATGCACACCTCTGCACTGTACATTAGGGAGTAATCAAGTCCACGGACAGCATTTGCGGCATTGTCCGGAGGTATGTGCTCAGTGATTTGATATACAAGTTATCTCTTTAGACAGCCACAATGTATTTTATGTGTACACTAATTGGAGTAGTATTTATTTCAGGCCTGGAAAGAATGAGCTTGAGTAGAAAAATGACCAATTATTGTGCCAACTCATGAGCATGTTAAACCCCACCGAGTTATAGAACAATACAGTATTTATTTCATTGAACCTGACAGGTACTTTACTTACAATAATTGTCATTGTTTGCTGCTGACTTTAAGCAGGGAGTCATTGACTCTTGGTGTGGCTCAGCCAGGAATAGACCGTGTATTCATGGCGGCCGTGAAAAAGCAGGGTGGCAATGTCTGGGGCAGCAATTCATTAACCTAATAGCAACATAGACACCATGTGAATATGGTGAATTGAACCCCGTTGCCCCAGTAACAGCACTGGCAACATATCAACGAAGCTGCTGACTCAAAATTGGACTGTACAGGCTTCAGACAAAGGAAAATCCTCTTGTACACAAACCCACCAATACACCATTTTACTTACATTGTGGAACTCTGATTTCTGTTTCACTAAATCCACGAAAGCAAACGTTTAAAAGTACAATATAGGAGGGTTTAAAAAAAAACATATGCCTTTTCTATTACACTATATAGACCTGCGCAGTCAGTGACATAACCGTGATAATGATGACACATCACAACATATCATCATATAAGATCTAATTCGCAAGAAGTAGAAAACAGCAGGATACAACAATTTTGTTCCGTTTTTCATCATAAAAAATTACACACAAAAGATTGTGTGTGTCATCATGATTCGCCACGACCCGATTTGGCTTTGTCCGCGTTGTAATCGTCTTCATATAAATTATTTTAGAAAAGTCTATGAGAAAAACGAATGGGGAAAACACTTCTGGAACCGGGTGCGGTGACGTCACTCCGCAGGTCTATACAGGTTTGCCCTACTTTTTGTAGCTTACTGTATTGTCTGAGCTACTGTAGCAATGCATTCTTTGTGTCTCTCTACCGCTGTCTTCTGAGCACATTTCTCCACCTGATAGCTGGATTTAGCTTATTGAAAATTAACTCTCTCAGTGCCAGCCCTTTTTCATATTTTTGGAGTCGCCAGTGCCAGCGATTTTCATCTAAAAGTCATATTTCATATTTCGGTCCATGTTTTCCCGACGGACAAGTTAGTGGACGGACACACACTTTTGGTTCCGGGTTAGCCCGTCCCTTGTTATGGTCTAGCAATGGTCGCTGCGGTCGCTGCTAGCTGCTGTTAGCATGGGGATCGTATTAAACCGGCGCCGGTAAGTAACGTCACGTACAGTAGTGTTAACGTCAGCGGCATCAGTTGTTACTGTAAATCATAATGATAACGGTGACGTAGATTCATTTTCACGGCACGAAAACTGTTAATAAGTTGCCTCTGTGGACACTCTGGTCTTTATGTTCGATGACCTAAAGCAGGTTGAGCATAAAATGTGGCACGCTTGTGCATAATCAGATCAACGTGCGATCACGTTATAATAAAGGCTAGAAGCAATTATGTTAATTATTAAGATTTCATGTAAAGGTCTCCGCTGATGGATTCTGTGCAGCAATTCATTGTGCTTCTATTAAGCCTCAAATTACGGCTTGCCGTGCACAACATTTTTTTTTCATGTTCAATTAAGGCAATGCTGTTCCTTATATATATTTATTTATATTTTTTGTTTTGTTAAGGGAAGAGAACGGCAACATTTCATCACTAAAGGCCTACAGCATTGACAAAGCGATATTGCTTTAAAGGTGTTTACCAATTACCAGTGATAAAACATGTCAATGTAGCTTGGCGATTGGCTATAGTTGAACTATTTAAAAATGATTTTCAAATTCAAGATATGGACAGGTCAGCTCCTCCATATATGGAGATCGAAGGGTTTGATCTAACGGTTTGACAAGGCCAGATGAACAAATGAAATTAACTATGTGCATATTGAATGAATTCTGTATTGTCTGTTGTATATCCATCACTCCGTGTGACGGATGCGAGATGCAGGTTTTCATAGTAAACTATAAACTATACAATAAGGTGTATTTGGGGTAAGGCAAAAAGATAGGGCCCTAAAGCTGTTGGGTTAGTTCCCTTTATTGGCTTCTGGTTGCTGCCTGCACCAAGTACAAAACACTAATCCTGGCATCAAAGGCAGGGTATGCTCCATCTGTCTTACTGTACCTTCAAAACATGATCAAACCCTCCAACCAAAATTGCACTTGTGAAGCAATTTGATGCATGCAAGAAGTCTGTATAGTGCCTCTGAACACCACATTGAGTTATGCACATTGTAAAGTAGTTATAGCACAGGGATGCCAAACCGTATTGCTTGCTACTATAGGTGCATACAATGAACATGAAAAACATACGCTTGGTATGCTGCAGTACACTAAAGACATCCCCGATCCCCCCTCCAAAAGTCAAACAAATAGAAAAATTGCCCCTTGGGGCACAGGTGTCCACCAAGCCCGTCAGGTAGGTTATTGTTGTGGCCTCCTGGTGGCGCTATAATGGGCCAATGTGAAATGGGTGCAGTTTATTTTTAAGCATCTGATGGCAATTTGATGATTTGAGGCATTTTCTTCCAAAAATATGTTAGCCCGAACCGTGGTGTCAACAAAGAGTAAACAATTGACAGAGGGCAAGAAAAGGAAAGTGCATACAGAGTACAAATTCTGTCATGCTTCCTATTCTTATTAACAAATTCCTTAGAAGTGCAGAAGCTTCTTTTTTCTCCATCTAATTTTGCATGTTAGTGAAAATATGTCCAAGAGTTTTTTTTTTTTTTTCTGCTTTCATTTGTTTACCTCACAGGCCATATACAGTAGCTGCATATTCATCATTAATACTCATTAGGTGACTTCAGTAGGCAAGTACAGGCCAGTCGTGACAAAGCCAGGGAATGAGGTTAATCCATATTCCGTCTAGAATAGCTACATAGCAGCTAATAGTTGTTGGCAGCAAATACACACTGCTACATCTACACATGTATAACCAAAATTAGGCTAGCAACACTATTAGCATTTATTCAGCATCTTGAATAAATGTTATGCAGCCCTTGTCTCCAAAATCCTTTCTCCCCAGTCCTTCTGGTACTATTCTATATTTGCTGTCTTTCTCTTTAAAGGGGAATTCCACTCATTTTCAAAATTTTCCTGAGAGGACCAAATGGACCATAGCGGGTCCATTTGGTTCCATTTGTACCCTCTCAGGAAAAAGGGGTCTGAAAGAAAAATCATTAACATGGCGAAATACATCTTGATGATGTCATCAGATGTATTTAACCATGTTGATGCTTTTTTTCAGACCTCCATTTTTAGGAAATATAGAATTGGGGGAACTTTTTTATCATCACCACACAATATCTCTAAGGTATATTAATGACATATTAAAATGTTGAAAATGGGTGGAGTTCCCCTTCAACAAATGTGTCCATGTTTCTGTTGTTGTTTAGGACCCAGTGTACTTTTGCATATCATGTAGTCTTAGAATTGACAAATTGACTATGCATGGTGCATTTTTATAAGGTTTCCTAAACAAAAAATAAATAAAATACAATAAAACAAAAAATACAATGTAACAAATGTTACATCCGCCCCTGCCCAAATGTCATATAGCTCCACTCGACCACAAAGTCTCTCCTATATATCTCTCCTATATTAGAGGAAACAATGACACAATTCCATTATTATGGACCTTGGTGGAGGGAAATGTGTTGTGCACAGTGACACCTGACCATGTGGGAGGATGGGGAAACAGTTTTACTTTTTTGAGATGCTATTCAGACAGTGACTGCATGGCTGGCAGTCTGGTGGACAGGAGCAATACATTTCCCAAGGCCTAATTTGCTGGTGAGTTTATGCTAACTTCAAGTTCAAGTTGCATATATTATCTGGACACACCATAAAGCCTATGGCAACTTTGGAGGCAGTCAAATTCTTTTACTGCAAGCCAATCTCGACGTTGCAAACGCACTAGGTACGTATAGCTTCAATTTCACCTTCAATTTCAATTAGGTTTCAACAAGCACTGGTGTGGCTATACATCCACAGTTTCATTGCATCGCATACACGCACGCAGGCTTTGGAAAGACTGTGTGCATGTTATGCAACGTGTGTGCTTTGTGCATGCGTGTGTAGGTGTGTGTCTGTCACTTCTATATATGAGCTATACCGTCCAATTAAACAACAATAATTTAATGAAAAAAACAGTAGGCCTAGCTAAATGGCAGCTGTAATTAGTGTTTGAAAGTAGTTTATAATATCAAACAGGTACATGTATGTGTGTTTATCCATAGATACTGTATACATAAGAAAGCTAGATGGCTCGCCTGTGATGCTGGCCAGTGGCGAGGTTTGTTACAAGTTGCAGAGATGTCTGCATGCATGTAACAATACAATTACAAAAATAAACATATTAAATAATAGCCACGTTGATTAGGTTATAAACCTTGTCAATGTAGCTATTATTTAGCCACATTGAGAGCTACTTTCAAAATGAGCAGCTCTAAGATCTACACATCAAAAAATGTGATTGTTCCTGAAAATCCATGTCAAGGCCTATAGAAAGTTTGAGCTTTGAAATAGTGGTGATAGTGTACTGACTGTTATCAGTGATGGGCAAGTTACTGGGAAAATGTAGAAAGCAAAACACTACTTATTACTCTCGAAAAAATGTAGCTAAGTTACACTACTAGCTATCCCTAGTAAATTGTAGCAAGATACACTACAAGCTACACAACAAAAGTAGCTTGATGTAGCTTGCTACATCAACACTACATATATATAAATATATATCTCAACTTAATGTACAACCTTCTAAATATTAATCATAATAATAAAATAATACCAATAAATGTGTATTATGTATAATAGAGGGATGTATATTTGAGGTTTTCTACCCATCAAAAATGGACAGAATTTGAAAATGTGTGTGCGAAAATGTAGTAAGCTACAATCCTTGGTGCTCAAAATAAGTAGTGTAGCTTCATTACAAGCTACTCGAAACAAGTAGTGTAGCTTCACTACAAGCTATTCCCAGAACAAATGTAGTAAGCTACACTACAAGTTACGGGAAAATGTAGTTAAGCTATGTAGCTTAGCTACTTGTAACAAGCTACTGCCCATCACTGACTGTTATACAGTGTTTAAGAATAATGCACTTATAATGAAAAATTGGAAGGATTGGATTGGATTGGAAGGTTTTGCTGTATATGCCGTTACTGACGTTTGAAAACAGTATTTGAGATTTGAGTTGACAGTTTGCGATGTTGAGTTTAGTGTCCTGCACCCAAAACTATAAAACTTTCACGTTTTTGTCCATAATTGCGAAAGACAACTGGCAAACGTTGGTCAAAATAACAATTATTCTCCATTTTCTAATTGTGCAGACTCTTGAAAGTAATTCAGATATTTAAATATTTAACTCTTGAGGGGGTGAAATGAAACCAAATGGACCCGTAAGGGTCCAAATGGACCCGTAAGGGTACATTTGGTTTCATTTTAACACTCTCAAGAGGTACAGATCTATAAGATCTATAAGTGCTGGGGGGACTGTCATGTGATCTACCTGCACAGCCTGTGTGATCTACTGGTAGATCATGATCTACCTTTTGGGCAGCCCTGCTCTACAGAATGATATCCCAAAACGATATCCCAAAACGCCTTGATGCATAGCAATGCCATGGGTTGCAGCTGACTCTTCAATGTTCATACATTCTATTGTAGAGACACACTATGACTATAGTATCATGTCCAGGGGTTGACACTAAGGTCTCCGAGTTACTTGCCCATCGGGCAAGTGCAAGTCAGGTTCTACTTGCCCTCGGGTCATGGTCACTTGCCCCCCAGGTTCCAGGTGGTCCCCAGTTAAGTTGGTTAACCAGATGTAACTCTTGAGAACGTAAAAATGAAACCAAATGGACCCTTGCGGGTCCATTTGGTTTCATTTTTACACTCTCAAGAGTTAAAATTCATCATCTTAATTAGCCCAGGTCTACACTGTAGAAGATTAATGGTCATTTTGATGTGTTAATTTGCCTGTTTTGTTTCCCAAATTCAGCCTGGAATTGTGGATAGCTAGAAAGCAGGGAAAGACACAGAGGCAGAGTGCAATGACTGCCTTCAAGACAAATATATCTTGTGTTGTGTTATAGTGTACTAAGTTGCACACTTGCCCGATCGGGCAACCAGGTAGCAGTCTTCACTTGCCCGACCATTTTTTTAACTTGCCCCGGGCAAGCGGGCAAGTGTTAGTGTCAAGCCCTGATGTCCTTGTACTTCAAGCTGCCTCGCGCCAAGGAAACATTACATACATAGGCTCCTGACCGGAGCTACAGGATCCGTTGCTTGGTTCCCATCTCCCACTTTACTTCACAGCTGGAAATATGGTTCATTGTGAGGCTGAGGAAGGAGGTCAGTCTAACATTATCCCTTGCACTTTCTGGGATGTTCTATCAGTCGCTTCGACCTCTATCCATAGATTGAATAGACACTTATCAACAGAAATGTTACGATCCAATCGTGCCGGTATAGCAGATATTCAGATACCCGCCGGGCAAGTAGATATTTTGTATTCATTGCATCGGTGGATCACGGATACTACTAGTCGGGCGGGGCGAAGCATAGTTTTACTGAAGTTTTGTTTAGGGTTAGTTACCGCATAAAGTCTAACCCTAACCCTAGCCTAATCCTAAACCCTAAACATAACCCCAGTAAAACTAGGCTATGCCTACACCTAACCCCAACCCTAAACTTAACCTCAGTAAACTTATGCCTAAACCTAACCTAACCCTAACCATAACTTCAGTAAAACTTCCTTCGCCCCGCCCGACTAGTAGTATCCGTGATCCACCGATGCAATGAATACAAAATATCTACTTGCCCGGCGGGTATCTGAATATCTGCTATACCGGCACGATTGGATCGTAACATTTCTGTTGATAAGTGTCTATTCAATCGATGGATAGAGGTCGAAGCGGGTGGTTCTATGGTCTAAAGAAGCTGCTGAGCAATGTAACAGTCTGCCTGCTGCATCTCCAGAGAGGTTGCTGTCGGCTAATGAGGGTTGGAGAGGCTGTGAGAAAGTAAAGGAACTAGGTTTCCCAAAACGCATTAATTCATTTAGTGGAAAAGAAAGAAAACATATACAGTACATAATTACCATCCATCCACCCCATCACCTACAGTAGGAGGTATTAGCAGATTTACCATTCCTCGATCTTTTAAGACATGCAGGGGTCGTGTTTGGATACGCTTTTAGAAATGAGTGCGTGGGGTAATGCGAGGGTCATGTTTGGATAAACTTTTGGAAATTAGCGTGTCCATCTAATTATTGAAGCTCATTACCAGGATGCATCTCCTGAGTGTTGTACTACAGTATCTGTAGATGTTTATTTATTTTGTGTGCCGTGCGTGGCATGCACTGGAAGTGCTATAGCAGATGTACAGTACCAGATTACAACACTGGGTGTGACGTGTTGTGAGCTTTGAGCTTAGAGATTTTTTTTTGTACATATATTTTTTTTATCCCATGATTTTGTAACCTATTTTTCACCCAGTGTCAATTCCTAATGTGATCCTGGGCTCTACACATCCTCCACCAACCTGGGGAGGCAGCGGACTGGCCTCATGCTTCCTTCAATGCATGAGGAGTCCAAGCTGCCTTGGACAGGAGGGAGTTTCCCTGGAAGGTGCATGGAAGGACCACGTTATTCCAACCAGTTCCTATCCCCTCCATCAGGTGCCCCGGCTGGCCAAGGGAGGCAGTTTAGAGCCCATAGGATTACTGCATGTTTTTGTGAGGGTATCTACCCTAGGGGACACGGGAGAACATGAAAACTCCACACAGAAAGGTCCT
The DNA here is from genome assembly GCA_039105355.1 of Benthosema pterotum. Taxonomy (NCBI): domain Eukaryota; kingdom Metazoa; phylum Chordata; class Actinopteri; order Myctophiformes; family Myctophidae; genus Benthosema; species Benthosema pterotum. The sequence continues at coordinate 49,525,870 of CM076983.1, read as the reverse complement.
TTCGCCAACCCCGCCTCGGGTATGGGCACTGATGACGCGGAGGAGGAGACACGCCGCCGGCGCCCCTAGCGGGAATCGAACCCAGGACCTTGTAGCTGTGAGGCGACCGCACTAACCACTGTGCCACCATGCTCCTAGCTCAGAGATATCTGCTGCACAACAATTTTAAACCACCCCTTAATCAAGCACACGTGAGGCTCTGTGATTTGCGCTTCATGTCGAAAGACGCTTAGACAGCAGATCTACGGACGTAACGAGCCATATGAAATGTTTGTTGGCTAACGAGGGAGCGTTTCACAGAGGAATGAGAGATTTAAAAGCGCCACGATCCTTCTGCACAGCAGCATTCCCCCCTGGAGGCCTGACCGGGATGTCAAGGCAATCCGCAAAGGTTAGAGGTGAGGCGCCACCACCGCCTCGGCCGCCGCAGCAGCCCCTGTCTCTGTGCCCATGCTCGTCAGGGGCGGATGTAACATTTCCCAATCGGGAGGGTACATGAGAAAATGGTATGGGGGCGGCTTCATCGCCCGGGGCGCGAAGCGCCACGGGCGATGAAGTCGCACCCATACCATTTTCTGTTACAGGACTTTTATTAGGCAAGTAAAGCATCAACAATAACATCAGTTGTTGTTGAAGTTGCAACAGACACGCAGCATGCATAAAGCTAAAGGTCTGACTCAGAGAGTTGTCTGTTTTCAATGATGAAATGCTGTTGGTTTAGTGGCGCCGCAGCTGTAGTTAGTTAGTAGCAGTAGTTTAGTGTTTCAGATCATTTTAAATATAGGCACTTTGATTTGAAATTTCTTGGGTTGGTTTGCATGCCATCATGTTTGGTGGGGCAGACTGGGCATTTAGAGGGGCATTGCCCCCCCCCCCCATGCCCATGCCTAGATCCGCCCATGCTGCTCGTCACTGCGGTAGCACGTACCGCTTGGTGACAGCTGGATCCCCCAGCCAGACACACACACACACACACACACACACACACACACACACACACACACACACAGGTCACATTGGTGCTGGAGCGTGAATGTGAGCGTGGGCGCCAGCCTGTGACTCCTGACTCAATCGCTGAGTCTGTCTCAATCAACAGCATTTCATCACTGAAAACAGAAAACTCTCTGAGAACAACTGATGTTATGATTGATGCTTATGCGAATATACTGCAAGTCCTGTAACTGAAAATGGTATGGGTGCGGCTTCATCGCCCGTGGTGCGAAGCGACACGGGCGATGAAGCCGCCCCCATACCATTTTCTCTCCATCTCTCCCACCTCTGCCAATCAACTGTATCACTACAAATCTGTTATTAGCTGCAAAGAAATGTGGCTTATCCTACTAGTATGTGCTTTAGATGCATGTGCATGCCCGTGGGCATCTTTGTGTATGCAGTAAGCGATATTTTCTGTGCTATATATATTGTTGATGTCTGGCAGAATCCAGCCCTATAACTCCATTCCCCCCATCCCCCAATTACTTTTTTCCCCACGATTTTGGAACCCATCTTTATCACCCAGTGCCAATTCCTACTGTGATCCTGGGCTCTACACACACTCACACGCCAACCTGGGGAGGCAGCGGACTGACCTCATGCTTCCTTCAATGCATGAGGTGTCCAAGATGCCTTCTCTTACACTTGACAGGGGTTGGATATGGTGCATGGAAAGTGCACGTTATTCCAACCATGTTTTTGTGGGGATACCTCCCCTATATAGGGGACATGGGTATCTCTTTTGTACTCTTTGGCCAAAACTCTTCATAATCCACAAGTCATTGGCATTGAACGCCCTTTACATCCGTGTTTGTTCCAAACCAATGATATAATAAAGACTAGGGATGCCACTTTTTTCATTTCCGATCCCATCCCCATACCACAACTTCTGTGTTATCCGATACCGATACCAAATACCGATACCAGAGAAGAATATATACAATGATATAAAAGAAAAAAAGATCTTATATGAACTCCACCAACTGGGAATATCAGACTCCTTACTGAAATGTGCACTTGGGCATCTCTAAAGCAAACTCCTCATGGTCCAACATTTCATTTAACTACCATAGTGTCAACCACTTACCACTGTGTCAGACCTGCAGTTGGACTGGTCTGGCATACTTGCCAATACCAACATGACACGAAAATAAGCGTGGATACCGATACTTTTCCGATAGCCATACAGTATTTGCCGATACCGATATGACCAAAAAAGGGCTGATGCCACACTTTTTCCAATACCGATAAAGTACCGGGACATCCCTAATAAGGACACTACTCAATGGCAATAGACCTGGTCACCAACTCTGATGAGGCAATATTGTGATGTTTTCTTTTCTCGAAAGGAAAATATTTTGAACATAACTGGATTCTGCCCAGCAGCGGAGCAGTACTGTACATTACATACATGCTTTGTAGTGCTGCCTATATGGATTATGGCCTGCGTCAAGGTTCATATATTGCCCTTTTTCTGGATGGCTCTCATCAGCATTCTGTGCTCTTCCCTCACCCTGACACCTCTGCCGGTGGTCACTGGTGTGTGTTGCTGACATTTCCAGCTGCCTAGGGACAAAAAAAAAAAAAAAAAAAATGCACGTCTGGCTTCCTCAACAAACTGATTGGGGAAGGGAAAGGAGAGTGGCTCTTCACTCACACCTAAATGGGGCGGATCAGGGGCGGATTGGCACATATTTTCCCACCGGGACAATTTTGCCTTTGCCAGGCCACCCTGGGGAGCTGGTTAACCAGATGTAACTCTTTGAGAGCGTAAAAATGAAACCAAATGGACCCTTGCGGGTCCATTTGGTTTCATTTTTACACCCTCAAGAGTTAAAATATTCATTCATGTGAATTAGCCCAACTTAGTCTACACAACTAGAGAATGTAGAAGATTAATGGTCATTTTGATCTGTATGTTCCAGGCGAGCATCTAGCGCATTCTAGTGCATTTTGGATCTTGTGGCGCAGGCCACCGGGAAAACTCCCTGTACTCCAGATGGCCAATCCGCCCCTGGGGCGGATCTAGGCATGGGTATGCCCAGTCTACTCCACCAAACATGACAGCATGCAAAACAATCCAAGACATTTCAAATAAAAGTGCTTATAATTTAAATGATTTGAAACACAACTACTGCTACTAACTAACTAGAATTGTGGCTCCACTAAACCAACAGCATTTCATCATTGAAAACAGAAAACTCTCTGAGTCAGACCTTTAGCTTTATGCATGCTGCGTGTCTGTTGCAACTTCAACAACAACTGATGTTACTATTGATGCTTACTTGCCTAATAAAAGTCCTGTAAACGAAAATGGTATGGGTGCGGCGATGAAGCCGCCCCCATGCCATTTTCTCCTGCCCCCCAGTTGGGAAATGTTACATCCGCCCAGCTGCCCAAATGTCGTATAGCTCCACTCGACCACAAAGTATTTGGAATATCTCTCCTATATTAGAGGCTATACAACCAGAAACCTCCTTTATTACTATACAGTAGCCGTTGTGTTGTGATAAAATTAATCACCCAAAATACATAACGTGAACCAAGGCTTGCTGAAAATGTCTCCACGGCTACTAAAAGCATGAAGTGTGTTGATCGTCCAAGCCAGTCCAATATAGTTTGTATTAGCTTCAAGAACTGAAGTCAATTGAAGTCAATGGGCTGTCCCGTTCATCATGGCATTTCCAGCCGTTTAAAGCAATAGTTTTTACACTCTATCACGGCAATTCCTCGACAGAGTAACCCGTCAAAAAGCCGGGGCCTCACTCATTACCTCGACGGACAATTTTCATTTCCGATTTCAAACTCATTTTGTCAATCAACCCGGCGTATGGTCTCCCGGGATACATGTCTGTTCAAGAGGGAAGGAAGGAGACTGATTGCTTTGGATGATGTGGAGAAAGAAAAACGGTTTTAAACCAGTCCATTTGTCACCACACAGTGTTCCGGGGGAACAGACATAACAAGCCAACTCTCCTCACCACAAATCTTTAAAGGCTGCGTACCTCATTATACCTCCGATACCGCGTGGAGAAACAACGGTGACAGGCAGCCGTGCTAATAATGCCAACCTGAGGAATTCAACACAGGAGCATGTATAAGGCCCGAAAACACACATACTATCGCCAGGGGCGGATCTAGGCATGGGCATGGGAGGGGGGGGGGGGTGCCCCCCTAAATGCCCAGTCTGCCCCACAAAACCAAACCAAAACAACTCACATTTCAAAGATATTTCAAGTTAAAGTGCTTATATTTAAAAATGACTGGAAACACTATACTAACTAACTACAGTTGTGTCACCACTAAACCACTGGGGGCGGCAGTGGCTCAGGGGTAGGGTCACCGGATGGTAACTACGAGGTTGCCGGTTCTATCCCAGGCTTAGTGTGGAAGTGTCCTTGAGCAAAAACACTGAACCCCTACTTGCTCCTGATGTGCTACTAGGTAGCCTACCTTGAATGGTTTCCACTGCCTTTAGCTTATATGAATGTGTGTGTGTGTGAATGTGATGCACAAGCTATGTAAAGCACCTTGGATAAAGGCTATATAAATGCACCATTCACCATAAATCAACAGCATTTCATCAATGAAAACAGAAAACAACTGATGTTATTATTGATGCTTATGCTAATATAGGCCTACTGTAAGTCCTGTAACTGAAAATGGTATACCATTTTCTCCTGCCCCCCCCCAATGTTACATCCGCCCCTCTCTCTCTCTCTCTCTCTCTCTCTCTCTCTCTGCCCATCTCTCCCACCTCTCCTTTTTCTCTCTGTCAACATCCTGTACCATTCTTTCATCTCGCTATATTCCGGTTCTCCCATAACCTCACCCTTCTTGCATCCTCTTTTCTAAAAAAAACTCCTCTGCACCGCTTCAACTTTCATCCCCTTCCTCCCCTTTGTTCACCACGGAATCAGCTCTGTATGTATGAAAACATTTTCCCTTCATCGCGTTCTCTGAATGCTTTTCTTTGCCTCTCATCTCTTCGCGACGACGGAAAGGTGCGCGGGGGTGGGTAGGGTGAGGTGAGGAGGGGAGGGGGCGAGGCGGCACGGCGCGCGGCGGACTGATAGGGAGGGAGGGCTGGATGGGGAATGTTATTGTGAGCCGGTCGAAATGGAACCGTCTCCTCAGATTAAGATGTGTGTTTGAGCCGAAACGTGGGCAGAATGGCAAACACACACACTTGATGCCGGCCGATGGCGGGCGGGCGCGGGGAGCGCATCAGGTGCTCAGAGACGTGGCGGCGGGTTGCAGCGAGACCAAGCTGTGTGTGATGTGAAACACCGGCAGCGGGGGATTCAGCTGCAATTTGGACCACTACCCTTTCATCCATTCTGTGCCTGAATTAAGTGGCGTTTCAGACCCAAAGCTTTGTTTACCTCTGGACCCCTATTGTGTTGAAGTGTGACACGGTCCGCTACCTGGGGAATGGCTGGAGGGGGGCCTGTCCATTCAGCTCGACAGAACATAATGGGGTCCCGTTTGAAAAGCATTAGGCACTGTGCCCGGTGCTAAGTTAGTGATATAGCAAAACAGGCTTGGAGATGTTCTCTCTTTGAATTTTGAACTGATTACTTGTTTTGTCTATGAAAAGCGACACTGAATTCTAATCGTTTTCATATGCTGGTACACTCATGGATGATACTACTAAAGGAACTCCACCATGAATCTTGTGGGTTGTTTTTTTTACCATAGTGTATTTTTACACCATAAAAGATGTTTTTTTTAAACAGACAGATCTATCGACATATCTGTGATTTTCTGTGTTAGGGTTAGGGTTACACCTCAAAAGATTTAGTCACTATAATTATTAATTACTAATTTTAACAATCTTTTACACGTTAACTTTGCCTCCACCATTGAAAGGGGAGGCAAAGAGTGTACAAATGCAACCAAAGAGTGTACAAATGCAACCAAATGAACCCTAACGGGTTCATTTGGTTCCATTTGTACGCTCTCAGAAAAAAGAAGCGCCTAAAGAAATCCATGTGAATTAGACACGAGTGCTAGTTTTCAACATCAGTCCAGAAGACTTTTTTGGGGGGTTGCTTCTGGTTGCTTCTGCCAATTCGTCATCATCTCTTTTTTTCCCCCTATATCCGTCACCTCAGTGACACACACATTTGTTTCACTCACAAGAGGACATTCCAGGCTAACGTTATACTACTCAGCCTCAGATCTGCCCATCGCACTCATGAGCATTCCAGACACTTAAGCTCTCCTCCTCAAGGGGAAAGCCGCAGTTTAATTCAAGATATCATAATATGGGTGATGAATGAATGTGAGCAGAATGTAAAAATTTGTCTCTGATGGATGTGCCATTCGGCCTCTCTCTCTCGCTAACTTTTCTTCCCCCCACAGCGCCTCAGCACACACAGACCACGTCCCAGACTGACGGATGGGTTCACGAGAGGCTCCTCATAAGAAAATAACAACAAAATTCTCACCCCCTCGACCATAAATTTTCCCGCAAATGGATATGGACAACGTGCCACATGAATTTATGGCATTTGGTTCCTCATTTGCAAGCGCAGGGTGATATTGCAGATGACATTAAATGCGTCCGGCTGCAAGCCGCAGTTCACATTAATCATGGTCTCGGAGTCAGGACCTGTCAGCTTAGATTAGGAGAGAAGCAGAGCTGGCTTCATTACATATAACCCTCCTGCTCACTGCTGTGGGCCCTCTGCCCGCTTTGCAGCAACTTTACTATGGAAATGCACTGGTGTGTGAGATCCCGTGACAGTGCAGGTTTTTTTTTTTTCGCACACTACTGCTTATGCGTGCGTGCGTGCGTGTATGCACGCACGCATGCGCACACATCGCATGCATGGGCATCCATGCCTGTGGCTGTGCAACTGTAACAGTGTGTGTGTGTGTGTGTGTGTGTGTGTGTGTGTGTGTGTGTGTGTGTGGTGTGTGTGTGTGTGTGTGTGTGTGTGTGTGGTGTGTGTGTGTGAGTGCGTGTCTCCCACAACAGACCATGACAAGTGTTTTGGCATGAGCGGCCAGGCATCTGAGGGAGTCGATTGGTTGCACTCAGCGGGAGCGGGGGGTGCATGGGGGTTTGACAATGGATGCATAGGCCTACGGCAGATATCTGCAGCTATACAGAGTCAGCTGGGGTGACCTTACAGTATACTGCCGTTCTTCGGTAAATTTCGCAGCGGTTTGTCGGTGCCATAAATTTTCTATTCGAGCATCTGATAATCCCCTCAACCCCCCAACCCAGTGCAGGACACTTTTGATCTTCCTTAAAAAAAAAAAAAAACTAAGCCCTTATCCCCCTTATCAGTGGGTGCCCTGGACTCTTTCTAATGGAGTTCAGGGGCGGATATAACATTTCCCAATGGGGAGGGGCAGGGGAAAATGGTATGGGGGCGGCTTCATCGCCAGTGGCGTGAAGCGACACAGGCGATGAAGCCGCCCCCATACCATTTTCAGTTACAGGACTTGTATTAGGCAAGTAAAGCATCAATAATAACATCAGTTGTTGTTGAAGTTGCAACAGACACGCAGCATGCACAAAGCTAAATGTCTGACTCAGAGTTTTCTGTTTTCAACAATGAAATGCTATTGGTTTAGTGGTGGCACAGCTGTAGTTAGTAAGCAGCAGTAGTAGTGTTTCAAATCATTTTAAATGTAGGCACTTTAATTTGAACAACCCAAATTTGTAATTTGGGTTGTTTGCATAACATCACGTTTGGTGGGGCAGTCTGGCCATTTAGGGGGGCATTGCTCCCCCCATGGCCATACCTAGATCCGCCCCTGATGGAGTTGGACGTGAGTGTGTGATTGATTGCGATGAACCGCACAGAGGTGGTGGTGTGGAGTTGTTGTTGTCGTTTTGCTCATGGAAGTGTGTGAGTGGGTGTGTTGTTGTGGGGTGGGGGGGTACAAGCAGCTAGGGCCCCAGCTGGTGAAAAAAGAAAGAAAACGTTTGAGATAAGCACTCTCTATTGCGGTTATGACAGATACCGTTGGTTGCCGCACGTAGGCTGCCATGCTGAAGAGGCTGCCAGGAGGGCGATGGAGAGAAAATGAAAATGACGGCGACGGTGAGAGTGAGAGTACAGAGATAGTGAGGAGAGATAGCATACAGGAGACGAGAAAAAGGTGTAGCACATAACAAGAGTTGATGTTTGAATGAATGTGCAACCCGTTGTTGTCTTGTTGGAGGACCTGTTCCTCCTGCATGCTTTCATGCCCACTCACTTTAAATCTCCTCTGTGCGTGCACCATCCAATGACAAGGTTATTATGGTTAACCCAAAACAATGAAAACGACACCGTGCCCAAACCACTGCTTCACCTCGTTTCACCAATGCTCTGCAGTCGATAGCCTAGTACAGTGGTTTTCAACCTTTTTCATCCCAGGGCCCACTATTTATATAGCATTTGAGCCACGGACCACCATTTGAGGACATTTTAGCCCCACGGACCCCCCAAACTAAAGATTTCCTTTGCTTCTGTCCATGACGATTAATCTTCTAGTTGTGTAGATTAGGACTAATTCACATGATGAATATTTTAACTCTTGAGAGTGTACAAATGAAACCAAATGGACCCGCAAGGGTCCATTTGGTTTCATTTTTACATTCTCATGAGTTACATCTATTTAATCAGCTAAGCTGGGGACCACCTGGAATCCTCTCAAGGACCACTGGTGGTCCCCGGACCACCTGTTGAAAACCCCTGGCCTAGTACACAACATGTCTGTCTTCTTTTCTGAAAATATCACAGTTGCTGTGAATTCCTTCCTTCTATCTTTAAGCGTATACTAAGTGATTTCACTTAATTCAAATATTGTTATTTAATTATTCCTCTTTTTCTGGCTGAGCTTCCCTACTATAGAGTGTGGTGACCATATAAGGAGTTCCTGCCCTGTCCACAGTGAGTCGCTGGGGTCAATAAACCCCATAGTTTCAGTTCGGGGCTTTGGGAGAAATGCCTTGGTGTATGTGCTGTTGGCCTGTTGCACTTCACCTTACTGTGGAGTGTGTACATGTGCACCTCTTTTTACTGGGGGGGCAGAGGACAGGAAATCTAAAATTCCTGGATTGAATGGGGTTAAAACAGTGGTTTTCAACCAGTGGTCCCTGAGAGGATTCCAGGGGTCCCAGCTAAATGATGGACAGTTGTTAATTCACACTCTCACGAGATAAATCATATTTAAACATTAGGGTTACTTAATTTTCAAGAATCTACACAATTAGAAAATGCCTAGAAGAATTGCTATTTAGACCAACATTTGGGCCAGTTATGTCTACTAAATTGTGGAAACAAAATTGAAAATCCTTAGTTTTGGGTCGAAGAGACTACACTCAACTTCAAATGGTGGTCCGTGACTAAAATGCAGAATAAATAGTGGGCCCTGGTATGAAAAAGTTTGGAAACCACTGGGTTAGAATTAGTGATGTCCCAATGCCACTTTTTTCATTACAGATCCGATCCCGATACCACAATTTCTGTGTTAGCCAATACCGATACCATAGGCGTAGAATACACGGGGGTTACGGGGGTTACAACCCCCCCAAAAATCGAACCCTGGGGTAACAACCCCCCCAAACTTCAAACCCTGACATTATAACCCCCCTCATATAAACATATGATTTCGGTAAATATGTTGCATGAACAACTTTAGGCTATCCATTTTATGTAAAATAGCGAAAAATAGTTTTGTTCAGTTATGTTTAATCATGTTGCAATGTAACCCCCCCTCCCCTCCCAACACACTTGGTATGTCCCAACCCACCTCATGCAGTGTTGTGCCAACTTGCCGGATCTAGATCCCCCCAAAATGCGCGATGGCCCATAGGTTGCGCACCGCGCATTGGAGCCATCAATGATCTCCTGATATTGAGCAACCGACCGTCGCGCAGCTGCTTCAACGAGTAGGATATAGTAGCCAGAGAGTTGATAGGCTAGATAGAGCCTTTCATTAGCCTTTCAGGGACAAACATTTAAGTGTTGATTTATTAAACGTAAAGTCGACCACACGCCACGGTCCTCTACACAACACAGCCCCGTTGCGTTCGATGAAATGTTGTTGAACTGTAGCTGTATTCAGTATTATTAGCAAAGATGAGGGAACGCAAAGAGGCAACACAACACTGATAAACCTGACTAGCTCTGTAAAAGAAATGACACGATTGCGACGGGAACAAGACTTTATATTCCAGTCGTCCCAAACGTTTTCATGCCAAGGGACCCCACATTGACGAACAGTAAACGCGGTGGTGGTGGTCCAGTTCTTGCTCCTGAACTTTTTCATGTCAAGGAATAATCCCACATGCCTACTACACACAAATACAAGGACCCACGTAATCAACCTTCCCAAATCTGGAAGCTGTACGGACAACAGACACAACAACAACAACGTGAGTGAGTGAGTAGCATATTCCAGCGTGTTGTCAGCTCTGCTTAGAAAGAAAAGAAAAAAGAGGCGAACTATTTCCATAGACGAGCAAAGTTTTTTGAGGGGCGGAGGGTGGGGACCATGGCCATACCCAGTCTTATAAACTGAGTAAATGGGCACTGGGCAGGGGCTGAAGACTCCTTTATCTGTGTGTGTGCGCACGTCTGCCCTTTTGGTCATCGGAGCCTTTAGTGTCAGAGTTGCGACATTGAGGGTGTCACAAGCTGAGGCAGAGCGCTCGAGCTGATGTTCATGCAGCCTTAATAGAGACAAGCTGGAGTAGAAAATGCATCACTTTCAACTAGGGAGACGCAAATAAGAGATATTTTAGGCATGCAACATCTTGAAAGTATTGTACAGTAAATAAATGATCTAAAATGAAGGGGTTTAAGATGATTCAAAAAGTATGGTACATATAAGTGCAGCCTAATATGACATGTCTACTTTGATAACATGTCCTAATACGTGATACACTGTACAGATAGGCCTGTTTTTCCCAGCTGATTTTGCTGACAAAATCACAGCAAAAGTGTGAAATATACTTTAAATTCAAAACTCCAGTTTTTACAAAAGCGAATGATTCAATAAAGAAATAGATAGTTTAACCATGTCCCCATAGGTTTTTGCTATCTGGGAAATACAATGTATGGCAAAACGGCACCGAAAAACTGATTTGGTGGTCTGCAGACGTTTAGCCATTTAATTAATTTAGATAGAAATCTTGACCCCCCCAATTGTCAACATAAAGCTACGCCCTTGACGGGGCCTAAATACCTATACCAGAAAATAATATACTGTATATAAAATATAAGAAATAATAATAATAATAATAATATAATGCAAGAAAAACATATGAAGCCCACCAACGGGAATAGCAAAATTCTCCAATGTGCACTTGAGCGACTCAAATTCCACATGACCCCCTATTTCATTCAACTGCTATAGTGTCAACCTATCTGCCAATACCAATATGACCCAATAATGACAAATAAGGGCCAATATTGATACTTTTCCGATAACCATAATATTTGCTGATAGCGATATGACAAGTAAAGGGCCGATCAAGTATCAGTATTGGGACATCCCTAGTTAAAATGAAGCAGCAACACCACTACATAGGCACGTCGGGTGTCATGGAGTTCATCGCCTGCACCCTCCCGACCTCCGTGGTGACTCAGTGCTATACAGGAGCTGAGATGACAGCTATATAGGCTGCTGGAATAATGAGGCGAGGTCTGGGTGCCACCGCACCGCCTCCATCCCTATATAACCTCACAGTCACCCTCACAGCATGGCCAGGCCACATGTCTCCATGTCCACCCCCCCAGTGGCTTACACCTCCAAACTACTTGTTGTGAGTTGTTGAAGTTGTTTCATGGAACAAGGTGGGGGTCAGGGGCGGATCTAGGCAACTACCGCTGTGTCACCACTAAACCAACAGCATTTCATCATTGAAAACAGAAAACTCTCTGAGTCAGACCTTTAGCTTTATGCATGCTGCGTGTCTGTTGCAACTTCAACAACAACTGATGTTGTTACTTGATTTATAAAAGTCTGTAATGGTATGGGGGCGATGAAGTCGCCCCCATACCATTTTCTCTTGCCCCTATAACATGTTCTCTTGCCCCCTCAAATGGGACATGTTAAATCCGCCCTTGGTGGGGGTAGGACAGAAGAATTGGATAAATCTGTACTCTGCGCAATTTACTTTATATACAGTAGCAGCGGGGGCAATTCTTTTTCCCTAGGAGCCAAAAGAGATACATACAATATTGTGGAGGGCCAAGACTAAGCTGAACTAAAGTCTGCGTAATATTAAATTCATTTTTAAAATAAAAGTAAGAGTAAGACCAACCTTTTTGACTCCAGGGACCATATTTATTCAGTATTTGAGCCACAGAGGACCACCTTTTGTGACATTTTAGCCCCACAGACCCCAAAAACTAAAGATTTGTTTTGCTTTTGTCCACAATTCCAGACTGGATTTGGGGGAAACAAAACAGTCAAACATACAGATCAAAATGTCCATTAATCTTCTACATTCTCTAGTTGTGTAGACTTGCGCTAATTCACATGATGAATATTTTAACTCTTGAGAGTTACGCTCTCCAAGAGTTACATCTGGTTAACCAACTTTCCATATTTATCTGGAACTCTCTCAAGGACCACTGGTGGTCCATGGACCACTGGTTGAAAACCAGCCGGTCAGAATCGGCCAAAGGGACGCATTTGGCCCAGGTATGTTATATAGCCTTTCATGTGACGTTGGCGCATCTCTTTGCTCTCCTTTTCCCCTCGTCGTGACTTTTGGTTCGACGTCTTAATCCATCTCCATTCAACCTCATTTTCAGTGCATCATTTTTGATCCCACTGATGCCACAGCACTGTCCCGATTCTGTCACCCAGCTCTACAAGTGTCTTGCGGAATAAGATGCACAGTGTGGCCTACTGACGACGAGTAGAAAATAGCTCATTGATGGTATGTATGGTCTATTATTACATCCCTGGATCAGGCAGATATGTATATTAAGTGTGTGGTATGTAAAGATATACGACTGCAATTTAGGTCAGTGGCGGAAGTGCCAATGAACACCTCAAACTGTGACAGGGCATCTACACTAGGGGTGGGACGATTCACTTACCTCACGATAGGATACAATCTTGATATTTAGGGTTCTGAATGGATTTATATTGTGATTCTTAGTTACACTGCGATTCGATTTGATATATATCGATATATCGCATTTTTTCCAACAAATGACTGTGGTTTTATTACTAGAACAAGGAGGATTCCACCCATTTTCAAGATTTTTGAAGTGCTGCAAAGCACTTCCCTTAGACGGTTTACAAGCTGCCGTGTGTCCGTGCCTGCCTGCCTGGATGCCTGTCTGGCTGCGTGCGTGGAGTCAGGCGGCATGTTGCCACGTCCAGAGAAACAAGCACAATGGGACGTTCAGGCGGCATGTTGCCACGTCCAGAGAAACAAGCACAATGGGACGTTCCCATTCAGACTCCATGCAGGCAGGGACAGACACAGGCACAGGCACGGCGCAGCACTTCATTTCACACGGGTGTGATTTTTTTTTCCGAGAGCGTACAAATGGAACAAAATGGACCCTGACGGGTTCCATTTGTATACCCACAGAAAAAGGTCCTAAAAGAAAAAAATACTAACAAACATAACTTGGTGATGTCATCATCAAGTAAAATACAGCACAGTAAAATTTTGACAATGAGCGGAATTCTGAACAATATGGACCATGACAAGTTCAATCACTAGAACATTTTAAAGCAATTTTAAACAATATAAATAACAAAAAGTTCAATACTACACATCAGTGTGGCCTGATAACATCAGTCAGTCTTAATTGATATCATGGCATTACGCATTGCGATATATTGTATTGATTATTTTGCCCACCCCTAATCAGACTAAACAAAAGAAATGGACTGAACTCTGGATGATAGATAGAAGTTTGATCAACATATTACCTCCATCTATTCATGTTTTCAGGGATGAATCCATGTAATCTGGAAGTTAAAAGGATCCCTGACTAATAAGATAAACATCGCTTAAAACATTATACTTTCCCTATATAACTGAAATAAACATATAATAACACCAATGGCATCTTATTTCTTTCATAAATATTCATAAAGAGAATATTTCACTCAACAGGAACTGCTCCTGGCGCAGGATGATGATGTCACGTGTGATCTAGCTCTATAGCATATATGGATGAACATGCTCATGTGACATCATCATCCTGCGACAGGAGCAGGATAGATCTGTAACTCTTGAGAGCATTAAAATGAAACCAAATTTCATTTTACACTCTCAAGAGTTAAATTATATTTAAACATCTGAATTACGTAATTTCAAGAGTCCACATAATTAGAAAATGGAGAATAATTGTTATTTTGGCCAACATGTTGTCATTTCTCTTTCCCAATTGTGGACAAAAACGTGAAAGTTATTAGCTCTGGGTGCTAGAGACTAAACTCGACATCACAAACTGTCACTCAAACCCAAATACTGTTTGTAACGTCGTAGTAGTAGCATATACAAGAAAACCTTCCAATTCTCCCCTCCATTTTTCATCATAAGTGCATTATTCTTAAACACAATAACAGTAAGTAACACCATCACCAGTATTGCTTCTTGGGGGCCTTGAAATGGATTTTTTAAAATGTGTAGATCTTTTTGAGCCGGTCATTTTGAAAGTAGCTCTCAAGTCAAAAAAGTGTGGGCACCCCTGATATATAGCATATATACCGTAGACATATATACCGGCACGTATCAGTATCCTGTGAGTGACCACTATTGTAATATCATAACAGAGGGAGTGGAGGAGGGAAGGAGTGATGGCTGTTAGCGTGTACCTCCTCCGCAAGACAGCCCCTTCATGTTACTGTAACATTGTTTGTTTAAACGCTTTGAATAATTTATGAGTAAACATTGTAAATGATGAATACAGATTATTTGCTTTGCTCAGCTCCGTGCTGATGGACAAGTCTAGCCTCTGGCTCTGACGGCTGCGTGTTATGATTCTCCTGCAAACTAAACCGGGAGGCGATTTCAGAGGTGGCCATGCACCCTTCCCAGAAATAAATTACCTTGGAGTTAAGTCAAGACTCCAGAATGCAGGGACGTATGTAGGCATGTGCATGGGGGGGCAATGCCCCCCTAAATGCCCAGACTGCCCCACCAAACACAATGGCATGCAAAACAACCCATGATATTTCAAATTAAAGTGATTATATTAAAAATGATTTGACACACTACTTCTGCTACTAACTAACTACAATCGTCTCACCACTAAACCAACAGCATTTCATCATTGAAAACAGAAAACTCTCTGAGTCCGACCTTTAGCTTTATGCATGCTGCGTGTCTGTTGCAACTTCAACAACAACTGATGCCGTTATTGATGCTTTACTTGACTAAATAAAAGTCTAATAAAAGTCTTGTAACAGAAAATGGTACAGGTGGTACAGAAAATGGTACAGGACATCGCCTGTGTCGCTTCGTGCCACGGGCGATGAAGCCGCACCCATACCATTTTCTCCTGCCCTCACCAATTAGGAAATGTTACATCCGCCCCTGCCAGAGTGCATGTTATATGAGCCTGCCTAGTATATTACAGTATGTGCCTGTATGTGTATACGTGCTGCAACACTTGGGGCATGTATGTGTAGTCGTGTGTGTGGTTGTGCATGTGAATGATACATGTGTGCACGTGTGTGTGTGTGTGTTGTGTGTGTGTGTGTGTGTGTGTGTGTGTGTGTGGTGTGTGTGTGTGTGTGTGTGTGTGTGTGTGTGTGTGTGTGTGTGTGGTCATCATTTCTGTTGTGTTGCAAATGAATGATAGGCCTACATGTGCACTGCACAGTGTATTGGGGTTGGGGTATTACTGGGTGGTAAATATGCATACGCATTTACTCCAGGGTGATGTAAAAAAAAAAAGGTTGTCACCATTTTAGGTGAAAAACCTAGCAATTGTAGCAAAGATGGCGGATTTCAATTTGCTGAAAATGTGTCTTCAAACCTTAAGTGAATTCATATGCAGATAATAATATTGTACATCATGTTGAATTGAACTACATCAGTGGTCCTTGAGATCGTTCCAGGTGGTCCCCAGCTAAGCCGGTTAACCGGATGAAAAGTTGGTTACTGTAATAGTTTACTGTAAATATTCATCATGTGAATTAGCGCAAGTAGAGAATGTAGAAGATTAATGGTCATTTCGATCTGTATGTTTGCCTGTTCCTACATCAAGTCTGGTATTGTGGGCAAAAGCAAAATAAATCTTTAGTTTTTGGGGGTCTGTGGGGCTAAAATGTCCTCAAACGGTGGTCCGTGTGGCTCAAATGCTGAATAAATGGTGGGCCCTATGGTATCAACAAGGTTGAAAAGCACTGTTCTTCATCATGGTTCCTGTGACCCGTTTCCATATCATTTCCCCGACACAGAAATGCTTTGCTGAGATGAATGAGTCAGGACTTGTCTGGCCTTCACAGATCCCTGAGCAAACATCTTGGGACTGAATGGAACACTGAATGCGAGTATAGCGGCCTTAACCCTTTGTGTCCTGAACGCGTTTTGGTGTTTTATCTGTTGAAAAATAGCAGATCAACAAGCTCATGTCGCGCCACCGAGTGGCGCGACATGAGCTTGTTGTTCTGCTATTTTTGAAAAATTGTGAAAATGTGCTGCAAATCTCTGAATATGTTATTTTGGAAGCAAACATTTTTAACTCAATTTTTTGCATCTGGGGAATCCCCTAGAACAACATGTTTTCAGATGGGGGTCTGCGGCCAAATATGGATAATTCTGGTGGTCCTTGGCTTGGCCTTGGACACAGGAACACAGATTTTTCAGAAAAAACTAGAATCTAATGTCAGGGACTATAGAATCTAGTGTCAAAAACTCGATTCTAGCGTCAGAAACTAAATTCTAGTGTCAAAAGTAGATCCTATCATCAGAAACTATAATTTAGTGTCAATAACTAGAATCTAGTGTCAGAAACTACTGTAGAATCTAGCGTCAAAAGCTAGAATCTTGCTGCAGCTATATTCTGGTGTCAGGAAATACTGTATAATCTGGTGTCAGAAACTCAAATCGGTTAATAATCATCCCACACCCGACCAAATGTCTGACCTCACTTATGGCTGAATGGAAGCAAATTGCGGCAGCAATGTTCCAAACAGAAAGTGAAACGCCACGCGCCGGATAGAGTGCAAGAAATGTTATGGGGGGGAGGGGGGCGGCCAATCAATGGCCGTGATTTGCTGTGGCATTATGCTTTCCATTCCCCGGAACAAAGGGCACTAATTAGACACACTAATTAGAAAGCTTGTCCACATGAACTGTATGTGTGCATGTGTTACTATTAGTCAAGAATATGCGTGTGGGGGGGGGGGGGCTGGGGGGCGCGAAGGTGTTCACAGTTCATGCTTATTTACATCGGCTTCGATGCAGGTTGTTTTTTCTCTCGAAAATTTAGCCCCCCTTCTCTCGAAACTGTGGGAGTTTCTCTCTAGGGGGGCTAAATGCCCCCCTAGATGCCCTGACTGACCTACCAAACATGATGGCATGCAAACAGATTAAAAGTGCTTATATTAAAGAGGGGGTGTCGTGATTTTTGTATTTTTTCCAATTTTGTCCAATTTTGTACAATTTTTTAAGAGGTGACAGTATGTAAATAGACCCCTTAGTGTGGTCTTTATGTGCAATGATGTCTTCCCTTTGTATTTAGGGTTTCTTCCTGGAGGCTGAACCTTTCCAGTCAAATGTGCCAATAAAAAAACTTCAATATAGTGACATCATGTATTCAGTCCCTCCCCTAACTCCTCCCCCTTTATCATGAAACTAAAGCTGTGGCTTCAGTTCAGCTGGATCTCCACCCATCACCACCCACCAGGCAAACCAGGCATACTTAATGAACTGGTAGGGTGGAATCATAAAAATGACAGTTTAACAAACACTGTACACTTTTTGGGAAAAAATCTTACTTTTCATATAACATTAATACCTGATGATTATGTTTTAGGGTAGAAAAAATCATGGCACTCCTTCTTTAAAAAAGATTTGAAAACTGATTGATGCTTACTTGCCCTAATATAAGTCCAGTACAAGACATACATCTCGTAAAATAGAAGATAGATTTTGTGTTATAGATATAGAGCAGGAGTGCCCACACTTTTTTGACTCTCATAATGACTGGCTCAACAAGATCTACACATCAAAAATGTGATTGTTCCATGGCTGAAAATCCATTTCAAGGCCCCCTAGAAAGTTTGAGCTTTGAAATAGTTGGTGATGGTGTTACTGTAACTGTTATAGTGTTTAAGAATAATGCACTTATAATGGAAAAAAGAGGGGGAGAATTGGAAGGTTTTCCTGTATATGCTATTCATTCATGACATTTGAGAACAGTATTTGAGATTTGAGTTGACAGTTTGAGTTGACAGTATATATACTGTATGACAAAATGCATAGTTATCTATTCATCGCCGGTGGCACGAACGGGCAAGGCAGCAATGAACCCCCCCCCCCACCCCCCCCCCCCCCCCCCCCCCCCCCCCCCCCCAATCGGGTAAAGTTACATCCGGGCCTGAAACCAAGTTGTGTCACGATCGAGGCCCACGTACAGCACAGCACAGGAATGACAACGAAACGGGGAGTTGAATTGAAAGGACGGCTGTCACTACGTGAGGGGAGTATACACGTGTGCAGGCGGGAGAATTGATTTGCTCGTTCACTGAATGGCTGAATGTCCTCATTCTCCCAGGGAACCATACGGGAATAGAGGGAGCAAGTCGTTTGATATGGTAAGTGCCAAGCTGCCCGCATTTGATTTAATTTCCCTTTCAGTGACTCTGCGCCATGGAGCGCCTCTCATCTTCCCACGGAGGCACGCACAGTTTACCCAATGTCCTATGGGGAGAATCTGCTGATTATACAGACAACAAATACCTCAAAACACAATCTGCTCTGAACACAACAGACAGACATTATTTGCACTCATCAAGGAAGTGATAGGCTAACACTTTTGAACTAAAAAAGTTTTGAGGAACATGTTGGGGACAAAAGGCAGGCGGATAGGGTTTACAGTTGTATTTCTTCCAAACAAAAGCTGTATATCAGGGGTGGATCTAGGCATGGGCATGGCAGGGGGAGGGGGGGGGGGGGGGGGGGGGGGGGGGGGGGGGGCTCTAAATACCCAGTCTGCCCCGCCAAACACGATGCCATGCAAAAAAGCCAAGAAATTCCAAATTAAAGTGCTTATATTTAAAATGATTTGAACACTACTACTGCTACTAAGTAACTACAGCTGTGTCACCACTAAACAAACAGCGTTTCATCATTGAAAACAGAAAACTCTCCAGACTTTAGCTTTATGCATTCTGCGTGTCTGTTGCAACTTCAACAACAACTGATGTTATTATTGATGCTTTACTTGCCTAATAAAAAGTCCTGTAACCGAAAATGGTATGGGTGCGGCTTCATCCCTGTGGCGCAAAGCGCCCCCATACCATTTTCTCTTACCCTTCAACATGTTCTCTTTGCCCCCCCCCCCCCAAATGGGACATCCGCCCCTGCTGAATATGCTACCCCAAGTTGCAGATGATTGGATGTTGGATGATTAAAGTTTGCATTGTGGTAAGGAGGACAAAGTACTGTGCGACTCAAAGCTCACTGAAAGACAAGAACGTTAAGAAAAGAAAAGTCCAGCGAGCTTCGTTTTTGAAGGGGAAGAAAAAACGTAGGCTATAGTACACGAGAAAAAGAAAAAAAAGGAAACTGAAAAATCCAGAAGGAAAGAATGTATTGTATAGTGTAGCACTTGGGCCCCGTATAATTTAGAAATAAATGTTCAACACAGCACACCAAAAGTTGTAAAGCTCATTCAATGCATAAACGAGCAGGGCGACTGTTGAGTTCAATTACAGCAACTACAAGAAATTTTCGGTTACTGCGTTTGCCTGTGTGTGCGTGGTGTGTGTGTGTGTGTGTGTGAGTGTGTGTGGGTGTGTGTGTGTGTGTGTGTTGTATTCATCCCATAGGAGGGACAACCAGAAGGCAGGACAGTCAGAGTGTTTACTCAAGCGAAAAAAATGATGGTGGTCAAGCCTTTTGCAAAACAATGAAGCCCTGGAGTGTCATGATGCACTACCCGTGACACCAGCACTGTACCACCAGCAGATGTGCTTTAATGCCATGGATAGGTGGCATATGACCCACTGCAGGAGAGGAAAAACAAATAGAAATGGACACTCCATGGAGTACTTATCCCTGTCAGGCCCTTGCAACATAGCCTGTGTAAGGTCCAGGGGCGGATCTAGGCATGGGCAAATGCCCAGTCTGCCCAATGAAACATGATGGCATTCAAACACCCAAATTTTCAAAGATATTTCAAATTCAAGTGCTTAGAATTAAAAATGATTTGAAACACTAGTAATGCTACTAACTAACTACAATTGCGACGCCACTAAAGCATTTTATCATTGAAAACAGAAAACTCTCTGAGTCAGACCTTTAGCTTTCTGCATACTGCATGTCTGTTGCAACACAACTGGTGTTATTATTGATGCTTTGGTATGAAGTCGCCCCCTTACCATTTTCTCACCCCCCCCCCCTCACCCCCCCAATTGGGAAATGTTACATCCGTCCCTTATAAGGCCATGGGTTGCAGCTGTCAAAACCTTAACCGGACGAGGCGAGTGTGTTGAAGTTGAAAAAGTTTCTATGACACACCTTTCAACTTTTCAAATTGCTTTTCAAACTGCCTCTAGTGTTCATAGACCCAAAAATTCCCCTGCCATGCGCGGTCCGAAGTCTTTATAGCAAAAAATAAACAAAACTGTTTCACTACTCACCATGCAAAACAAAGGCAGGTTTTTGTGTTGTCCAAAGTCAATTCTCCAGGCAGGAGAATTGACTTTCTCCATTGCTCCACTACCTTCTCTGCAATACACTTTTTTTTTTGGCAGAAAATATGTCTGTCCACCAGATGGGAATTATTTTTGTTTTTACCCCACTGCACCACTCCACAAAGCAGCACACCTGGCAGGGTATTGGAGAGAACCCTGGACCAGAGGTAGTACCCTCTCTGGTCAAAAGTTGAAGTGCTTTTGGAGGCGTGGTAAATGTTGCACTTTTATGGCGCTTTATCCAAAGTTGTTAACAAATACCTTTAGATGGCATAAGATTGACCCCAGGGACGGATGTAACATTTCCCAATTGGGGGAGGCAGGAGAAAATGGTATACCATTTTCGGTTACAGGACTTTTATTGGGCAAGTAAAGCATCAATAACATCAGTTGTTGAAGTTGCAACAGATACATAGCATGCATGAAGCTAAAGTTTTCAATGATGAAATCCTGATGGTTTAGTGGTGACACAACTGTAGTTAGTTAGTAACAGTAGTAGTGTTTCGTTTCAAATCATTTTAAAGCTAGGGTAAGTGATTTGAAATTCATCGTGCAGTACCAGCCTGGTGCACTAGGGGCGCCCAAGAGTAGCTACACTATGTGAACCTGCTGCTCGATCCTGATTGGAGGAGAATTCACCCACTACCTGGGGAACTTTTATTAGCTCCTCTGCTAACGTGGGGGAGGGGGAAACTCCATATAGGTCTGCACACCTTATAATAGAGCATTTTAACAGAAAAAAATATTTTTTGGGGTGATATCTGACAAAAGTGAAATCACTTCCCCTACCTTTAAATATAAGCACTTTAATTTGAAATAGCTTGGGTTGTTTTGCATGCCATCATGTTTGGTGGGGCACACAGGGCATTTAGGGGGGAATTGCCCCCCCATGCCCATGCCTAGATCCGCCCCTGATTCACCCATTCACGCAGACAAATAATGGAGGAAACTATGCAAAGCACACACCTACTCGTCAGGGAACAAGTTGAGATTCAGGACAATTCAACACCAACTCTGGGGATCTATCTATCTACCGGCCACACTGCTACCCCTGAGCCACTGCCGCTCTGTGACCTACGGCGCCGTTCACACCTGAGAGAGAGCTGTCTCCTGTCTCTTCTGTGATTTGCACGGTCTGCAATGCATTTCCAATGGGAGTCACGTGGTTGGCGAGACATGATGCTTGTCCCCTGGCTGTCTCCTATGTTCCTCCCCACATGGAACAATGTTGGCTTGCCATACCACGCGACTCCCATTGAAACTGCTTTCTGTGCAACCAGAGCCTTAAAGTAGAAAGAGTTGCGTCACTCCATAGGCCACAGTGCCATCTAGAGACAAGGCTCTGATAGGCCAAGGCTCAGTCACGTGACCTCATGGAGTCAAGCCAGTTGACCGAAGTCTCACAGCTAGTCCCGCAGTATGCGCCCTCCATCGCGGAAATGTCAGTTCTTAACAGTATGTGAATGAGGAGGGACTATTCTGCTCTTTCAAGTCGTAAATATAATTATGTCGTTTGCAAACCATAAAACAAACTGTAAGAAAATATAACCGGGGACATGTTTTCTTTCTTTAATTGGCTGCATGTCTGCAAATAGCCATTATTACACAATGGTTGTTCACACGTTGTCTGTCCGCTGGGTTCCATTAGATCCATTCACTGTGGTAATGTGTTTGGCTGACCATGCCTTCTCCATAGCGCGTGCATGCGCGAGACGCCGTGGAGGCTGCCGTTAGACTGTCGTAATGAAGTGAGAGGGAGTGTCAGTGCTCTGTCTCTATAGAGTGCAACATACAGAAGAAGGAGCCTAATGGATGTTGCGTGAATGATGTGCCTATACGTCATTTTTTGAAGGGCACTAGCTATAGAGAGATTAGCCTCACACACACACACCTGTACAGGGGCGAAAGCACCAGTCATGCATAGTTGACACAATTGTTTCAAAATAGACACGCACGCCTCAGAAAAAAAAAAAAAAAACAATAATGTGTTTTGTTGGGCAGCAGCCAGCCGCGTTTCTAACCCTTACGGGTCCATTATATACCCCTTCCCAAATTTTGGTAACGGGAGGCTCCAGGGAAAATGTCCTGTAAAATGGCGCCCCCCAAGGAATAAAATTATGAACTATTTTTAAACTAAAGAACATATATATCAGGGCTTGACACTAACACTTGCCCGCTTGCCCGGGGCAAGTAAAAAAAATGGTGGGGCAAGTGAAGACTGCTACCTGGTTGCCCGGTCGGGCAAGTGTTGCAACTTAGTCCACTATAACACAACACAAGATAAATTTGTCTTGAAGGCAGTCATTGCACTCTGCCTCTGTGTCTTTCCCTGCTTTCTAGATATCCACAATTCCAGGCTGGATTTGGGAAACAAAACAGGCAAATTAACACATCAAAATGACCATTAATCTTCTACAGTGTAGACCTGGGCTAATTAAGATGATGAATTTTAACTCTTGAGAGTGTAAAAATGAAACCAAATGGACCCGCAAGGGTCATTTGGTTTCATTTTTTACGTTCTCAAGAGTTACATCTGGTTAACCAACTTAACTGGGGACCACCTGGAACCTGGGGGGCAAGTGACCATGACCTGAGGGCAAGTAGAAAGTCCGCACACAGCGATCTGCTCCACAGTGTTTTATTGTGTTTTAACACAATAAAACACTGTGGAGCAGATTGCTGTGTGCGGATTTTTTTCCTTATTTTTATAGTACTTGTTTTTAGTTCAGCACCAGCACTTTATGGATGTGCGCAACAACTCCACTTAACTGAGGGCAAGTAGAACCTGACTTGCACTTGCCCGATGGGCACGTGCCTCCGAGACCTTAGTGTCAACCCCTGTATATATACATGTTTTAAAGGTTCAATTCTTCTAGTTATAGAGGACATGTATAATGTGTTCATCCATATTGGTCTTATTATCCTGGGATCCTTTTAAAACCTCTGCATGGGCGCCCCCCTCTCCTCATGGCGCCCTAGGCAACTGCCTTGTCTGGCTAATGGCAAAAACGCCCCTGGTAGCAGCAAAAAAGCGTGTACATTTTAGTCCTGCAAAGGGTGGAACACATCCTAATCAGAGTGCACTGCAATATAGCCGCTGGAGGGAGACTTCTAGCATCATAGGGCCGACGGTTAGGATGAAGCGTCAACCCTGTGCAGGGGTTGACACTAACACTTGCCCGCTTGCCCGGGGCAAGTAAAAAAAAATGGTGGGGCAAGTGAAGACTGCTACCTGGTTGCCCGATCGGGCAAGTGTGCGACTTAGTGCACAATAACACAACACAAGATAAATTTGTCTTGAAGGTGGTCATTGCGACCTGGGCTAATTAATCATTCAGCGCGATCGGATTTTCTTTGTTTTCTTTCCACTGCCGCGGCTCAAACTAGTTCGATCGGTAAAAAAGCCCTTATTTTGAAGCTCAGATCTCCTAAACAGGATGTGCTGTTTCTGTTATGCTGTGTCTGTTGTCTTGCCTAATCGATCATCTGGCGATGTACCCAAAAACATCCGGGTCACAAGTCAGGAAGAGCTGTGTAGCCCTGGCTGCTTAACCCATGCGCCAGCGACATTGAGGGGGCAAACCGGAGGAGAGCCGTTTGAATGCATTGGGCTGAATGCATGTCAATGGGAAGGGAAAAAAAAAAGTTGTCCCCAATTCTGTCCCAAATGAAAGTCAGCAACGGGATGATCATCAGACGATGCGCACGGACTAATAGTTGGATTAAAGAATGAAATCTACATCTCGTCGTGATACGAGCCGTCCGCGTGACCGGCGGGGGGGGTCTCCACGGGATGTCCACGAGCAGCTCGAGAACGGCGCTTTAAGAATTAAGGGGTGCTAATTCAGATGATGAATTTTAACTCTTGAGAGTGTAAAAATGAAACCAAATGGACCGCAAGGGTCCATTTGGTTTCATTTTTACATTCTCAAGAGTTACATCTGGTTAACCAACTTAGCTGGGGACCACCTGGAACTACTCCAGTTCCTAGCATATATGCCTGTTCGCAATTTTGCGTCATGGGAATTTTCTCACTTGAATTGAGTCAAGGGGTCCCTAGACATGAAAAATCACCGAGTTGCTTGTCCGTCATAGTGCCACGAAGGGCGTAATGGCCGAATCAAATATGGCCGCCATCGTATATGATGAAAATCCAAATTTGTGTACATACACATGCAATACCTCTATCCTGACTAATTGGGGGGTGGGGAATTCATTTCTGATGTTTTTATGACCATTTTGGGTTGTTTTGACCTTTAAAGGTCACGGTCAAGGTCATTTTGCTATTCCGAAGACCTAATTTGGCCTAATTCATATAATTCTGACAAGTATGACTCCTGGGTGATATTGATATTGATAAGTATAATTTTGATGGGATTGGTGGACATTGTGAAGACATTGGTTTTGCTTAAAGGGCATGCAACCACTACTCTTCAGCTACTTCGGGGGAGGCCACATGGAAGCTATCTTCTCCTCCCCATTTTAACTGACCTTTAACTGAACTGTCAATTGTATTTTTTTCAAAAACTGAATAACAATTTTGTCCCCTACTATCACTTTTACTTTTATTTTTATGATTTAGAACAAAAGATAGACAATACATATAGTAATCATATATTTATCTTTTTTAAGTGAGTGCTGAAATTATTAAATAAAAGTGCCAAAGTGATACAAATAACAATATTCAAGTATTTCCCCTCCAAGTGGATACTGTATATGTGGACATGCACACTATTTTTCTCCATGAATGCAGAATGTAATGCAGCAGGACAGCCACATCATTGTGTGTCACACTTGCCTGCACATTGGACACTGTGAGCTGAGTGCTGACTTATGGTAAGGGTTTGTGGTAAGGTTTTGATGGCAGAGGTGGACAAAATGCTCTCCCATCCCATCCATGCTCCATTGGTGCTAGTTTTGCCTCTGGTTCCTTGGATGTTGCCAGCAGGTTGCAAGCCCTATGCACCAAAAAAGCACCCTGTTTAATGTGACCTCTGATCAAACTGCTTGTGGGAGGGATAGCATCAATTCCAGTACTGACACTGAAATTTCTGTCTCACCAAAGTTCATCAGATATTTTATTGGGTCAGTAACCATGGCAGCATATTTGGTGCCCACCTTATAATGGATTGCATTTTTATAGCGCTTTTCCAAGTGCTCAAAGCATGTTACAATGTTCCATTCATTCATACATTGGGAGGTGAAGCAGTGACCAGTCGACGCCAGCGTCCTCACTTCCCACATTCACACACCAATGGTGGCAAGCTCACACCAACCAACTCATCGGAGGCAATTTGGGGTTCAATGACTTGCCCAAGGACACGTCGACATGTAGACAGGAGGAGCCGGGATTCAAACATCCACGGATCATTGGGCGACCTGCTCCACCTCCTGAACAACAGCTGCCACACCTTGCTCATGCAGTCCTCTCCAGTCAAGATATGTGCCTGATCACAGTCTTGGCTAGGGCTGTTCAAAGATAAGAGACTACTTGATGCTTGTGGCAGCATGAGTCGCTTACCGTACTGCCATACTGCTGCCAATTTTCCTTCACCCTCAGTGCTTGGAAGTACTGTAGGTGTAATTTAATAGTAAGGCAAAGGTGTCTGTATCTTTGGAAACTATAAGAACTCTCTTGCACTGTTTAACGTGAATAGCCCACTCCATATGCACCACACTAGCCTGGTGACAGCTTCCTCAATTCATTTCAAGAGATCAGGGATGTCCTCGCCACTAGCCACCTTTGCTGAGAGAACCTCATTGTCGTGGACGACAGAGCTGACACTGATGGTATTGCCACAGGCTTGACTGCACACCATATCCTGAACTAACAGCTGGATATTCTGCTTGTTCTCTGAGTTGCTGGGGAATGGGTAAGTCTCTGTTCATGCCAATGATGTCAATGGCTGCTGCTGAGTCTTTATTTCACATGTCCTCCACTTCCTTTGGAGACCTCTCAATGTAGGAATCACTTGTAGAGGGGTGACATGAGGTCTACCACAACATGAGTGGCAAGAGCAGATGTTACACTCAATTGGGTGAGATCAAGTCCAGGCTCAATCTCACTGACAAGAGTTGAGTTGTTGATATGAGCTGGAAGGTCATGATCAACTATGCTTCTTCAAAATGGTTGTTGGGCCTTCTGTGATTGCTCATTGAAGTGAGGTAGCTTCCTCTTGGGTATGGTTGGTTCATTTTCTTATTCTTCTCGACTACCCCCTCCTGTCTGTATGAGCAGTACACATGCCCCCATTTTCTAGACAATTGAGCGACACAGAGCGACCCCTCTATCTACAGCCTGCTTTGTGAGCAGATTGTGCAGTGCTACTGCTACAGGCACATTGACAATGGCTTTAGATTCTGTCACTCTAACATGAAGTCCGCAGCTTCACACATTCTTGCTGAATGCAAGGCAGAGAGTGGTGCACAGTGCATGCTGAAGATGGAATTCTGTGTGTTTTTGGGGGTGGTTGTTGGTGAGAAGGTTGAGGACGTTGGTGATCAACCCAATCTCATTATTAAACAAGAGATGAAACTCTGCAACAGCGTTTGCATTGCTTGTGGCTCGTACTACATAGTGACTCCAGGACCCTTTGACACCCGCTGAATGGTCTACTTAACCTTCATGTCACTCCTACAGCACAGAACACCTTGACGATCCTGAACTCACTGACCAATTGAGAAATGCCGGTAGAGCTCTGGATGTGTGAACTCTAGCCCTTGATTTGCACAAGATACCATGAGCATGATGCAGGCAGTTTATGCATTTACACTTTGCAAAGATCGGCATAGTCTCAAATGTAATTTCAGTTTCCTTTCCATTCAGAGACTACGCATTTTTTATTACAGCTACCAACTCCAGAAAGTGAGGCTTGGCCTCACTTTCCTTCTCAAACTCCAGAGTTCCTGATTAAATTTCTCTACTTGTCCTATCAGGGCATCAAACTGATCTGGGGAACGTTGATTTGCAGCCAGCACACATCCTGTGTTAGCACTGGATATGCAACTTTGTCCTTGTGGGGCCAGAACATCTCCCACTGGAGCGACCCGATCACATACATCCTTTACAATCAGCATCCCCAGAGCCAGACATAATGGCTGTCGTTTAACACTGACTCTATTGCACCATGTTATGCACATGTAGGCCTACTAAGGTTTATGAAAAAACAAGATATATCAGTATCAGATTTGAATAATGAATAAATGTCAGAATTAGTTGAAATAGACCATTGCACCTGTTATTACCCTTAACAATGGTTGGTTATGGTCTTTGGAATAGCAAAATGACCTTGACCATGACCTTTAGAGATCAAAACCACCCCAAATGGTCATAAGTTCAGTTAAAGGTCAGTTAAAATGGGAGAAGCAGCTTCCATGTGGCCTCCCCCGTAAGTAGCTGAAGAGTAGTGGTTGCTTGCCCTTTAAGCAAAACCAATGTCTTCACAATGTCCACCGATCCCATCAAAATTATACTTATCAATATCAATATCACCCAGGAGTCATACATGTCAGAATTATATGAATTAGACCTACTGCACCAGTTTTTAATCATAACGATGGCCAAATTAGGTCTTTGGAATAGCAAAATGACCTTGACCGTGACCTTTAAAGGTCAAAACAACCCAAAATTGTCATAACAACATCAGAAATGAATTCCCCACCCCCAATTAGTCAGGATAGAGGTATTGCATGTGTATGTACACAAAAGTTGGATTTTCATCATATACGATGGCGGCCATATTTGATTCGGCCATTACGCCCTTCGTGGCACTATGACGGACAAGCACCTCGGTGATTTTTCATGTCTAGGGACCCTTGACTCAATTCAAGTGAGAAATTCCCATGACGCAAATTGCGAACAGGCATATATGCTAGGAACAGGAGTAAACCCTCTCAGGGACCACCTGTTGAAAAACCCTGGTTTAAAGCACCCAAGTAGGAATTTCACTTAAATGCAAAATTTACAATATATTTTTGGGGGGGCAAGTGACCATGACTGAGGGCAAGTAGAACCTGACTGGCTCTTGCCCGATGGGCAAGTTCTTCGGAGACCTTAGTGTCAACCCCACAGTGAGGTTAGGTTTGTGGTATAGGACTTCAGTGTTCTGTATCTTAAATCAACAATATTATGTGTGAGTACGAAACAGAGAATGTTTGCATTCGTCATCTTTGTTGAAGAAAAGCCCCCTCACCCTAATTAGGTACTATGGAAATTAAAATACAAAGAAACAAAACAAGCTAATGACCCAAAATACATTTTTGTCTAATCTTATCTTTCATAATATGAAAGATAAGTAAGATTAGACAAAAATGTATTTTGGGTCATTAGCGTGTATATATTATATATTATATTACAATATATTATATTGGTTTAAACCCCATGGAAATGTTGTATTAAGTCTTAGAATCCATTGTTTTTCTGCAAACTTCTTCTCCCCCCTTGTCCACGTTTGGTTGGATTATAGGCCACACTAATTCCATGTCCCATAAAATGCTGTACTATTAGCGACATCTCCTTTGCATTATTGATGTTATATCTATGCTGGTTTAGTCTGCCTGCTATTGTGTTCCTGGTTTCTCCTATATATTGTAGATTACATTTGTTACATGTGATTAGACAGTTTTTTTTTGGTTGCTGTTAGCAAGCATGCCATCATGTTTGGTGGGGCCATCATTTAGGGGGGCATTGCCCCCCCCCCCCCCCCCCCCCCCCCCCCATGCCCATGCCTAGATCCGCCCCTGGACCAAATCCTTGTATCCTTATCGTATAGCATTATCATTTCATGTGTTGTGATTATAGCCTGCAGACTGTCAATCTGTGTGCAATGCAACACCGCCGCCCGCCCACCACAAGTACCACACTGACAATCACATGCGGTGATGGGAGAAATAAAGTCATGCTATGAACAGATATCGGGGTGGGCATTGGGTCAATATTTTGACGGGCGGGGAGGATTTCATCTTGATTTCTATGCAAGCGTATTGGTAATGGGCGGCTCAAGGAACCGATCGTTGGCGGACGGGGCGGATGCAGGTTTCAAAAATTGGAGCCATGCAGGATTCTGATGTAAATGACATCATTTGACAGGGAGAACCATTATCTTGACAGGAACCATACCGCAGCCAGCCAACACTCTTCGTTCAGCACACTAGCCTCCGACAGGAGCAGATCATAACAACATACAACACAAGGAACAGTGATCTGCTTCATCAGCAGATGCCAAATTGTGGTGCGCATTACTGGACACCGACATGGAAATACAAACTCAGAGCGACTGCATTAATTATACCTCCTACATTGTTATTAATCAAAACAGCCATAAAAGGATGACAGCCTTACTCTGGTCCAGAATAAACCAGTGTATGTCCACAGGCATGATTGACTGTGAAGAGGCCAGACTCTGAACTAAGCTCAGACTGGCAAAAAAAAAAACACTGCAGGGCAAAAAAAAATTCTGGGACTGCGTTTCCAAAGACAGAGCCAGTGGAAGGCAGAACAGAGAGGAAGTGCTGCCAAAGATGTACACAGACAGACATACACACACACACACGCGTACACGCACGCACGCACGTAAGAACGAACATGCACGCACGCACGCAAACACACAACGCACACTGCACCTTCTTATCTTCTCTCTTTTCCAATTAATGGATTGCATTTTTATAGCGCTTTTCCAAGTGCTCAAAGCGCTTTACAATGGTCCATTCATTCATACATTGGGAAGTAGAGCGGCGAACAGTCGACGCCAGCGTCCCCACTTCCCACATTCACACACCAATGGTGGCCAGCTCACACCAACCAACTCATTGGAGGCAATTTGGGGTTCAGTGTCTTGCCCAAGGACACTTCGGCACATAGACAGGAGGAGCCGGGATTCGAACCGCCGACCCATGGGTCATTGGACGACCTGCTCTACCTCCTGAGCCACAGCCGCCCGCCCGCAATTAACATACAGCAGGGCTGCCCAAAAGGTAGATGGTGATCTACCAGTAGATCACATAGGCTGTGCAGGTAGATCACATGACAGTCCCCACCAGCACTTGGACCCTTATAGATCTGTAACTCTTGAGAGCGTTAAAATGAAACCAAATGGACCCTTACGGGTCCATTTGGTTTCCTTTTAACGCTCTCAGGAGTTATATTTACACTCTCAACAGTTATATTTACACATCTGAATTACGTAATTTTCCACACAATTAGAAAATGGAGAATGATTGTTATTTTGACCAACGTTTTGCCAGTTCTCTTTCCCAATTGAAAAAAAAAAACATGAAAGTTCTTAGTTCACAAACTGTCAACTCAGACCTCAAATACTGTTTTCAAAAGTCATTAATGGCATATACAGCAAAACCTTCCAATTCTCCCCCTCTATTTTTCATTAGAAGTGCATTATTCTTAACTCATTGACAGTAAGTAACACCATCACCACTATTTCAAATCTCTCAAGCTTTCTAGGGGGCCTTGAAATAGATTTTCAGTACTGGAACAATCGCATTTTTTAATGTGTAGATCTTGTTGAGCCAGTTATTTTGAAAGTAGCTCTCAAGTGAAAAAAAAGTGTGGGCATCCTTGACATACAGTATAACTGATACATATATTTTGTACACACTTTGAGTTTCACTTGCACTGTGGCTTATACTGTGTAAGGCTATAGCAAAGGCAGAACTCAAGAAAGAAGAGTGACGTCTGTGTTCTTAAATGCCAGATTCATTCAAGGGGCCACTCCTGGACGTGACAGCTTGACAGAGTGGCACCCACAAAGTGGCCGGGCGCGTTTTTCCCTCAGATAAAGATAGCTGGAAAATGATTTGATTCTGCCCTTCATTCACCACCTCCAGCTGGATGTACAAAGTGTCTGAGACCTGCTGGAAAATTGGATTTTGTTGTTGTTGTCGTCGTTGGTCTCTCTGGAGTGAACAGACGCACATCAGATAACACGGGAGGGCTAGGAGCGGGTAGGAATGATTGTTGTTTCATGCATAAAAGGCTCTTTCAAACATGCACAATGGAGGAGGATGCGGTCCTTGACCCAGTTAATTAAAAAAAAGAAAAAACTCTGGATGTTACAAACAACAGTCCCTTTGAAGTTACATACAACCGGCCTATTCATGTTCACAGCTTAACGCTGCTCTTTTTCTCTCAACAGTTTTAATTTAGCTGACCAAGGAATGTGCACGGCATCTCAAACACGCCGGTACACTGGATACAGTAGCGCTGCACGTATGCAACTCTTGCGTGGCGGTTAACCACTATAAACCACTTAAACCCTACGTGCTTAGTTCACATATCCATGTTATTTGTGTGGATTTAGAATCTCCACACTAAATCTCGGTTGTCTCCACGAATAGGCTCACATTATCGTAAGTTCACAATGTGTCAAAAACCTGCTGGGAGATCCTGCAAATACTACTATATTCAATTCCTGCACACGATTCTACATGAATTCAAACCTATCTGTGACTGCTCAGTGCAGGTGGAGCCTGCGAGATGGATGGATTTTAATTATTGTTTAAATTCCTAATATTTTTTTAAAAAAAGTCAAGAATAAAAAATAAAAAATATAGTTATGGACCCTAGAGACCATACCTGGGCATTATGCGGCCCGGGGGCCATATGCGGCCCTTTGGCTGACTCTGACCGGCCCGTGAAAGGGTACCGTGGTTTTCAACCAGTGGTCCAGGGACCACCGGTGGTTCTTGAGAGAGTTCCAGTTAAATATGGAACGTTGGTTAACCGGATGTGATTCTTTGAGAGCGTAAAAATTAAACCAAATGGACCGGAAAGGGTCCATTTGGTTTCATGTTTCATGTTTGCTGTCAAAATGTTCTTACTCTTGGTCTTACTCTTACCTTTATCTTGAAAATGAATTAGTTCTGATGTGGTGTCATAATTCAACCTAACGGAAATGTTGACATGGCACACTGACTGAAGAAAATACACACACTCCACTTCATGTCAAAAAGGTTGCCAGCACCTTTGACTGTGGGCTCATGCATGGGCACTACCTTTTGTCCCTTCTCCTCCTCTACACCAAATTTCTTCACTATATTTGATATTATTATTCTTGCCTGTCATGACAATAGGGACGCTAGGGTTCAAGTGGTTTTAAATGCGACGCCCTATCCATGTACAGCATTTCTTCATCTTGGCACTTGGGCACATAGAATCAGATCAGGAGGAACCAGCACAATACGCTACAGAAGCCAAACCTCAAAGTAATCCTAGATTAACCACACGGTGCTACTGTGCGGTTAATCTTCCCCTTCTTGCATTCGAAAATAATAGGGTTACACAGCCAATGAGAGCTTTGTTTCACATGGCATAGCCGCGCGGCGCGGGCAGCATGAGTAAACGAGTCGAAACGTGCATGGCGTCCGTGCAGGGTGGGTGACAGGACTGGGGCTTTATACCTTTGTGTCCTGAACGCGTTTTGGTGTTTTATCTGTTGAAAAATAGCAGATCAACAAGCTCATGTCGCGCCACCGAGTGGCGCGACATGAGCTTGTTGATCTGCTATTTTTGAAAAATTATGAAAATGTGCTGCAGATCTCTGAATAAATTATTTTGGGTGCAAACATTTTTAACGCCAGTTTTGCTTCTGGGGGATTCCTAGAACAACATGTTTTCAGGTGGGGGTCTGCAGCCAAATATGGACAATTCTGGGGGTCCTTGGCATGAAACATGTTAAGCATCACTGACACAGGAACATAGATTTTTCAGAGAAACTAGAATCTGTCAGAATCTAGCATCAGAAACTAGAACTAGTCACAAACTAGAATTTACTGTCAGAAAGTACAATCAGGTGTCAAATAGAAATATTCTTAGATTTGCGCATCATTTTTCACAATTTTTCAAAAAGAGCAGAACAACAAGCTCATGTCGCGCCACTGGCGCGACATGAGCTTGTTGATCTGCTATTTTTCAACAGATAAAACACCAAAACGCGTTCAGGACACAAAGGGTTATACCGCAGATGGATGGCCTTGTGACAGACAACGGCCCGGCCCATCCACCTCTCTTTCCCGGAGATAAATAATAGGCGGGGGCAGCGAGCAGAGACGGCCGGGAGGGATGGAGTTCTCCCTGTGAGTCGCTGCTCAAAGAGCGCCGCCGTTTATCACTGTCACAGCAGCCAAACCCATGTTAGACAAACACGCGGGCGTTCCCAACACGCATGTATGTACGTTGTACGCTCTCAGTCAGTTTTAATGCAAGGACACACAGGCAGGTATGTATGAGTGCGCGCACACACACACACACACACACACACACACACACACACACACACACACACATACTGTACACATGCTGTTCGTTGCAAAAAAAAGAGTGTGTGTGGCGGAAAAAAAAACAATATCGCTCACGCACAAATTCTCTTCACAGTAGTGTGCAGCATGCATATATTTTGGGCGGCAAACGTGCCCTTATAATTTGAAAAACACGGCGCTGTACTACAAAGACGGATGGGCATACATACTCCTACATGAGCAAATTACCAGCAGCCTCTTGCTGAAACATCGAAACAAGGTTATATTCCCCCATGTAGAGTCACAGATGCATAGAATCAACATATATACATACTATATATAAAGTCTACACTAGTGTGAGCTTTGCATTATGTTTTTCTCCCACACACTTCATTGAAATGCATATCCACTGATTTGCAAATAAATTCCTATGTAAATCCCTGTGTCTAGGAGTGCTTGCATGTGTGACCTCTTCCCGCAGTGTTGCCAAACTGCCAAAATCCAAAATGCACTAGTGGCACTTCGAAAAATGCACTAGAATGCGCTAGATGCTCACCTGGAACATACAGATCAAAATGACCATTAATCTTCTACATTCTCTAGTTGTAATCTTCTACATTTTCTAGTTGTGTAGACTAATTCACATGATGAATATTTTAACTCTTGCTCAGGCAGATGTAACATGTCCTGTTTGGGGGGGGTGAGAGAACATGTTGGAGGGACAAGAGAAGATGGGGGCGGCCCCATACCATGGTATGGGGGCCGCCCCCATACCATTTTTGGTTACAGGACTTTTATTAGTCAAGTAAGCATCAATAATAACATCAGTTGTTGCTGAAGTTGCAACACACACGCAGCATGCATAAAGCTAAAGGTCTGACTCAGAGAGTTTTCTGTTTTCAATGATGAAATGCTGTTGGTTTAGTGGTGACACAGCTGTAGTTAGTTAGTAGCAGTAGTAGTGTTTCAAATCATTTTAAATATAAGCACTTTAATTTGAAATATCTTGGGTTGTTTTGCATCGTGTTTGGGGGGGGGCAGACTAGGTATTTAGGGGGGCATTGCCCCCCTATACCCATGCCTATAGATCCGCCCCTGCTGCTGCTGCTGCATGTGTGGCCCCACACACCACCGGTGACGGAAGTCCTTTAGCTCGAATGGCAGTTTACAGCTCAATCCTGTGTGACTGGCTCCTGTGTTTGTCTCTGTACGTATTTCCCTGAACTGGCCACAGGGCTGACAGCTCCACAACAGCAACAAAATGCCCCCGCAACCCGGCTCTGTCACCGGCAACTCATCACCCTCCACTCCCCTTCTTGCCTCCTCTCCCTGGCTGACACCACCAAGCCAACAGCATAGAGTAGAGGAGATTGACAGACAGGTGCAGTAATAGTTGGGGAAGATGGTGAAGGCGAAATATTGAAGCTTTCCACCAGGACCCGAGCGCAACACACAAGGTGATAGGATGTCCCTGGGGGAATGCACTCCCTCCCATGCCACATAATAGATTCTTCTTCCACTAGCCCCCATCCTTCAAAACGATGCGTTGTGAAATCCACACCTCTTTCCTTTACCCAGCTACAGTTATAACCCCTACACCCACGCCATGTCGGCTCAGCCTTCTATAGTGTTTCTTTTTTTTTTCAACTTATTGTTTTTATTTTTATTGTTGTTGTTGTTACAGATCAACGGTACTATAATTTTTACAGAATTAGCATATAAAATTGACAGCAAGAGGAAAACTACATCAGGGAAATGTAAAAAAAAATATAAAGCATTTAACACCGGTTTTAACCTTGTATAATAGTGTACATATTCGCATTTCATATACAAAAAAAAAAGTCAGCAACATTTGAGAGTGAGAAAAAGAAAAGAAAACTAATAATAGATAAATAAAAGTGAAGAGAAAGAAAAAAGAAAAGCGAGAAAGATCAGAATAAATAAAGAGGAAAGAAGAGAAAGGAGGAAAGAAGGGGGGGGGGGGGTCTGCTACGCCACCAGGCTCACAACTCTTAATAAAGAGATCATTCTGTAACCTAACTAGATAGGTCAATTGTTCCATGTCTCTAATTTCCTTGACCTTGTTTAGCCATTGTAGGTAGGTTGGGGGATGTACATCTAGCCAATGAATTGTGATCATTTTTTTGGCTGCCGCCAAAAATATCTGGAGGAGATAAATTTTTGCTCTCCCTTCAAAACCCACTGGGACAATGCCTAAAATAGCAGTCTTGAAGTCAAGTGGGAGGTTAGTATTAAAAGCCCTATTAATATCATCAAAAACCTGCGATCCAAAACTGCTGTAATTTAGGACTTCTATAGTGTTTCACCACAGACTAGATACTAGGAGTTGTTTTAACTTGTGGTTGGTTGATCTCAGGTCTGTTTAAGTCAGGGGTGGGCAATTATTTTTCTCAGGGGGCCAAATGAGATACATAAAAATATTGTGGAGAGCCAAGACTAAAGGCTGAGCTGAATTCTCCAGAATATTCAATTAATTTTCAAGATAAAGGTATAAGCATACCAACCATTTTGACACCAGGACCCTCTATTTATTCAGTGTTTGAGCCACAGAGGACAACCATTTGATGACATTTTAGCACCACAGACCCAAAACTAGAGATTTCTATTGCGTTTGTCCACAATACCAGGCTGGATTTGGGATACAAAACAGATCAAAATGACCATTAATCTTCTACATTCTCTAGTTGTGTAGACATGGGATAATTCACATGATGAATATATGAAACCAAATGGACACCGCAAGCATCCATTTGGTTTCATTTTTACGCTCTCAGAGAGTTACATTTGGTTAACCAACTTTCCATATTTAACTGGAACTCTCTCAAGAACCACTGGTGATCCCCAGACCACTGGTTGAAAACCACAGTACCCTTTCAGGGGCCGATCAGTGTCAGCCAAAGGGCCGCATT
This sequence comes from Benthosema pterotum, assembly GCA_039105355.1. Classification (NCBI taxonomy): domain Eukaryota; kingdom Metazoa; phylum Chordata; class Actinopteri; order Myctophiformes; family Myctophidae; genus Benthosema; species Benthosema pterotum. Next base: position 49,488,839 of record CM076983.1, on the reverse strand, counting down.
TGGCCCCCGGGCCGCATAATGCCCAGGTATGGTTTAAGTCCTGAAACCTAAGCTCAGTAAAATTATGTCCAAAACATAAACCTTATAACCTTAACCTCAGTAAAGCAAGATACAGTAATTGCACAGACTCTTCTACAACAAAGATGGTGAAAGAAAACATTTGTTATTTTGTACTATTTTGTATATATACACACACATTTTTAGGGTACAGAGTACTGTATACTTTAAACTGGAAACCAAACCCTAGTCTCACATGACTTATATTTAGTTAAGGTTGAGCACTGTTACAGTGGTTATAGGATACTTTGCTTGTGGGTTGGGTTTGTTTGTGTTGAACTTTAGGAAGAGACAGCAAAATCAATTTGAGACCACAATGTACATTGTGACAGGTGTGGTAAAACGGTCGTGAACGCTCTAAATTTGTCGCGGCCGGCGAAAACGGTTGCAAACGTTGCCCAAAACGGTCGACTATTCTCTACTAAACCTAACCCCTAACCCCAAACATGACCTCAGTAAAACATATGCCTAAAACTAACCTTAACGCCCGGCCGTTATGCAAACGGTCGTGACTGCTATGCGTGACCGTTGAGTCAGGCTGATGGCCCACAATATCTTTTATACATGCAGTACTGTATGCATTCCCACCAGTGGAGAGTGATATCTGCAGAGCTTCAACAGTTGCTTCCAGTACAAGACATGGGCCTACAGAAAAGCCAGTCTGAAAGAACGGTGAGTCACCTCCTATCATTGTGAACAGTCCCAGAACTGCCACTCCCACATGGGACTAGTCTATACTGTCACGAGAAGAATCCCTGCTCCAGCATTACGGTCAACAACAACGCAAGAGCACTGTCATTGACAATGATCCCGTGGGACTTCTAAAATGCCTAGGAGCATAACAGACCTGCTTAAAGCAGATGCGAGTCACAACTGCAGAGAGTGAAGAAAAACGAGCGAGCGACAGATAGGCATGGTGAAGAGCAGGGGCGAATGTAACATTTCCCAATTGGGGGGGCGAGAGAAAATGGTATGGGGGCGGCTTCATCGCCCGTATGAAGTCGCACCCATAGCATTTTCTGTTACAGGACTTTTACTCGTCATGTAAAGCATCAATAATAACATCAGTTGTTGTTGAAGTTGCAACAGACACGCAGCATGCATAAAGCTAAAGGTCTGACTCAGAGAGTTTTCTGTTTTCAATGATGAAATGCTGTTGGTTTAGTGGTGCCACAGCTGTAGTTAGTTAGTAGCAGTAGTGGTGTTTCAAATCATTTTAAATATAAAAACTTTAATTTGGAATATCTTGGGTTGTTTCGCATGCCATCATGTTTGGTGGGGCAGACTGGGCATTTAGGGGGGCATTGCCCATGCCTAGATCCGCCCCTGGTGAAGAGACAGTGATGGAATGGAAGGAAGGGGGGGCGGAAGTTAAAAAAGGAAAAAAGAAAAAACACCAAACGAGTCACGACAAACGTGCAGCACATTCACCTCCAGTAATGGCAACGCAGAGCCGAGTTTTGATTGGCCGACGAGGGAGAAAGGCATCCGCAGCAGCGGCGCTGTTACAGTATGCTCTGGTCTGATAATAATGAACCGTGAGAAATAGGCTCCTCCATCAAACATTGAAGTGTGTGTGTGTGTGTGTGTGTGTGTGTGTGTGTGTGTGTGTGTGTGTGTGTGTGTGTGTGTGTGTGTGTGTGTGTGTGTGTGTGTGTGTGTGTGTGAGGGGCGTTATTGGCAGACTGCTGCTGTCCTGCGACCAGTGTTGCCAACTTGGCAGATTTGTCACTATATTTAGCTTTTTTCAGACACCCCTAGCGCCAAAAATTAGTGAAAAACTCCTGGCGGAAAATCTAGTGCTTTTAGTGTTTTTTAGTGCTTTTTTCTAGTGCTTTTTTTTGAGAGCGTAAAAATGAAACCAAATGGACCCGCAAGGGTCCATTTAGTTTAATTTTTACGCTCTCAAAGAGTTAAAATATTCATAATGTGTGTTATAGCCCTACTCAACTAGAGAATGTAGAAGATTAATGGTCATGTGTGCTTTCTGTCTCTAGTGCTTCCCTTCAGCTTCTAGCGCATTCTAGTGTGTTTTGGAAGTGCCACTAGCAGTGATGGGCAGTAAGTTGTTACAAGTAGCTAAGCTACATAGCTTAATTACATTTTCCCGTAACTTGTAGTGTAGCTTACTACAATTTTCTAGTGATAGCTTGTAGTGTAGCTTGCTACATTTTTCTAGTGATAGCTTGTAGTGTAGCTTGCTACATTTTTTTTCAAGAGTAACAAGTAGTGTAGCTTACTACTTTTTTTCAAGAGTAACAAGTAGTGCAGCTTACTACATTTTCCCACCCACATTTTCAAATTCCACCCATTTTCAATGGGTAGAATTTATTTGTATACTACCTGTCATGACAAAATGCAGCTCAAAGTGCTTTACAGATGAGAGGATAAAAAAGAAGGGCAAGACAAAACAAACAACATAATATTATGTTTAGAAAGCTGTACATAAAGTTATATATTTATATATATACAGTATATATGTAGTGTTGATGTAGCAAGCTACTTTTGTCCTGTAGCTTGAAGTGTAGCTTACTACATTTTTTCGAGAGTAACAAGTAGTGTAGCTTACTACAATTTTCTGGGGATAGCTTGTAGTGTAGCTTAGCTATGTTTTCTCGAGAGTAACAAGTAGTGTAGCTTACTACATTTTCCCTGTAACTTGCCCATCACTGGCCAGTAGTGCATTTTGGATTTTGGCAGTTGGCAACACTGAGTATAAGGAGGAATGGGGTAAACAGACAGTGACTGGAGAGCCACAGCAGCGTTGCAAATGTGATTTGTGTGCATGCCTGGACCCCAGGGTGATATACAGTGGATAGTCTATTGGGAAGCACTTATGAAACGTCTGGAGATAACAAGAGACTTCAAGACTTCTCTATGGCAAAATAACCTTACAGATGCTTGAAGTCTGAACGCCATACGCAAATGCTGCCGCATGCAGACAGACATGCACACACGCAAGTACACACACACTACACTGCAGTAGAGGGGGGCAGGGGTGGGCAGAGCCACCCAAACGTGCATCCTGCCCACCCAATGAAAGGTAATATCAGTGGTTTTCAACCAGTGGTCTGGGGACCGCCAGTGGACCTTGAAAGAGGTCCAGTTGGTCCCCAGGCAAAATGGTGGGAAGTTGGTTAACCAGATCATGTAACTCTTTGAGAGTTTTTGGTTTCATTTGGTTTCATTTTTACACTCTCAAGAGTTAAAAAATATTCATCAACTGAATTAGCCCAAGTCTACACACCTAGAAAATGTAGAAAATGAGTGGTAATTTTGTATGTTTGACTGTTTTTTTCCGCCAAATCCAGCCTGGTATTGTGGACAAAAGCAAAATAAATCTTTAGTTTTGGGGTCTGTGGGGGCTAAAATGTCATCAAATAGTGGTCCGTGGCTCAAATGCCGAATAAATAGTGGGCCCTGGTGTCAAAAAGATTGAAAACCACTGCTTCATATGAAAAACTTTGGAGTTGCCCATGCACCCTGCCATTCTTCCAGCCCACCCTAGTATAGGGCTGGCTAAATCCGGCCCTGAAGTTATATAAGGAAGAGGTCAGTTAATTGGCTGGAGCCGATGGTCAAGATGGAGTCAGAAAAGAGGAGAAAGAGAGATGAAGATGGAAAAGGCTGAGAGAATGTGTGAGGATGCAACGGTGGATGGAGGTCAATGGTGCCAGGAGATCAAGAAGGAGATCAAGAGAGCGAGAGAGAGAGAGAGAGAGAGAGAGAGAGAGAGAGAGAGAGAGAGAGAGAGAGAGAGAGAGAGAGAGAGTAGAGCAGGGGTGGATCTAGGCATGGGCATGGTGGGGAAATGCCCCCCTAAATGCCCAGTCTGCCCCACCAAACACGATGGCAATGCAAAACAACCCAAGATATTTCAAATTAAAGTGCCTATATTCAAAATGATTTGAAACACTGCTACTATTGCTACTAACTAACTACTGCTGTGTCACCACTAAAACCAACAGCATTTCATCATTGAAAACAGAAAACTCTCTGAGTCGGACCTTTAAGCTTTATTCATGCTGCGTGTCTGTTGCAACTTCAACAACTACTGGTGTTATTATTGATGCTTAATTGGCTAATTAAAGTCCTGTATTAACCGGAAATGGTATGGGGGCGGCGCACCCATACCATTTTCTCATGCCCCTACCCCCCCCCCCCCCATTGGGAAATGTTACATCCGCCCCTGGAGTAGAGAATGCACGGTACGGATGGAGAAGATGGAGTTAAGACACACGCCAGACCAACGGAAACTGAAACTCACATCACTGCTGTCTGCTGGGAGTCCAACTGAGCAAAGAAACGCGAGGCACTGAGAAAAGCCCAGGAGGGACGGAGAGAGAGAGAGAGAGAGAGAGAAGAGAGAGTGAGAGAGAGAGAGAGAGAGAGAGGGAGAGAGAGAGAGGAGAGAGAGAGAGGAGAGAGAGCGTTAAAGAATTATGAGTTGAAAGACAGGATATGAGTTGAAAGACAGGAGGTCACGCGCCTCAGTGGAATGCCTATATCAAAGCAAAGTTGGGTTTCAGATTTTATGTATGAAAAAAAGGGGGGGCGGTTGTGGGATGAGGCTGGCTGCTATACTGCAGTCTTTCTAAAAAAATAATAATGTTTTGGGTGTGTATCGTGATATTCTACTGCTGCGGTTTGGGAATTAATTACGGACTTCATGGCGAAAACGTGCTATCCCACTGAGTTTCTGTCTGCCGATAGGAGCTCACAGTGGAATGTTGTGGAGCATATTTAGCTAGCTTGATGTTAGCTAACTTTGATCATGTACTATAGACCTGCGCAGTGACAACACCGCTCCCGGTTCCACTAGTGTTTTCCCCTATTCATTTTTCTCATAGACTTTCATATAAAGACGCCGCGGAAAAAAGACAACTCGGGTTGTGACAAATCATGACGACAAACACAACATCGTCATATAATATCTAATTTAGCAAGAAGTAGAAGATGGCATGATACAAGACTTTTTGTTTCATTTTTCATCTTAGAAATCATTTGATTGTCCCAAAAGTTTGTGTGTGCCATCATGATTCTTCACGACCCGACGAATGGCTTTGTCCGCGTTGTAATCGTCTTGGTCTATTGGCTGCATGTTAGAGAGGGCCACATTCATCTTTTGGTTACCGCGTCCACAAACCTTATGAGCTATTTCTGAGCTATTATGATATTTTATGCATACAGAGGCAGACCGCCCTGAACAGCAGCGGCCTGTTACTGATCCTTTGGGTCACCCCAGAAATCAGCAATCTCAAGTCATGCCAGACACCAGCAACCTCAGGTCACCCCAGACAGCAGCAGCCCATTATGACCCCTTGGCCTCAAGTCACCCCAGGCAACTGTGGCACTGACTACACCACTAAGATTAAAAACCTGCAAGTGGTGTCTTGGAACATTCTCTGCTGAACATCACTTATCCCGACTTAAGCCATTTTGACTTTCTGACTTTCGATTGAAGTTTCTGACACCAGAGTTTTTGCTCGTTAGTTTCCTAGTTTCCGGCGCTAAAATCTAGTTTTTCACTCAGGAATCGAGTTTCCGGCGTTATAATCTAGTTTTTGGTTTTGGACACCAGATTATTATCTACATTTGCCCCCTCCTCTTCTGAAAAAATGGTGTTCTAGGAATCCCCCAGAGAACCAAAGATTTGAGGTAAAAAAAAAAAATGTTTGCTTCTGAAATAATGCATTTAAACATTTGTGCCATGATTTTCATGATTTTTCAAAAAATATCACACCTCATAGCGCGCCACTGAGTGGCGCGCTATGAGCTTGTAGGTCTGATATTTTTAATAGCTAAAGCATAGTAATACAACACAATGCCAGTGATAGGCAGTAGCTTGTTACAAGTAGCTAAGCTACCTAGCTTAGCTACAATTTCCCGTAGCTTGTAGTGTAGCTTGCTACATTTGTTCTGGGAATAGCTTGTAGTCAAGCTACACTACTTGTTTTGAGTAATAAGTAAAGTTACTTACATTTCCCCACACGCATTTTAGAATTCCGCCCATTTTTAATAGGTAGAAAAACCTCTAATATACATCCCAAAACGTAGACATGCCACCATCCTAGATTCAAACCCACCCCTAGATTATCATTATGATTTTATTTATATTATTTTATTATTATAATTATTTAGAAAGTTGGACATTAAGTTGAGATATATATTTATATATATGTAGTGTTGATGTAGCAAGCTACATCAAGCTACTTTTGTCGTGTAGCTTGCTACAATTTTCTGGGGATAGCTTGTAGTGTAGCTTTAGCTACATTTAGCTTACTACATTTTCCCAGTAACTTGCCCATCACTGCGTAATGCTCAGAACACCAAAACGCGTACAGTACAGTAAGACTTAATGCAGTGCTGAGCCTCATCAAGTACCTCTGTGCCCTCATCCCACCATCGTCTCCACGGGACCGTGAGCGGGGAGAGACGTTGAGTGTCAGCCACTGAACACATAGCACAGCGTTCCATGTGAGTGTGTCTGGCTATGTACCTACCGTTCCGTTCCGTTCGGGAGTGCTTAGGACTCTCCCGCCGCTAATTACGCAAGTCGTAATTAGCTTGCGGGTAAGAATCCACTAAACACCTAATTGTCTATTGACAATGTGCAATGAAGTGCCACAAAACCCTCTATCTCAGTTAGCGTATCGCGTTAGCAGCAGGAAAAAAAAATATAGACTGATGAAAACTGTCAGCCTTTGGGTTTAACCCTTTTTGGTGTTTTAGCTGTTGAAAAATAGCAGATCTACAAGCTCATAGCGCGCCACCGAGTGGCGCGCTATGAGCTTGTAGGTCTGCTATTTTTGAAAAAATTGTGAAAATGTGGTGCAAACCTTTGAATACTTTATTTCGGAAGCAAACATTTTTAACTCAAATCTTTGCTTCTGGGGTGATCCCTAGAACATTTTTTTAGATGGGGGTCCGCAGCCAAATATAGATAATTCTGCTGGTCCTTGGTATGAAATATGTTGAACATCACTGACACAGGAACGTAGATTTTTTTTTTTTTTTCAGGAAAACTAGAATATAATGTCAGAAATTAGAATGTAGCATCAGAAACTACAATTTACAGTCAGAAAATAGAGACTAGAATTTAGTATCAAACTGTCAAAAACTAGAATCTAGAGCCAGAAACTACAATCTAATGTCAGAAAGTGTTGTAGAATCTCATGTCAAAAACTAGAATCTAGTGTCAGAAACTAGAATGTAGCATCAGAAACTAGAATCTCATGTCAGAAACTAGAATCTAGTGTCAGAAACTAGAATGTAGCATCAGAAACTAGAATCTCATGTCAGAAACTAGAATCTAGTGTCAGAAACTAGAATCTAGTGTCAGAAACTAGAATCTAGTGTCAGAAACTAGAATGTAGCATCAGAAACTAGAATCCAGTTCAGGACAAAATAGGTTAAGAAGGGCATAGCGGACAGGCCGTCTGTGCTTATTCAAATTCATATTCAGTATTCTAATCATGACTTTTCAAAGTTGACAGAGATGTGAAAGGCGAGCATGCCAGACACTAGGCACTACGTTTTTTTTAACAGGCAGTACAACTCTTTTTTTAATCTGTTTTTAATTCATAATGCTCTAATTTGTTTTTGTTCAGTTTGTCATTACTTTTGCTACTGTGTGTTTTTTTAGATTTTAGGTTTCTAATTATGTGTTTTACATTGACCGTGGATTATCATTATGGATGCGTTTTGTTTTGGCAACCTCTGTTGTAAAGCCCTCCGTTTTGGTGTTTTATCTGTTGAAAAATAGCAGATCAACAAGCTCATGTCGCGCCACCGAGTGGCGCGACATGAGCTTGTTGTTCTGCTATTTTTGAAAAATTGTGAAAATGATGCGCAAATCTAAGAATATATTCTATTTGACACCTGATTCTAGTTTCTGACCAGTTTCTAGTTTCTGATGCTATATTCTGACAGATTCTAGTTTCTCTGAAATATCTATCTTCCTGTGTCAGTGATGCTTAACATATTTCATGCCAAGGACCCCCAGAATTATCGATATTTGGCTGCAGACCCCCCCCATCTGAAAACATGTTGTTCTAGGGATCCCCCAGATGCAAAAAATTGAGTTAAAAATGTTTGCCTCCAAAATAACATATTCAGAGATTTGCAGCACATTTTCACATTTTTTTCAAAAATAGCAGAACAACAAGCTCATGTCGCGCCACTCGGTGGCGCGACATGAGCTTGTTGATCTGCTATTTTTCAACAGATAAAACACCAAAACGCGTTCAGGACACAAAGGGTTAATGTAACGTGCTAAATAAAGATGACCTGACTTGACGCGTATACAGCTAGTCTCTTGTATCTGTTGGCCTGCCTGCGTCTCTAAGACTATCTGTTGGGATCTGTTGTTTTTTTTTTTTAAAGATGTTACAAATTCAAATCAAAATCAAACAACAAGGTCTGTTGCCATTGTTGCCCAAGCATATGGTAATTTGTATATGCAAAGTAGTTGGAAGATAATTGAACAATAGTGAGCAAACAAGCCAAAAACACAAAATCAAATTCTCTTCCCCCGATCTAGCTGGCACACAGCATACAAAAAATATTATATATTAAAGGAGAAATCCACCCCGAAACACAGAGTGCCTCCATCTACTGTACCTTGATCCATGTGACATCATACATATTGCACTTGATTTTTCTTATGGATTCCCCCTGTTATACATTTCACCCTGAGGTCCAAACCTCAGGGTGCATTTCCGTAAGTTGTCTTTATTCTAATGACGGTATTTCAATACCTCCAAACGTTTTTTTTCCACACACTACAGGACAATCAGGCCTGATTATTTTATTCAGCACACACCACATGATCATGGCCTAAAGGCTGTCCAGAGTGACATACAATGCATGCTTGAGTATCAGTCAACCATTAAAAAATGATGTGTAAAAAAAAAACGTTTGGAAAAAAAAATAGTTCGGGACCATTAATATTCGTTTGCATGACAACCTTAGCATAGGCGTGCATACATAGACGTCAAGGGGGGTTTGAGCACCCCCTAGTGGCCCTCTCTGGACCAACATGCCCTTTTTAAAAGAGCAAAAAGATGCTGAAATGCTGTTTTCTATGCGTTTTTAACCCCCAAAACTCAATTTTAGAGTGCCCTCCTGGTTACATTTGAGCACCTGCCCTTGAAACTCTCTGTGCACGCCACTGGACCTTAGCGAGCGAGTGGTTTGAATCCCGAGCTTCGGTATATAGCCTTACATTATATATATTGATTTTTGTCATAGATGACCCCCCATCTACTGTATGACAAAAATCAAGGACAATATACAGTATATATACAGTATGTCACAGGGATCAAGGTAGATGGATGTTGGTGTGGATTTCTCCTTTAAATTAAAAAAAAAAAAAATCACACTTGTGCAATGTGAGGGTATGTGACATACTGTATGAGTCCATCTTAAGCAGTGTTGTTTTTTGAGAATATTTTGATTTAGCCTTAGTCTTAGTCTTTTCAATAAGACATATTTAGTCTTTTAGTCCCATTTAGTCTTTCTGAAATTTTTTTTTTTGTGTGTCTAGTCTTAGTCGACGAAATGTCAGAAAGGATTTAGTCTTAGACTTGGTAGTTTAGTCTTACACAGATACATTGTAGGTTTATACAACTGTATAGGCTATGTTATACAGATTTATAGTTTTTAGTATGTTTTAGTTTACATACTTAAAAAAGAAAGAAAAAAGTTTAAAAGATAAAAATGTGTCTCATTTCCATTAGTCTTAGGTTATGATTTAGTCTTCGTCTTAGTCTTTTGAAAATCATTTTTGTTAGTCTAGTCTTAGTCAACTAAATATCAAAAACCTAGTCAACTAAGTCTTTGGTCTTAAGTCTTAGTCGACAAAAACAACATTGATCTTAAGAATAGGGGAAAAAGGAAGTTAGTTTACTATGGTGACCTGGATCTGCTCCCTGCAGGAGAACAGCAACTTGTCTTCCCAAGTGGTTACAAGGGCAGATGTGAACTTAAATCTTTTTTAGTTTGTTTGTTTATTTGTCTTTCTGGACGATTGAAGAAGAGATGTAGTGCAAGGCCAGTGGAGAGTGGAAATCCACTAAATCGCTATGGAACGCTCAGTGTTGTTGTTGTTTTTTTTTTTTTTTGTTTTTTTTTTTCCTGTGACGAATTGATACGGTTCTACAACTTAAGGTAAAAAAAAAAACAGCTTGTGCAGAACTCTCCTTTAAAGCCAAAATAGATCCAAGCTGACTATTAGCCGACAACAGCAGGGTCACCACAGCAGCGAATCTTTAATAGAGAATTAAAATTCTCCCAAGCCGCTCAGCACCAAGGACAGGCTGATATCTAAACTTACAGTCCTCAGGCAATGGTAAATCAGGGATTTATTTCTTCCTACTTCTTAGGTAAGGGTTAGAGAGTGGATGTTGTATAGGGAAAAATTTTCATTACTCTGTTATTGTTGTGGCTATAGTGTGACATCAGTCCCTGAGGTTTTGCAGCCTCAATGTTTTCACAAAATAATTTAACAAGTTGTTCTTTTTCTCCTTTCTAAACTTTAGATCACTGTAGTCCATAGTGAGTTCACATGATGATTAATACAAAGAAAACGGAGGAGGTAGTCATAGATCCCAGGTCCATCGGCGATCACACTGTATTGAGCGTCTGTAATAACAACATCAAACAGGTCCCCTCTTATAAATACTGTACCTTGGGGTGCATATTGACGAGGACATGAGCTGGAGAACGCATGTTACTTCTTGCTGCGCTAAGATACATCATCGCTTAGACTTTCTTCATAGATTGTTTGGATTGTTTGGAGTCAGCTTGAATATTATGTTGATTTTTTTACAGGGAAAGCACAGAGTCAATCCTGAGATATGGACTGGTTATAAATCGCAGATTGAGAGACTTATTACAATGGTTGGAATGGGCTTGTCTAGCCCCCCGATCACCCCAAAAGCATTGTCTCCGACCAATTGCATGTTCTCAACTTTGAGTATGTGACAATGCGAACAGGCAGGAGATATAGAGCTCCACCGTTGATAAAGTATAATAGGTATGGATGCTCATTTGTACCTCTCTCGATTAAGCACCTCAATGGCAAGGAGCATTTAGCCCCTACCGTGGTAGGGTATAGCCTATACACACTAGGGTGTATATGTGTGTATGTGTGTAACTGTATTGTCCTCTGTCTACTGTTATCTGTCTGTATGTCACTGTATGCAGCTCTGGTCTCTGACTCCAGGACAAATCTCTCCCACGGGAGACTAATAAAGCTAACCTTGAACCTTCACAAGAACCTAGAATAAAATCTACACTCACAAACAGTGTTGGGCAGTAACTAATTTTAGATTACATATTACTGTAATGTTATTACTTTTGCTCCAAAAAGTAAAGTAACGAGATTACTCTGCAAAAATGGGTAATAAGTAACGCCAAGTTACTTTTTTTAAAATGAGCTTGTTGTTGCATGCAAAAATAGAACAGATGTACAAGCTATTGACAGGTACTGTAACAACAGGTTGTTACAGTACCAGTAGATTGTAGATCCAGTCCACACGCTGCATCCTGCGCAGTTATGTACACTACAAATCGCATTGCTGCTTTATTTTGTAATAAACGGATTATGTTGTACTTCTCTAATTTTTCAAAAGTGGTGTTGAGAACTTGGGAAAGTAATAACGTAATATGTAATATATTACTCTTCAAATCCAGTAATAAGTAAAGTAATGATATTACTTTGTCTAAGGGGTAACGAGTAAAGTAAAGAAGTTACTTTCCTAAGTAATATAGACCAACACTGCTCACAGATACACACCAAACTGCAAGCAGACTATCCACAACATTCATAACACCACTAGTTTCAGTGAAATGCATGCCCAATCATTGCGATGACTGGGACTGAACTAATTACCAAAACATGCCACTATAAAACTCAAGACTGTTTCGAATGAAACATTTTTAAGCAACCATTCAATTAACAGTAAAAAAAAAAAAACATTTAGGCTTCTGGTAAAATGCAGTCTCAGTTGGACCTTTGTATAAACACAATATCTTTTCTTTTCTTTATGCCTAGAGGCAATTATAGTTCCCAAACACACACACAACTACCCACTAATTCAATATTCTGGTCATTTCTAATAGTGCTGTTAACCCTTTATCTATTGAAAAATAGCAGATCTACAAGCTCATAGTGCGCCACAGAGTGGCGCGCTATGAGCTTGTAGATCTGCTATTTTTGGAAAAATCGTGAAAATGTGGCACAAATGTTTGAAATGAATATATTACTTCAGAAACATTTTTCACTCTAGTCTTTGCTTCCGGGGAATCCTTAGAACAACATGTTTTCAGATGGGGGTCTTCAGCAAAATATAGATAATCCTGGTGGTCCTTGGCATGAAATATGTTGAGCATCACTGACACTGGAACAGTTCAGTGACAGTTACGTGACATTTCGGAAAATGTCGGAAAATAAAATCTAGTGCCAAAAAACTACAACGTAGAATCTAGTGCTGGACTTGAAATCTAGCGTTGGGAACTAAAACCTAACATTGGGAACTAGGATGTAGCACCGGAAACCAGAATCTAGCGGCAGAAAGTAGAATGTAGCGTAAGAAACTAAAATTTAGTGTCAGAAATTGGAATATCATGTCAGAAACTAGACTCTAGTCAGTCAGGACACTATGGATTAATAACGGAAGGGCATACTTCAAGAGATTAATAGCTAATTGGCTTGTGCTGGACCGTATAAAGTGCAGAAATGCACCACTACATTTGCTGAGAATAATACTCCCCGACCACAGGTGCCTTGTGGTCTTGTGAGAGGCTTTTAATCACTGCTCAGTATTATCAGCACATTTTAGGCCGTGCCTTCTGAAAATTGCATTGGCTGGGGGAAATCATGTCTGCATTTAGCCTACATTTAAGACGTTTAGCCGACAATAAATTATCCAAGGCGTACAAGCATGCAAGGACACATATTAACCTATTGTGTGATCTGATTCTAGTTTCTAATGCTATATTCTAGTTCACAGGGCTAGATTCTAGTTCCTCATGCTAGATTCTAGTTCCTCTCAGTAGATTGTAGTTTCTAATTGTAGTTCCCGACACTAGATTCTAGTCCACGAGACTAAATTCTAGTTCCTGGCGCGAGATTCTGTGTCAGTGATGCTTAACATATTTCATAGGAAGGATCCCCAGAAATATCTATTATTTATCATCTAAAAACATGTTGTTCTAGGGATCCCCCAGAAGCAAAGATTTGACTTAAAAATGTTTGCTTCCGAAATAATGTATTCAAAGATTTGCAGCACATTTTCACAATTTTTCAAAAATAGCAGAACTAAAAGCTCATATCGCACCACTCGGTGGCGCGATATGAGCTTGTAGATCTCAGTACAGAAAGGGTTAAATCACCAAACCTACAGTACAAGCAATGAATATTAAGTGATAAGTGAAATTGCAAAGCTTAATCTCCCAATGTTGATTATTTTTGCATCAGCCTAAGTTACGAGTCATGTCATTTGGGCTCTGCAAAGCTCACAGCATCATCTGAAAGACACTGTTTCAAGTAGCTCCTGCACAGACCAGGGGCGGATGTAACATTTTCCAATTGGGGGGGGCAGAATAAAATGGTATGGGTGCGGCTTCATCGCCCGTGGCGCAAAGCGACACGGGCGATGAAGCCGCACCCATACCATTTTCAGTAGTGTTTCAAATACTTTTAAATATAAGCATTGAAATATCTTGGGTTGTTTTGCATGCCATCATGTTTGGTGGGGCAGACTGGGCATTTAGGGGGGGCATTGCCCCCCATGCCTATGCCTAGATCCGCCCCTGCACAGCTCCTGCACAGACTAGGCTGTGATGGCTGCTACAATTTACAAATATTTAGCAGATGTTTTGTAATCTAAGAGCGATTTACAGTAAGCAAGGAAAACACAACGCAATGCATCAAATGCATAGAAATAGTACTGTATATTGTCATCTATAGAGCTGAAGCTATACTTCATCAGTATCCAGGGGCGTAACTATCCAGGGCATTTTTACTAGCGTGGCCATGATGATACACAAATATACTGTAGTCTGAGGTGGCCATGGAATCATGGAATCATGGAATTATATACACATACGGGGGTCTGGGGGTCCTCCCACACAGAAAATGTTGTATTTCTTCGATGCTATTTCCTGCATTTTGGAGGAAAGCACCAGTGAACTTCAAATACAATATTTTGTAGTAGTATACACATTAAAACATTGATTAATGCCAATTTTCACATAGTCTGCCATATATTACACTTTACAATCATCTGTTCATTTTCTGTTCATTTTCAAGGGGCTATATTGGCAATTGGCCATGAGAACGCAGGTACAGAATGGAGTAAACTGAGCCACACACAGTGCATTCTCAGCACCACGAGGCCATGAACTGTCAAGCTCAATGTCTAATCTCCATAATCATTACTAATATCAGCCTCCCCTGACATGGGCTCAAACTACCACAAACATGAGGTCCCCAAACTACTGCACATTCACATTATACCTCCACAGTCTAACAAGCATCAAGAACACAGCATCACATTAGCTTTACAAAATACAAAAATACTAATATCAACTTGCCCTGACGTGGGCTCAAGCTACCACAAACATGAGGTCCCCAAACTATTGCACATTCGTGACCGGTATGGTTAGATATAGCATGAAGGCAGTGCAAACTTCAGTAAATGAAGCTGCCATCGTGCTGTTTTCCACAATAAGCATCTTGGCCATATCCTTCACACTTGGCCCTTTTTCTATTGCAGTCTTAAAGCAGGCTCTGAATGCAACGAGTTGATCGGGGAAACTTAAGGATAAATCCAGTGCCTCCAAGGGGCCCGAAGCAGGTTTTTTTTTTACTAGGGGCCCTGCTTCACAGGCGCTGATTTTGGCCTCTTTTTGTTATTTTGGCCATTTTTGGCGGGGAAATACATTATAGATAACTTAATTGTCAGCCCCGGGCTCACCGCAACAAGCGCTCGTGCCGCGCGCGCGCGCGCACGCACGCACGCACGCACGCACGCACACACACACACACACACACACACAACACACACACACACACACACACACACACACACACACACACACACACACACACACACACACACACACACACACACACACACACACACACAGAGAGAGAGAGAGAGAGAGAGAGAGAGAGAGAGAGAGAGAGAGAGAGAGAGAGATAGAGAGAGAGGAACAGAGTTGGCGTAACTCTCTATATTCATAATAGCCTACTCTAAGCTTTGGGCATGATAGGAGATATTATTATTGACAAAATACAACAAGCTTGTATCTCTGCCACCAAAAAAAATCCTGTTGTACAACACAACAACAACACACTACCGACAGTCCAGCATTTAACAGCACAACAGAGAGAGAACACAGCAGAGTCATTCATAACGTTAGCATGGCCTACCTGACTGCTGCTGCTCCTTTTTTCATATCCTGAAGGATAAATCCATTTCATGGTGATGTTGTTGACCAAACTCGCTAACCAAAAGGGGGTCGTTTCTGGACACGACGGCGGGCATGAGTCAAGATACGCTGTTTGCGGAAGAAGAGAAGAAGAAGAAGTTATGAGTGACATCCTGTCTCCATGAGTCAATGACACGTGTATGTCTACTATTGACATGAAAGAAGCGGACTGGAAACCAAGTATCACAAACAAAGATTTAAACTAGCACCTGAAATGAATCAATACATTCATCTGCATGACCAACTGTTTACAGACAAAACTGCCAGAGAGAGGCTCACTGGGTTGTCTCCATTTCTCCTCCACTGCCAACACCTCAGCTTTCCTATTTGCCTTAAAGTTTTTGTTCAGGCAAATCTGATTCTTCACCTTCAACTGACTGCAGAAAATGCAGGAGAGACCGCAGCACTCAGGTTTAATTTTTCAGTTTTAAAGGTGCACGGCTCAAAAAATGCAACAAAAGAAAAAAGGAAGCCAGCACTCTAAAAGTTCATTTCATGGTTTATTTACCTCGGAAGGCAGTATGGCATGGACGCGTTTCGCCCCTGAGGGCTTTGTCAACACAAATCTGATTCTTCACCTTCACCTGATTCTTCACATATGCCACGCTCAAGCCAGTGCAATCGGTAAAAACCCTTATTTTGAAGGGCCAGATCTCCTAAACAGGATGTGCGATGATGTCATGTTGTTTCTGGTGTCTTGACTAACCTGTCATCTCATGATCTGAGCAAAAAGTTCCGGGTCAAAAGTCAGGAAGTGACGTCTAGCCCTAGTGGATCTACCCATGCGCCCACGACATTCAGGGGCAGAATCTCAGGAGAGGCTTTTGAATGCATTGGATTGAATGGGTGCGAATGGGACGAAAAAAAAGTTGTTGCGGCAATTCTGTTCCAAATGAAAGTCAGCAACGGGATCTTTATCAGACGATGCGCTCGGACTAATAGTTGGATTAAAGAATGAAGTCTATATTTCGTCGTTTTCTGCGCCTTCGCCGTTACCGGCGCACGGGACCGAGCGTGACGCGCACGACGACCACGACTTTGGCGGTTCAGGAGTTAATTGACTACTATGATGATTTTATGTCTCTGACAGGCTGAGGAAAGTTTTGATCCCTAGCAGCCATGTCTGTGTTTGTGTGTGTCACCATCCACAGCTAATCTGGCAAACTATACTACACCAATCAGCATAAAATGTGTTGTGCATGCAGCAGGCAGGGCAAGGAGGAACTAATATTTTTGGGGAGGATTTGAGGGATTACAGTGATTGAGGGATTAAAACCGAAAACATCCAAACTGGTTGCAGCATCAATGCCTGGTATTGGAAATACACTGCCCTCAACTGCAAAGACGGACATGTGGACATCAGTAGAGTTTGACCTTCCTGCCATCCGGGACAGCAAAGCTTGTAGGTTATCAACAGTGTTGCCAACCGCCAAAAATCCAAAATGCACTAGTGGAGCTTCCAAAATGCACTAGAATGTATGGGCTAGAGAGCAGTGGGTTTTCAACCATTTTCATACCAGGGCCCACTGTTTATTCTGTATTTTAGCCACGGGAGGAGGACCACCGTTTGTTGTTGTGATTAGTCTCTCAGCCTAATTTAGGAGAAGTAACAAATGACAAAATGTTGGCAATTCTTCTACATATTCCAAATGTGTAGGTTCTTGAAAATTAGGTAATTCAGATAAATATGATTTAACTCTTGAGAGCGTAAAATGAGACCAAACGTTTCATTTTACGATCTCAAGAGTTACAGATCTAAAGGAGTCCATTTGGTTACCAATGGTCCTTTCTAGGAAGGAAGGAGGACTATCATAGAAGGAAAAATGGTGAAAAACGAGGGTTTTATCTCTGGCGCCTGTCAACCAATTTCACCCCAACGCACAAGCAAAAAAAGCACCAGATTTTCCGCCAGGAGTTTTTCACTAATTTTGGCGCAAGGGGGGGGGGGGGGGGGGGGGGGGGGGGGGGGGGGGTCTGGAAAAAAGCTAAATATAGTGACAAATGCGCCAAGTTGGCAACACTGGTTATCAAAGAGTCCAAACCTTGGCATGTTCAACGGACAACTTTAGATCAAGAATAGGGACGAAAAAACTCTGTCTTTCATGAGGGTTTCTTTTGAAGAGGTTCATCAGTGGTACTTCATATCAGCCAGAAAATCAGGTTCCGCGATTGTCCGGATCAGGAAAAAGAATATAACAAGCTTCGGAATGCTAATCCCCCACAAAACACGATTTTTATACATAAGGACTGTGAAGAAGATTGCTGAAAAAGTGTGGAATAGGTTAGTAAGGCTACTCTATCTCCTTCATTAGGAAATTCGGGTTCTATGAATATTAAAATCGGCGGCAAATATCACAGGCCTCTTCCAGCGCTGCTGCTTAAAATAAAGTAGTTTTTAGGTTTCAGCGAATGGCACATTTGCATACTGGGATCAAAAGGTAGTAGTGCACAAACTGCACATACCAAGGCATGTACTGGACGGCCCTATACTCTAAGTGAACTATGATCTGATGATAAAACGCTGAACCGTACACTGTTGTTGAGCTAGCCCCTTTGTCATTTTTTAAATTAGTTTAGTTTCAATTACAAGCGAGAGTGACTTTTTGAGCTCATGCTCTGCTACTCTGCATATTAGACCATGATACTCTCCCAGGGTTGGTGAGTTCCAACAGCCAGCTCAGAGTTTCAGAGAAGGTCCCCACCACCACCTCCAGCATAATAATGTGGAAAAAGAGGTGCTCTGGTGTCAAAGTTCTGCACATAACACAATCTGCAAAGTAAAAAACCTGTTTTTGTTTTAACGGAGGGGGAATTGACTTGGCGAAAACAAGACAGATGGTCTCTTAACCGTTTGTGTACTGAACGCGTTCTGGTGTACTAAACATTACGTTCTTTAGCTCTTTTAGATCGTTAGATAATGAAAAATAGCAGATCTACAAGCTTGTAGGTCTGCTATTTTTTTTTTTTTTAATTGTGAAAATGTGGCACAAATGTTTGAATAGATTATTTCAGAAGCAAACATTTTTAACTCTAGTCTTTGTTTCTGGGGGATCCCTACAACATGTTTTCAGATGGGGGTCCACAGCCAAATATAGATAACTATGGTGGTCCTTGGTATGAAATATGTAGAATAGAATAGAATAAAATAGAATGCCTTTATTGTCATTATACACATGTACAATGAGATTAAGCCACAACCGGTGACAGTGCAAAAAAGAGCAGTAAATAAATAAATAAATAAATAAATAAATAAATAAATAAATAAATAAATAAATAAATAAATAAATAAATAAATAAATAAATAAATAAATAAATAAATAAATAAATAAATAAATAAATAAATAAAAAATCTTGTGTCAGAAACTATAATCTAGCATCAGAAACTAGAATCTAGTGTCAGAGAAATAAAATCTAGCACCAAAAAACAAGAATCTAGTGCTGGAAACTGAAATCTAGTGTTGGGAAGTAAAACCTAACATCAGGAACTATGATGTACTGCACGTTGTAGCACCGGGAACCAGAATCTAGCAGCAGAAAGTAGAATGTAGTGTCTGAAAATAGAATGTAGCGTAAGAAACTAGAATTTAGTGTCAGAAATTGGACAATATGGGTTAAAAGTAGATGAAAGTATGCACGGCTTTCTCTCTCTGTCTTTCTCTCTCTCTCCCCCTGGTCGCTTTTTCTAACTCCTTAATCCATCCCTCCACGGGATTGAGAGATAGGGATGTGTCATGACTCATGTGAAGGCTAGGGCTCTTCTCAGACCCAGAGGTGAGGGTGGAAAGTTTCATTATAGCGCAATGATTAATTCATCGGTATATAGCTCCTGCATTTATGAATCTTATTGTGGGGATATCTTTCTTTTTTCGTCTGCTCAAGGGCATCTTTCTCAGTGTGTGTGTGTGGTGTGTGTGTGTGGTGTGCGCGCGCATGTACAATGGCTTACTCATATACATTGTGTTCGTGTGTGTTTCTGACATCACCACAGGGCAGACACACATACCGGTACGCACACACAGAGTGCAATGCAAACAGTGTGGCTTGCACAATGCAGCAGAGAATTACTTTGCTGCAGGTGATCTTTCTTTTACTTGTGCTGTGGGAGCACCAGTGCACAATGTGACTCTGTTGGGTGTGTGTGTGTGTGTGTGTGTGTGTGTGTGTGTGTGTGTGTGTGTGTGTGTGTGTGTGTGTGTGTGTGTGTGTGTGTGTGTGTGTGTGCGTGCGTATGAGCATGTGTGCGTCTGTGTGTTAGTTTTTCCAAATGTGTGAATTCACATGGACACATGCATTATACATGCAACATATTATGTTGTGTACTGGTGACCGTGGTTACCACAGAAACATTGTTCGCCTCGACTGCTAAGTGCTGCTGAGTGCATGGTCTATGCGACCATGTTGTGTTTTCTGCGGTCACCACGGACATATTGGTGCCCTATACTCCGTCTCCACACCAGGGGCGGATGTAACATTTCCCAATTGGGGGGGGGGGGGGGGGGGGGGGCAGATGAAAATGGTATGGGACGGCTTCATCGCCTGTGGCGCGAAGCGCCACGGGCGATGAAGCCGTGCCCATACCATTTTGGTTACAATTTATTAGGCAGTCATTAACCCTCAATAATAACATCAGTTGTTGTTGAAGTTGCAACAGACACGCAGCATGCATAAAGGTAAAGGTCTGACTCAGAGAGTTTTCTGTTTTCAATGATGAAATGCTGTTGGTTTAGTGGTGACACAGCTGTAGTTAGTTAGTAGCAGTAGTAGTGTTTCAAATCATTTTAAATATAAGCACTTTAATTTTAAATATCTTGGGTTGTTTAGCATGCCATCATGTTTGGTGAGGGCATTGCCCCCCAATGCCCATGCCTAGATCCGCCCCTGCTCCACACACCAACACAATTAGTCCACACAATTAGAAAATGGAGAATAATTGTTATTTTTACCGTTTGAACGTTTTGAACATTTTGAACGTTTTGCCAGTTCTCTTTCCCAATTGTGGACAAAAAACGTGAAAGTTCTTAGTTCACGAACTGTCAACTCAAACCTCAAATACTGTTTTCAAACGTCATTAATAGCATATACAGGAAAACCTTCCAATTCTCCCCCTCTATTTTTCATTATAAATGCATTATTCGTAAACACTATAACAGTAAGTAACACCATCACCAACTATTTCAAAGCTCAAACTTTCTAGGGGGCCTTGAAATGGATTTTCAGTAGTGGAACAAATTAACAATCACATTTTTAATGTGTAGATCTTGTTGAGCCGCTCATTTTGAAAGTAGCTCTCAAGTAAAGTAAAAAAAAGTGTGGACACCTCTGCTATACACACTTTCCAAGATACAGTATATTGCTTTAAATACTTTGATGTTCCGAAAGTTCAGTCCTCCCCCCGTAGCCTTAATTATCTACTCTCTGTTTTGAAACACAAAGTTTCTGAAGGCTCTAATCAGTTTTTGAAGAGCTATACTGTATGTAACTAATGGTGTATGGGGTGCCAGCGGTTTTAATTTAGTGTAGTTAGATTAGAGCAGTAGTAGTAGTATAGAATCTTTAGGAGTTACAGTATGGGTCCTGCTGTCTTTGCTGTAAAGACTTTTGAAGAATAGACTTTGGAGATCCGGCCATATATGGAGTATGTCTTGAGTCTGCAGGTTTTGCTCAACATATGAATGTCAGAATAGGTCAGGGGCGGATCTAGGCATGGGCTATATATTTAAAATGAGTGTGTGGCACCACTAACCAACAGCATTTCATCATTGAAAACAGAAAAACTCTCTGAGGCTGTGGCTACACGATGCGGCAAAAGTCCGACGTCTTTTCCGCCATGTTTGGATGTGGAATAAAATGGCCGTTGTGGCCGTTGTGAAGCCGCCCCCATACCATTTTTTCTCCTGCCCCCCCCAATTGGGAATTGGGAAATGTTATATCCGCCCCTGGAATAGGTCAGCTCCATATGTGGCAGCAGAGGCAGTGTCTTGAATGTGTAGGGTTTTATGAGGCCCGGTGATATATGGTGCATGTCTTGAGTGTATAGTACAGGGATTGATCATGATCAACATATGGAAGGAATTCTGTGTTTCCATATATGGAGTGTGTCACAAGGCATCACTGTCTCACTGGCTGACTAAACTATAGCCTTAATTAAAATCAAAGGTGTTTTTGTGTACGTTAGGTAAGACAGTCCCTCAAACTAATGTTGGGTTTTACAATAGCTTGGTTTGATTTTCCCTTTCTGTATGTTAAAACCCTGATAAAAAAGATCATTCATCATTCACTTTGCCACAGAGTCCATCATTCCCCTGGACAAGAATTGCAACAGCTGTGTTCAAATCGAGCCTAGAAGTCGCAGACAGTCACGCACTTGCATAGACACACACACACACACTTCTTCAAAGTCCCGTAAATTAAAAACCTAATCAATATAGATTTGAAAACTGAAAACCTCGATACACAGTGCAGCTTTTAACCCACTGTGTCGTGATCAGATTCTAGTTACTGATGCTAGATTCTAGTTCACAGTTAGATCTAGTTTCCGACACTAGATTCTAGTTCCTCATGCTAGATTCTAGCCCCACGGTAGCCTCTCTTCTCACTCTCCCAATTCTTCCAGCCAGGAACCCGAACACACCCGACCCGACGATTTAGGGCCGCGTTCCGCGAAAATCTATCATAATCAAAAGGCCGGGAACCACTCGGGCCAGAAACAATTGAAAAAATAATAATATTTTATTATTTTTAAGAAATATATTATTTTCTATTTCCCTATTATGAACATGGTTTGATTGCCCATTGCATTTCAATGCATTCAATTCCTGAAATCTGGGCCCAAACCCGACAGTTTAGGGCCGGGTAGGGCCTAAGGTCATTCCATTTAGTAGGGCCGGGTAGGGCCGGCCTGAGCTGGTAGGGCCGGGTAGGGCCGGGCCTTAATTTTCAGGCCCGTTGAGATCTTTAGTAGATTCTAGTTCCTCTCAGTAGATTGTAGTTTCTGAAGTTAGATTCCAGTTTATGACACTAGATTCTAGTTCCCGACACTATATTCTAGTCCATGACACTAAATTCTAGTTTGTGACACTAAATTCTAGTCCCTGGCGCGAGGTTCTACTGTAGTTTTTCTGGAAAAATCTCTTTCTGTTTCAGTGATGCTTAACATATTTCTCATAGGAAGGACCCCCAGAAATATTATTTAGCTGCAGAACCTCATCTAAAACCATCTTGGGATCCCCCAGAAGCAAAGATTTGAGTTGAAAATGTTTGCTTCCGAAATAATGTATTCAAAGATTCCCACCACATTTTCACAGCTTATATGATATATTATATGAAATGAGCTTGTAGATCTGCTATTTTTCAACAGCTAAAACACCAAAATGCGTTCTTTACAGAAAGGGTTAACGTCAAACACCACCAGCCCTCGCAGGCATAATTACCGTGAGTACTTTAGTTGTGCCTGAGTAGATAACAGCCTTGATGAACGGGTATAGCACATAAACAAAGGAGTTGCCATGGTGACAGCCAGGGCTCAGCCTCTCTCTCTCACTCTCCCATTATTCTGCCAGCTGTATATTAACACACGGACTGCCGATGCCGCGGTCGGCGTTTTCTTACCGCCGGACAACGCCTGGCGGTCACGACGAAGGCGCAGAACACGACAAAATGTAGATTTCATTCTTTAATCCATCTATTAGTCCGGGCGCATCGTCTGATAAATGGGCGAAAGTTTGTTTGTCCCATTCGCACCCATTCAATCCAATGCATTCAAAAGCCTCTCCTGAGAATCTGCCCCTGAATGTCGTGGAGCGCACGGGTAGATCCACTAGGGCTAGAGCCGCTAGACGTCACTTCCTGACTTTTGACCCGGAACTTTTTGCTCAGATCGTGAGAGGACAGGTTAGTCAAGACACCAGAAACAGCATGACGTCATCGCACATCCTGTTTGGGAGATCTGGCGCTTCAAAATAAGTTTTTTTTTTAACCGATTGCACTGGCTTGAGCCGTGGCATATGGCAGAAAGCGACGAACACGCGCTCGCAGCCAGCGGGTTAACACTGTGACCTGCAGGAGATCGCGCACTTTCTCCAGTGTTACCCGTCACGATGCCAAATGTGAACGTTGTAACGACACCGAAAACAACAGGCTTCCATTTTACAAGACCGCGAGTTCCACCGTGACGGGACAAATCTGTGGGGAAGGAACGCTAATTATCTTTCATGCCTCATAGCCTTGCATCCTCCCTATGTCTCTCTCTCTCTGTCTGTCTCTCTCTGACATTCTCTGGCTTGCTTGCTCTCTCAGTGTTGCCAACTGCCAAAATCTAAAATGCACTAATGGCACTTCCAAAATGCACTAGAATGCGCTAGAGTTTTTTTGTTGTTGTTGTTGTTGTTGTTTTCAACCATTTTCATACCACTATTTATTCTGCATTTTAGCCACGGTGGACCACCATTTAATGTTGAGTTTAATATCTCTCTAATTTAGGAGAAATAACTGGCAAAATGTTGGTCAAAATAGCTATTCTTTTCTACCATTTTCTAAATGTGTAGATTCTTGAAAATGAGGTAACTCAGATGTTTGGGATATAATCTAACTCTTGAGAGCGTAAAATGAGAGCAAATGGACCCTTACGGGACCCTTACGGGTCCATTTGGTTTCATTTTACGATCTCAAGAGTTACAGACTGTATCATGGGAGGAAAAAATGGTGAAAAACGAAGGTTTTTATCTCTGGCGCCTGTCAACCAATTTCTCCCCGACTCACCAGCAAAAAAAAAAGCACTAGATTTTCCGCCAGGAGTTTTTCACTAACAACCCTAACAAATGTGCCATGTCGGCAACACCGCTGCTCTCTCTCTCTCTCTCTCTCTCTTTCAGAACTTGGGGGTTGGGCTGGGGTTGTTATGTGTAAAAAGCCCCGGAGCAGATAATCACCTCATGACAAGCGAGAGATGATCGTGTTGGGTGGCAGCAGAACGAAGCGGGTTGTGCGTCCGCCGCCATGTCTCTGACAAGAAATGTCACGCCGCTTTGGCTCCAATCACCCGCTGAGGTCATCGCCGGCTCCCAGTCGTTAATTGCTTCGCCGTGGATGTTTTAGAATCTGGGAGGGCACAGCGGTGGCCCTTCTAAATCTCTCTTCCCCCCCTGGGGGATATATAGAGCGGCATGGTGCCCCGGTCCTCGCTTGTTCTCGCAAACCGCAAACTTAACAAAGACCTCAGTGAACCGACTACCCCCCACTACCACCATTACCACCACTGACTTCATAAGCCATCCTGCCCCCATATATATCCATTCGTGGCAAAACATTCATTCCCCTTCCTTCCTTCGCTGCATTCTGCAGAGCCCTTGTGATTAACCCTTTGTGTGCTGAACGCGTTTTGGTGTGTTGCACTTAAGCTATTGAAAAATATCAGAGCTACAAGCTCACAGCGCGCCACCGAGTGGCGCGCTGTGAGCTTGTAGCTCTGATATTTTTGAAAAATTGTGAAAATGTGATGCAAATCTTTGAATATATATTCTTTCGGAAGCAAATGTTTTGAACTAAAATCGTTGCTTCTGGGGGATCCCTACAACAACATGTTTTCAGATGGGGGGGTCCGCAGCCAAATATAGATAATTCTGGTGGTCCTTGGCATGAAGCATCACTGACACAGGAACATAGATTTTTCAGATAAACTAGAATCTAGCATCAGAAACTAGAAACTAGTCAGAAACTAGAATCTGTCAGAATCTAGCATCAGAAACTAGAAACTAGTGCCAGAAACTACAGTCAGGTGTCAAATAGAATATATTCTTAGATTTGCGCATCATTTTTACAATTTTTCAAAAAAAAAAAAAAAAAAAAAACAGATCTACAAGCTATATGACGTGATATGAGCTTGTAGAGCTGATATTCTTCAATAGCTTAAGTGTAACATAATGCGTTGAACACCAAAATACGTTGCATACACAAAAGGTTAAGGTCATTTGCCATGCATGGCTCTTTAACCCACTCGTTAACGCACTCGATTAGCAAAGGCGGAGCAAGGATAGGCTAGGACGGCGGCGGCGGAGTGTAATGACTAAAATGTCAGACATATTCCCGGCTGCCTGCCTGGTGATCCCATGTAGCACGAGCACTGGAAATAATGCGCCATCACTGGTAATGGGATAGTAACAGGAGATCAGCCCGCGTAGCGCGACGATACTCAATGGCCTCTTTGTCTCGATCAGCTCTGGTACGCTGTGATCCCAATGACATGCGTGCACAGCACACGGATGCATGCATGCGGGTGCCGGAACATGCACATGCAGGGCATACACACACTACTGTATACCCTTGAGCAGCAACGGAGACACACAATTTCACACAAAAGCAAGAGGATATCGCTACACATGCATTTACATGATCTCTCTCTCACGCATGCATTCCCGCCCGCACGCACATGTACTTGCGCGCACACGCCAGGGCCGGATTTAGACAGCCGTACTAGGGTGGGCTGGAAGAATGGCAGGGTGGGCACCTCCAGTTTGTTCATATGAAGCAGTGGTTTTTCAATCTGTTTTGGTACCAGGGCCAACTATTTATTCAGCATTGGAGCTCAAAACCAAAGATTTATTTTGCTTTTGTCCACAATTCCAGGCTGGATTTGGGAAACAAAACAGTCACACATGCAGATCAAAATGTCCATTAATCTTCTACATTCTCAAGTTGTGTAGACTTGGGCTGATTCAGATGGTGAATATTTTAACGTAAACATGAACCCAAATGGACCCGCAAGGGTCCATTTGGTTTCATGTTTAAGCTCTCAAAGAGTTACATCTGGTTAACCAACTGTCCATCATTTAGCCTGGGGACCACCTGGACCTCTCTCAACCACTGGTTGTCCCCGGACCACTGGTTGAAAACCACTGATATTACCTTTCATTGGGTGGGCAGGATGCACATTTGGGTGGGCACTGCCCACCCCTGCCCCCCTCTAGATCCGGCCCTGGCACATGCACGCGCACACACACACACACACACACACACACACACACACACACACACACACACACACACACACACACACACACACACACACACACACACACCACACACACACACACACACACACACACACACACACACACACACACACACACACACACACACACACACTAGAGGTGGGAAACCCGACCGAAACCCGACCCGGCCCGTCGGGTACCCGATGGGCCGGGTAGGGTAGGGCTCATTTGCTTAATTGGTGGTCGGGTTTTCGGACGGGTTCGGGCTGGGCTATCTTGCTGTTATTTATTATATTTATATATAATATTATTTTACAACTTTAATTTTATTTTAAAAAAAAACGGTGTCGGGTTTTCGGGCCGGGCTGCGCATATATTTTAATAATAATGGTCGGGCTAGGCCGGGCTGGCCCTAGCCCGATCTACCCTAGGGTAGGGTCGGGCTGAAAAAAGTCGGCCCGACCCCAGCTCTAACACACACACACACACACACACACACACACACACACACACACACACACACACACACAAATACAATCGCACACAACACTAACCATCCCACATGCGGCTCTGCCTAACGACATCAAATTAACCCAGCTCACATAATCTCTCTCTATTTTCTCTCCTCCCAACGAGAAGCTAGGGTGCGGTGTGTGCCAAGGGAGCCCCTTTCTTCTTTTACAAATCAGGCTCTGGCTTACACAGCGGAAGAGAGGAAACCGAGTACAGAAAACCAGGAAAAGAATGTGTTTTTGAACACAAACTACAGTTCGTCCTACAAGACAGCCTACATCACAGTATACCGGCACATTCTTTAAGGCACAAAAACATTTCTCCTGTGGGACTCTTGTACAGTACCCCAAAATGTGTTTGCTGAACGCATCCGAGAACATAACTGCAAAGTCTGCAGTCATGCTGTAGAATATTTTGTTTTTGCTGTTGTTGTTGTTTTTTTTTGCATTATAGCTATAGATATGGACACAATTTCTGAATTTCCTTGAAGGCATTTTCCACACTCGCAAACTGACGTCGAATGAATCGCATCTCTCGGTTTCACTAACACGTCTTGCCACGGCATATTGTGTGTTATCATAATCTCCTAGATATTTATGCAAATTGGCTTGGGATCCCAAACAAGCTACTGAAGATGAGCACCCTGCGCCCAATGAATAGTCATCAACTGCATGGTGCAAAATAGCGCCGCGACGTCAGCTTTCAGACTGATTCACCACGAGGCTGACAGCCAATGAAAGAAGAATCAGCTGCAAACGCCGGGCCTGACAACAGATCTGGTTGAATAGATCAATATAAGTGGCAGACTGGCTCCATAGCATGCCTCTAGCCCAGGGGTTTTCAACCTTTTTCATCCCAGGGACCACCATTTATTCAGGATTTGAGCCACAGACCACCATTTGATTACATTTTCACCCTAAAGACCTAAAACTAAAGAATTCTTTTGGTTTTGTCCACAATTCCAGGCTGTATCTGGGAAACAAAACAGTGTAGACTTCTTAATCAAGTGGTGCTAATTCAGATGATGAATATTTTAACTCTTTAGAGTGTGAAAATGAAACCAAATGGACCCGTAAGGGTCCATTTGGTTTCATTTCTACGCTCTCAAGAGTTACATCTGGTTAACCAACTTTCCATCATTTAGCCTGGGGACCACCTGGAATCCTCTCAGGGACCACTGGTGGTCCCCGGACCACCTGTTGAAAACCCCTGCTCTAGCCTGAAGACCAAAAGCCTGATATGATGATGTTTCCTCCGGCCATGGGGGATTAGACCGTACGTTTCGCTACTGGATACAATGGCTTTAGCGGCCCTTCCTGTGTGAGAGAACCTGGGTTCAGATCCCCGGGCACACACATTGATTGGGTTTCTCGGTGGTCTACGGTATAAGGGTCAGGGGTTGACACTAAGGTCTCTGAGACACTTGCCCATCGGGCAAGTGCAAGTCAGGTTCTACTTGCCCTCAGGTCATGGTCACTTGCCCCCAAAAATATATTGTAAATTTTGCATTTAAGTTTACTTCCTACTTGGGTGCTTTAAAACAGGGGTTTTCAACAAGTGGTTCCTGAGAGGGTTCCAGGTGGTCCCCAGTTAAGTTGGTTAACCAGATGTAACTCTTGAGAGTGTAAAAATGAAACCAAATGGACCTGCAAGGGTCCATTTGGTTTCATTTTTACACTCTCAAGAGTTAAAATTCATCATCTTAATTAGCCCAGGTCTACACAAATCCAGCGGAGCGTCAGTTCATTGAGACACGGAAGGCAGATGGGTTGCGTATCATTCATGAACCTGATGTTCATGAATTCATATGTCATCGCAGTCTCATACATGCACTCTCCTCTACCTAGCACAGCCTGTCCCTTTAAATCAGCAGCCCCTCCGGCCCTCTCTCTCCTCATGCATTCGCTCGAGCATCTCATACACGCCCATTTTCCCAGAGTCCAATTCAGGCGGGCTTCTTAAGCAGCCTCAGTTCTCTAGTCCCTCTCATGCTGAACTGTCAGACTGCTCCAGCCGGTTAAACTTTCCCCACCTCCCCGGCCTCCTCCCTGCAGTTCTCACTAAGATCTATGGTCTTGCTCATGGTTTGGTCAGGATGCTTGTGTGCTTGTCTTGTACTGATGATCATGTGTCATTGTTACTATTGTTCCAATTGTTGCTGTTACTGTACTGTACTGTACTCGGCTCTGCTCAGGGGGTTGTTGATATCAGAGCTGCACCTTAGGTGTGCAGGTAATCGGAGATATCAAATGCGATATCAGACCTATGACTCAGTGCATAGATCGTCTGATATCGCATGAGCAGAGCCATGCCGCCATACAATCATGCAAAAGCTTTGCAATAAATGGTTTATCGTCAATCTGAGCTGAAGTGTGTCAATGAACTAGAGAATGTAGAAGATTAGGTCATTTTCATGTGTATGTTAATTTGCCTGTTTTGTTTCCCAAATCCAGCCTGGAATTGTGGATAGCTAGAAAGCAGGGAAAGACACAGAGGTCTTGCCCGATCGGGCAACCAGGTAGCAGTCTTCACTTGCCCCACCATTTTTTTTACTTGCCCCGGGCAAGCGGGCAAGTGTTAGTGGCAAGCCCTGAGGGTGCGAGTGTATAGCAGATCAGGGGCACCGGGGGCGGATCTAGGCATGGGCGATGCCCCCCCAAATGCCCTGACTTCCCCACCAAACATGATGGTATATGCAAAACAACCAAAATTTCAAGCAGATTAAAGTGCTTATATTTAAAATGATTTAAACCACTACTACTGCTACTACTATACTAACTACAGTTGTGTCACCACTAAACCCACATCATTTCATCATTGCAAACAGACAACTCTCTGAGTCAGACCTTTAGCTTTATGCATGCTGTGTGTCTGTTGCAACTTCAACAAGAATGATGCTATTATTGATGC
Source organism: Benthosema pterotum (assembly GCA_039105355.1). NCBI lineage: Eukaryota > Metazoa > Chordata > Actinopteri > Myctophiformes > Myctophidae > Benthosema > Benthosema pterotum. The sequence goes on along the minus strand of CM076983.1, from coordinate 49,458,873 downwards.
TTTACTTGGCTAATACAAGTCCTGTAACCGAAAATGGTATGGGTGCGACTTCATCCATGAAGCCGCACCCATACCATCTTCTCTTGCCCCTCCAACAAGTTATCTTGCCCCCCGAAATGGGACATGTTATATCCACCCCTGCACACACATTAATTGGTGGCAGACGGTATAAGGGTGTGAGTGCATAGCCAGATCAGGGGCACAAAGTATCTGTAATATCTCTCCCATCGAAGAGAAATTCGCCTTTAGAGTAATGGCAGATGTTTGGCCAGGGCTTGACACTAACACTTGCCCGCTTGCCCGGGGCAAGTTAAAAAAAATGGTGGGGCAAGTGAAGACTGCTACCTGGTTGCCCGATCGGGCAAGTGTGCAACTTAGTGCACTATAACACAACACAAGATAAATTTGTCTTGAAGGCAGTCATTGCACTCTGCCTAGATCTTTCCCTGCTTTCTAGCTATCCACAATTCCAGGCTGGATTTGGGAAGCAAAACAGGCAAATTATCATACACATCAAAGTGACCATTAATCTTCCACATTCTCTAGTCGTGTAGACCTGGGCTAAGTAAGATGATGAATTTTAACTCTTGAGAGTGTAAAAATGAAACCAAATGGACCCGCAAGGGTCCATTTGGTTTCATTTTTACGTTCTCAAGAGTTACATCTGCAAAATTTACAATATATTTTTGGGGGGCAAGTGACCATGAGCTGAGGGCAAGTAGAACCTGACTTCCTCCAAGACCTTAGTGTCAACCCCTGTTGGCTTTAGTGTCTGTTTCCACACAGGAGATTCAGGCTCAAAAACTGAGTGTTACCATAATGGAACATGAACACAAAAGCCCAGTTTACAGTTGTATGTACACTGAACTGGCAGACCATCTCAATATCTTCAAATGATATCATCAGTCAGAGGAAATCGATAGTAAACGAGGAATATACTGTACTTTCTTCTTAGTTGTCCTTGCTTGATCTTCACTACAGTATGTCTCTGTCTCACAGCAATATGATAGGCACCATCGTTTGTCAGCTATTAGTATACAGTAGTCTTAGCATCACTTTTAAAGAATTAGTTTAACGTAGCAGTCACAATGGACTGTATTGGAGAATTAAATGCATGTATTCAGTTTAGCAGACGGCTAGACGCTCTTATCCAAAGTGACCAACCAAGAGTGAAGTCGGAGTAAGTGGCATGAACTCCGGTCAACAAAAAACAAGCTAGTTGGGCAATCTTCCAAGCAAACGTCTGTGAGCAGTGTTCTGAATTTTAGTGATGACTATGAAAGTCCGTAAGAATACGGAAGAAGAGAGTGCATAATGTCAACGTAAAGAATGCACCTGCCAACTCAAGACATGGTCCCTTTTGTTAATTAGGTGTTGTCACTTTCTCGAAAAAGGCAACAAAAACTGCACCAGGGTTTGGATAGACCCGGTCTCTGGGACCACACTAATTCTTAAAAGGGTCTCTGTGCAGTTGTTTTGGTCCGCACCTATAGAGATGCGCAGTGACGTCACCGCCCCGGTTCCGGAAGTCTTTTCCCCATTCATTTTTCTCATAGACTTTTCGAAAATAATTTATATCAAGACGATTACGCCGCGGACACGGCCAACTCGAGTCGTGACGAATCATGATGACACACACAAACTTTTGGGACAATAAAATAATTTCTAAGATGAAAAACGAAACAAAAAGTCTTGTATCATGCCGTTTTCTATTTCTTCCCAATTATATATTATATGACGATATTGTGTTTGTTGTCATGATTTGTCACGACCTGAGTTGGCTTTGGCCGCGGCGTAATCGTCTTGATATAAATTATTTTCGAAAAGTCTATGAGAAAAATGAATGGGGAAAAGACTCCCGGAACCGGGGCGGTGACGTCACTGCGCATCTCAATTAGATCGTTGTGTTTACATCTGCCCTAATCTCTCTAGTCTAATTTGTTTGCTTGGACTGGACGGACTTCTGCTAATAGCAGAATGTGTCAATATGTAGTTGAACAAACAAAAGGAGGCACACCATAGGGCAATAATATAACTACAGAATAGAGAGAGTGGCTCAGGAGCAGGCGTCTGCAGTGCCATTTTTAACCACTAGGGACTAGTGAGCAGGGGCGGATCTAGGCAATGCCCAGACCGCCCCACCAAACATGATGGCAATACAACCCAAGATATTTCAAATTAAAGTGCCTGTATTTAAAATGATTTGAAACTTTATGCATGCTGCGTGTCTGTTGCAACTTCAGCAATAACTGATGTTATTATTGATGCTTTACTTGCCTAGTGAAAGTCCTGTAACTGAAAATGGTATGGGTGCGGCTTCATCATGAAGCCATCATGAAGCCACGCCCCATACCATTTTCTCCTACCCCCCCCCCCCCAATTGGGAATTGTTACATCCGCCCCTGCTTGTGAGGCAAAAACCCAGATTGAAGCAAATCTGGCGTGAGGCAAAAAAAACAGATTGCACCTCTCCAAACAAACGCACCAATAAATAAAAAAAAACACAGACATACTGTGAATGTGAAAACATTCAGAATTTTCCTCTACAACCAAATGCGACTGCCACACAAACAAAAATTCTTGGCCTGCGTTTGACAGCGTCTGAGCGAATGTGTTGGTCTGGCTAATTGGTTGCTCACCAAACAGAAACTCGATTTCAAACCAGAGCATTAAATTATGTTCTTTTGATTAATTTTGGCCATCGCTGGCATCCATCACTCTCGGTGAGGGCCAATGCATGACCTATGTAAGCTGGAAATGGGAAAAACCAAAAGCCTGACTGCAGGCTTTCTGATGTTGTTGCGGTGTCTTTTCAGGGGCGGATTGGCCATCTGGAGTACAGGGAGTTTTCCCGGTGGCCTGTGCCACCTAGTGGCCTGGACAGTTTTTTTTTTGTTTTTTGTTTTTTTGTTTGTTTTTTTTAAAGTCCAGGGCAGGCCAGGGTGCCAGGGCCAGGCCAGGCAAACTATAGTGTGCTCGCGCTGCTGGAGGCAGTGTTGCCAACTGCCAAGATCCAAAATGCACTAGTGGCACTTCCAAAATGCACTAGAATGTACTAGATGCTCGCCTGGAACATACAGATCAAAAGGACCATTAATCTTCTACATTCTCTAGTTGTGCAGACTAAGTTGGGCTAATTCACATGATGAATATTTTAACTCTTGAGGGTGTAAAAATGAAACCAAATGGACCCGCAAGGGTCCATTTGGTTTCATTTTTGCGCTCTCAAAGAGTTACATCTGGTTAACCAGCTGCCCCCCCCAGGGTGGCCTGGCAATGGCAAAATTGTCCCGGTGGGAAAATATGTGCCAATCCGCCCCTGTGTCTTTTGGATGTGGTGAGTCATAGAACACAGACAGACAGAACAGATGGCGCGTTCATTTTTGCTCTGCCAAATTACAAGCCATGCTACTGTATTCTAATTAGACACGTTGGACATGTAATGTTAATATATATTTACCAATAAGTCATTTCAATTCCTGGAAGGGCACACAAATGTAATCGAATGAACTTGTTCCATTATTTTGGTAAAATTATTGGTACAATCTCGGAATTAAATTAGCGCTGGCGGAACATTAAAACAAAACACACTTTAAAGGGGAATTCCACCCATTTTCAAAAATTTCCTGAGAGGATACAAATGTGAACCAAATGGACCCTGGCGGGTCCATTTGGTTCACATTTGTATCCTCTCAGGAAAAAAATATGTCTAGAAGAAAAAGGCATTAACATGGTGAAACGCACCTTGATGACATCATCAAGTTGTCTTTGACCATGTTAATGATTTTTTTCAGACCTTCATTTCTAGAAATGAAGGGGGGGGCTTTTTTATCATGTCCACACAACATTATGGGCTCCATTTTCGTTATCATCTAAACCCCTTATTCTAAACCCCTTACTATTTTGAAAAGCTTTTTGGAATAGTTCAACATGCCAATCTATTGACACATTGTGAGCTTGTAGACTGGCCATTTGAACTACTGACAAATGTTTTTTTTTAATCGTTTAAAAAGGCAAAGAAGTTAAGAGATAAGGGGTTTAGCGGTAACGAAAATGGAGCTCTATAGGTATATTAGACATAGTAAAATGTTGAAAATGGGTGGAAACCGGAATTCCCCTTTTAGCTTCAAACGACCTCCTGAAATCAGGCCTATTTTCTTTTTTAAATAATTTTTATCCCACGATTTTTGTAACCCATTTTTTCACCCAGTGCCAATTCCTAATGTGATCCTGGGCTCTACACACCCTCCACCAACCTGGGGAGGCAGCAGACTGGGCTCATGCTTCCTTCAAGGCATGAGGAGTTGCGCCGCCTTCTTTTCCACCTGACGGGGGAGTTTCCCTGGTTGGACGTAGCGCGTGGAAGGAACACGTTATTCCAACCAGTTCCTGTCCCCTCCATCAGGCGCCCCGGCTGGCCAGGGGGAGGCAGTTTAGAGCCCAGGATTACTGCATGTTTTTGTGAGGGCATCTACCCTAGGGGACACGGGGAGAACATGCAAACTCCACACAGAAAGGCCCTTTCACCAACCCCGCCTCGGGTATGGGCACTGATGACGCGGAGGAGCAGACACGCCGCCAGCACCCATAGCAGCGCCCCTAGTGGGAATCGAACCCAGGACCTTCTAGCTGTGAGGGGACAGCACTAAACACTGTTCCACCGTGCCCCCTATCAGGCCTATTTTCTGTGCCGTGTTGGTGTGTTCACCGTCTACTCCTACTTTGGCCAGGTTTTTGATTGGCAGATTGACTGATAACCCCCCTGGCCTGCTTCGCCGGCAGCTGCTGTCAGTCCTGATTGAAGCAGCGAGCGCGGTGTGGAGCCAGGCAGAGGAGAGGAGGAGCAGATAGACGTGTAGGCGAGGGCCAAGGAGGAGCGCAGACAGACAGAACAAACAGGAGCATGTCAGAAAGACAGCCATGAGAGACACCGAGGGAGAGGGCAGGGAGGAAGGGAGCAGGGCCGGATCTATAGGCGTGGGCATGGGGGGGGGGCAATGCCACCCAAAATGCCCTGACTGCCCCAACAAACATGATGGCAGGGGTGGATGTAACATTTCCCAATTTGGGGGTGGGGCAGGAGAAAAGGGTAAGGGGCCGGCTTCATCGCCCATGTCGCTTTGTGCCACGGGAGATGAAGCCGCCCCCATACCATTTTCGGTTACAGAACTTATATTAGTCAAGTAAAGCATCAATAATAACATCAGTTGTTGTTGAAGTTGGAACAGACACGCAGCATGCATAAAGCTAAAGGTCTGACTCAGAGAGTTTTCTGTTTTCAATGAAATGCTGTTGGTTTAGTGGCGCCACGACTGTAGTTATAGTTAGTAACAGTAGTAGTGTTAAAAATCATTTTAAATATAATGTAAGCACTTGATTTTGAAATATCTTTGAAATTTGGGTTGTGTGCATGCCATCATGTTTGGTGTGGCAGTCAGGGAATTTAGGGGGGCATTGCCCCCCCATGCCCCTGCCTAGATCCGCCCCTGCATGATGGGCATGCAGCATATTTAAATCATGTCACTCTACTAACTCCAATTGTTGCACCACTAAACCAACACCATTTCATCATTCAACAGAAACAGAAAACTCTGAGTCAGACCTTTAGCTTTATGCATGCTGCGTTTCTGTTTACAAGTTTGCAATTTCAACAACTGATTTTATTATTGATGCTTTACTTGCCTAATAAAAGTCCTGTGACCGAAAATGGTATGGTTGCGGCTTCATCGCCCGTGGCGTGATGAAGCCGCCCCCATACTTTTTTAATTGCCCTCCTTATTGGGAAATGTTACATCCCGGACCTGGGAGGGAATGACCTGAGAGAGACCATCTTCAGATCCTTACTGTTGTTAAACAAGGAGGGCGGTGGGAACCCGATCGAAACCCCGGGGTTCAGCACTTCTGGTCATTGAACTAATGCCCAGGAATTAGAGACTTAACTCCACCCTCCCTTTGTCTCCCAACGTTCAATAGAATGTTTATTGAGTTGTCTAGTTTCTTGCTCAGAGATAATCATTTTCCCCCTCAATGCCTCCCGATTATTCACTAAGCCTCCTCCTGCCTTTGGCTGCTTCTGTCTGGGCCCAGATGTCGAGCAGAGCATACTGTACACTGCTAAAAAGAAAATATCTACATTGGTTACCAAGCATAAGGATCTTTGTATTTTTTATGTTGTTGTGCATGTCAGGCAAAAGTGCATTTTTCTCATTCCACACATCGCATTGTTGCTTAACATTTCGAATTCTATTAAACATTTTAATATTATATTTAATGTTATGTATTATAAAATAGGTTTTCCCCCTACTTTTCCCGAAAGCTTTCCGCCTACTGTCATAGAGTTCTAACACAACTCTAGGATGGTAAATATTTGTCAATGCTGATGCCCGTCTGAAATAACAAGTTCCGGAATAAAATTTAAATTATTATTTGAATAGTGGTGAATGGAAACTTGTGTCATTTGTGGGCAAACAATTGGCTTTGCGCGTGGAAATGAAAATTAGGAATTGTAGTGGCTTTTTGGTTGTTTTAATAGACATTTTGCTCAAACTTTCAATCAGTCGTCGTGTCTGTCTTTGATCAGGTAATCTCATGCACCAGTGGAGCGATCAGACGCATGCATGCGCTATAAGAGGTCACTTCACGTTTTACGTTTGTAGCCTTGAACCATAGGTCGTACACTGCAAATCCATTCTCCTTTTGGGGTTTTCACACTTTTCGCTACTACATGTTATTTCCAAAACACACAAATCGATGCATATTTTCTCTGTTGTCATGTGTATGAATCAAATTAAAACCCTATAACTCCCAATGATGTACTTGACGTGTATATATTTAACTTCGCCGAAGTCGCGGCCGTTGTCATGCGCGTCATGCGCTGTCCCGTCCACCCATAACGACAAAGGCGCAGAAAACGACGAAATGTACATTTCATTCGCATCGTCTGATAAAGATCCCGTTGTTGACTTCCATTTCGGACAGAATTGACAGAATAACAGAACAACTTTTTTTTGTCCCATTCGCACCCATTCAATCCAATGCAGTCAAAAGCCTCTCCTGAGATTCTGCCCCTGAATGTCATGGGCGCACGGGTAAATCAACTAGGGCTGGACGTCACTTCCTGACTTTTGACCCGGAACTTTTTGCTCAGATCGTCAGAGGACAGGTTAGTCAAGACACCAGAAACAGCATGACGCCATCGCACATCCTATTTAGGAGATCCATGAAAAAGGATTGGCAACCACTGCTCTACTGAACACACCTCCAAAACCGCTTTCATGTCTGGCCATAGAGATAATGTACTGTACATTGTTATAAAAACAAGTGTTTAGTGCAAAAAAATGTGTTGCATTTTATTTTTATTTTACTGCCAAATAGCATTGATTCTGTAACAACAGCAGCAGCCCTGGCTTCCATCATATCTCTGGTGCAGAGAGAGAGAGGGTGGATTCTGCAGATTATAAATGCTGCATTGCTCCCCCTCGACGCCAGACCCAATCATCAAATTCTGATGACAGGACTGTGAAAAAAAAAAAAAAAAAAAAAAAAAACACAGACAGGATTATATAAGCATAGAGAGTGGAGGTGGGATGAGATGAGGTGCTGGAAACAAGAGGAAATAATCATCTAGCCTACAGTACAAGTGTCACACACCCACCCATAACTGTGAATGGAAAGGGCAAAGCTGTGTGTGTGCGTGCATGTGCGCGCGTGTGTGCGCGCGTGTGTGCGCGCGCGTGTGTGGGGGTGTGCGTGTGTGTGTGTGTGTGTGTTCACGTGTGTGGGAGTGCAGTCTCAAACATGTGTGCATGCCTGTAGGTATAGCCTACATCCATGTATTTTTCGTATCTTTGCACACAAGTGTTGTGTGTGTGCATACAGGTTCATGCACCTTCGGTGCATGAACCTGTATGCGTTCAGCAGTGGTGGGCAAGTTACTGGGAAAATGTAGTAAGCTACACTACTTGTTACTCTCAAAAAAATGTAGCTAAGCTACACTACAAGCTATCCCCAGAAAATTGTAGCAAGCAAAAGTAGCTTGCTACAATCGCCCGTGGACAAAAGTAGCTTGATGTAGCTTGCTACATCAACACTACATAATATAAATATATATCTCAACATAATGTACAACCTTTTAAATAATAATAAAATAATATAAATAAAAATCACAATAATTTAGGTGGCATGTCTACGTTTTGGGATGTAGTATATTCAAGGTTTTCTACCCATTAAAAATGGGTGGAATTTGAAAATTTGTGTGGGAAAATGTAGTAAGCTACAATCCTTGTTACTCGAAACAACTAGTGTAGCTTCACTACAAGCTATTCCCAGAACAAATGTAGTGAGCTACACTACAAGCAACGGGAAAATGTAGTTAAGCTATGTAGCTTAGCTACTTGTAACAAGCTACTGCCCATCACTGGCATTCACACTAATATTCACCCATATTATAATTAAGGAAATGTCTGAATGTCTGTCTGATACCGGCGTAACTCATCACTGGCTGCATCAATCGCTATGATTTTTCACACAGTCATTGACCAGTCATTGTGTGCATGCTCATGTGTGTGGGAGAGCAGTCACAAACATGTGTGCATGCCCGTAGGTATAGGCTACATCCATGTATTTTTCGTATCTTCGCACACAAGTGTTGTGTGAATATTAGTGCGAACACATACAGGTTCGTGCACCGAAGGTGCACGAACCTGTATGCGTTCCCACTAATATTCATCCATACTATAATTAAGGAAATGTCTGAATGTCTGTCTGTCTGAAACCGCCGTAACTCATCACTGGCTTCACCAATCGCTATGATTTTTCACACAGTCATTGGCCACGATATTAGGAAGAGTCTGACCAAATTAACAAATTGTTGATTAATAATGCATTTATTGGTGCATTAAATTTCCCCATTCGCTTAACATTGGCAATTCCCTTTTTGGCCACAGGGAGCAATGCAAACATCAACACACACACACACACACGCACGCACGCACGCACGCACGCACGCACGACCACCACACACACACTTTGACTGGCCATTGCAGTATCAAAAGTAAAAGCATTAAAGCAATCCTTCACCAAAATACTTGCATCTTTGGTAACATCACATTACCCACACACTGCATCATTTGGTTTTCATATATTCGCAACGCATAAGGTCCTAGTATAGTACAATGCAATCTGCATGCACATTATGTACAGTACGATACATACCGGATTTGCGCATGCTTTGTGTGAGCTGGCATGTGCATGCGTTTGTTTGTGTATACTATATGTGAGTGTGCACATACAGTACATGCTTGTGTGTGTGTGTGTATCGGGGCAATAAACATGGCGGGAGGAGGGAGTGTGGCATGAGCAGAGTGATGGATGGTCTGTACGCAGCCCACTGACTCCCTGGGGAGGGACACTGCAACATCCGACCAGGGAGGGACAACTTAGAGTAATTGGGTCACTGTTGCTGGGGTGGAGACTGAGCTCCCATCCGTCCATCCACCCATCCATGCTTTGGAGTTGGCCAGGCTATAGCAGTAGTGGTTTTCAACCTTTTTCACAATATACCATGCAGGGCCACAATATACCATGCAAAAATAAGGATTTTTTAAGTTTAGCTGGCAAAACGTTGGTCAAAATATAACAATTCTTTGACATATTCTAATTGTGTAGATTCTTGAGAATGAAGTCATTTGGATGTTTACTCTTGAGAGCGTAAAATGAAACCAAATGGACCCGCAAAGTGGGTCCATTTGGTTTCATTTTACGATCCCAGAACAAATGTTGTAAGCTACACTACAAGTTACGGGAAAATGTATAGTTGAGCTATGTAGCTTAGCTACTTGTAACAAGTTACTGCCCATCACTGCCAAAGAGTAATCCGTATATATGGAAAACGTGTGGTTGTTGGCAGGGCGAGGATAAGGTGGTGTTTTGCGGGTTTTTGTTTTTGTTATTTTCCCTCCCTCACCGCAGTATTTCCAGAAAAGCTCTAATAATGACTGGAGGAGCAAACCGACTTTGACAGGTTTCTAATGCAGGCAGGGGGGAAGTAAAGGGGGTGAATATCATTCATCCCTCTTGTTTTTCTTCTCATATCTGCAGGCAAACTATCTCCAAAGACCTGGCAGTGATAACCCCTCACAGAGTTGGGCTGTTTTTTTCCCCCCACTGGGTTAAACCTGACCATTATCTTGAGTAATGCACACAGTAGGGTATTATACATAAATGTATAGTATACTCAGAGGCGGATTAAACATTTCCCAATTGGGGGGTGGGGGGGGGGGGGTGCAGGAGAAAATGGTATGGATGCGACGTTGGTGGGGCAGTCTGGGCATTTATAGTATACTATAGTATATAGTATACTCGGGGGGGCCCAGAGTATACTAGGTGAATCTATTTTTTTTTTAATCCTATATAAAATAAAACACAAAGGTGAAAAGATAGAGAGAGACAGACAGGATGTGACCTCTCTGTAGAGAGAGAGAGAGAGACATGAGGGAGGGAGAGAGAGAGAGAGAGAGAGAGAGAGAGAGAGAGAGAGAGAGAGAGAGAGAGAGGGAGAGAGAGAGAGAGACGGAGAGAGAGAGAGAGAGAGAGAGAGGGAGGGAGAGACAGAGAGGGAGGGAGAGAGACAGAGAGAGAGAGAGAGAGAGAGAGAGAGAGAGAGAGAGAGAGAGAGAGAGAGAGAGAGAGAGAGAGAGAGAGAGAGAGAGAGATGTGGGCGTCCTCCGCACTCCGGTATAAGACTGAAAGGTCAGTGTTTGAGCATTGTGTAAATCTATCATTCCACTGCCCCAAGGCTATACCACATCAGAGCTGGCTGCCACCCTCTACTCCCCTCTACTCCTTCTCCTCCCAATCTAAGTGGCCTCCTCCACTGTCTTTTTGTTTGGAAAAATATAAACAAAAAGTTGTGTCAAAAAAATAACGAGTCAAAGAAATAATTGGGGACCCCGTGAGCCGTGTTGTTCCAATCGGCAACCGACTTCCGAAAAATCTGCACCAACAAAACACGTCTGCCTTGACAAAATTCACACCAGGGGCCGTGTCAGGGGCCTACCAGGCACACTGTTCTGTTGCTCCAATCCACTGCGAATTTTGCTGTTTTTATGCTGCGCATTGTGGCTGTTGCTTGCGTGGTTCATTGACTGTGTTTTGAAGCTTTGCATTCTGTCTGCCTCTGTCTGCTGCCTGCTTGGTTGACAGGGATGTTTGCCCCTCCTCCTTCCCATGAGTTCCCATTGACTAGCGACAGGCAGCATCCTTGTCGTTCCATTGCCTAGAAGCAGACAGTCGCGTCAGTATGAGACTGCATGGGAGTTGAACTAGGGGTCTGTTGCGTAACTTTCAGGAGCAAACATTATTATAGTCAGGTTGTCACCTGACAAAAAAAATAAAACCAGCCCACTCTGACTACTATTACTGACTACTTGTAGGTCGCTTGTATTTCGGCTTGGATCCCACGAGCTGCTATAGTCTATGGCTCTGTTTACAGGGAGACACAGCTATATGTTTCCGTAAAACTGTGCTCTACCATGTTTTTCAGTGAGAATTGCTTAGTGGGTTGCATATCTTTTCATACAAGACGTGCAGAGTCAGTGACGTTTCTATACAATTATGAACTATTTTTAAACTAAAAAACACATTATATGTTTTAAATGTTCAATTCTAGTTATAGAGGATAAGTATAATGTATTTATCCATATAAGGCTTATTAGCCTGGTATCCTTTTAAAGCATGTCTGGTAGTCGCCCCCTCCCCTCGCCCCCCTCACCTCATGGCGCCTTAGGCAGCTGCATAGGCTGCCTAATGGCAAAAAACACCCCTGTACAAAGTACATGCAGCCAGGGGACAATGTGTTCAGGACAGAGGTCACAAGTCAGAATCAATGTGTGACGTGGCAAATGCACAGCAGCGTATAGTGTCATGGACGAGTCAACCCGCCCTGAAGCAATTACAGAGCTTGACACTAACACTTGCCCGCTTGCCCGGGGCAAGTAAAAAAAAATGGTGGGGCAAGTGAAGACTGCTACCTGGTTGCCCGATCGGGCAAGTGTGCATCTTAGTGCACTATAACACAACACAAGATAAATGTGTCTTGAAGGCAGTCATTGCACTCTGCCTCTGTGTCTTTCCCTGCTTTCTAGCTATCCACAATTCCAGGCTGGATTTGGGAAACAAAACAGGCAATTTAACTTTCACATCTATCACATCTTCTACATTCTCTAGTTGTGTAGACCTGGGGTAATTAAGATGATGAATTGTAACTCTTGGGAGCCTCGTTCTCAAGAGTTACATCTGCAAAATTTACAATATATTTTAGGGGGCAAGTGACCATGAGCTGAGGGCAAGTAGAACCTGCAGAGACTCTGTCCGTGGTGCTGAAATGAGCTTTCTGTTACTCTGTCCGTGGTGCTGAAATGAGCTTTCTGTTATGGTAGCTGTAGTGACTCTGTCCGTGGTACTGAAATGAGCTTTCTGTTACTCTGTCCGTGGTGCTGAAATGAGCTTTCTGTTATGGTAGCTGTAGTGACTCTGTCCGTGGTACTGAAATGAGCTTTCTGTTACTCTGTCCGTGATGCTGAAATGAGCTTTCTGTTATGGTAGCTGTAGTGACTCTGTCCGTGGTACTGAAATGAGCTTTATGTTATGGTAGCTGTCCGTGGTACTGAAATGAGCTTTCTGTTACTCTGTCCGTGGTGCTGAAACGACCTTTCTGTTATGGTAGCTGTAGTGACTCTGTCCGTGGTGCTGAAATGTATATTTACTGAAATGTATATTTACTTGCCCCCTATATATTTTAGGGGGCAAGTGACCATGAGCTGAGGGCAAGTAGAACCTGACTTGCCTCCGAGACCTTAGTGTCAACCCCTGAATTACCGTGTTCCCCAGTGGCGTACTCCCGTTTTACTTACTTAAGTAAAAGTAATAATACTGGAACATACTGTAGAAATACTCTGTTAAAAGGAAGATGTCCAGAATTCAGCAGTACCCTGAATAAAGGTAGCAAGAGTGTCGTCGTCAAATGGTGCTTATAAAGTGTGAAATGTAGACAGTACTCCTTTTTTCAGAATGCTCCATTTCACAAGTTCAAGATGCATTAAAAATCCAAAATATTATAGGAATATATTGATTTATATATTATAAACCACTAAATAATGACTAAAAACTAGATCAGGCACAAGTAGGCCATGGCCGAGCAGAGCGAGCTAATACTCATGCCATTCAAGGTCTTTTTCTTACGCCATGACGCCAATACCAAAACCGGCCAACCAGAATAACCCCAACACCAACCACTGACCGCGCACCGATGCTTAACTTTGCGCCCGCTCCGCTCACGCAAGCAATAAATAAATAATTGTAAAATAAAGTAAAGAAGTACATTTCTTTCCTGTTGCCGTGTCGATGTCGTGGAGTAGAAGGAAAAGGACTGAAAATTGGGCGTAAAATGATATTTAACTAATTCTGAATTACATAATTTTCAAGAATTTGGAAAATGTATCAGAATTGCTATTTTGACCAACATTTTGCCAGTTATCAAGTCCGAGAGACTAAACTCAACAACAAATGGTGCAGGTCCATCATGGCTAAAATGCAGAATAAACAGGGGGCCTTGCATGAAAATGGTTGAAAACCCACTGCTCTAGCGCATTCCAGTGCATTTTGGAAGTGCCAATAGCAGTGATGGGCAGTAACTTGTTACAAGTAGCTAAGCTACATAGCTTAAAGGTAGGGGAAGTGATTTGAAATTCATGGTGTAGTACCAGCCTGGTGCACTAGGGGGCCCCAACAGTAGCTACACTATGTGAACCTGCTGCTCGCTCCTGATTGGAGGAGAATTGGTGGCAACCTGGGGAACTTTTATTAGCTCCTCTGCTAACGTGGGGAGGGGGAAACTCCATATGTGGTTTCCACACCTTATAATAGAGCATTTTAACAGAAAAATTTTTTTTTGGGGTGATATCTGACAAAAGTGAAATCACTTCCCCTACCTTTAACTACATTTTCCTGTAGCTTGTAGTGTAGCTTACTACATTTGTTCTGGTAGTAGCTTGTAGTGAAGCTACACTACTTGTTTCAAGTAACAAGGAGTGTAGCTTACTTCATTTTCCCCACACACATTTTCAAACTCCGTGTTGATGTAGATAGCTACTTCTTTCATGTAGCTTGTAGTGTAGCTTGCTACGTTTTTTTCTGGGGATATAGGTTGTAGTGAAGCTACACTACTTGAGAGTATAGCATGTAGTGTAGCTTACTACATTTTCCCAGTAACTTGCCCATCACTGGCCAATAGTGCATTTTGGATTTTGGCAGTTGGCAACACTGGTTCTTCTTTACACAGCATTTGTATGGCAGCATTCAGTCTGCTCCATCTGCTCATTCATCCATTGTCCTTATCATCTTCTGCTCTGCTTCTGTCCTTCACCTCCTCTTCCTTCCACTTATCCTCCTTTCGGATCTGTACTGCAGCCCTTATCGTTTTCTAATTATCTCCCGCTCCATCTTTTCAACCCAGGCTGCCCCCCGTCCCCCCCCGTCCCCCCCCTCCCCTCCTTATCGTCACATGCTTGTTGACCTTGTTGCCCCCCTCTTAGAGGCCAAATGAATGCGCCCACCACCACCCTGCTATGTGTCGGCAGGGGCGGATGTAATGGGGGAAGGGGGGGGGGATGGTATGGGGGGGGGGGGGGGGGGGGGGGGGGGGGCGACTTCACCCATGCGATGTTCAGTTACAGGACTTTTATTAGGCAAGTATAAGCATCAATAATAACATCAGTTGTTGTTGAAGTTGCAACAGACACGCAGCATGCATAAAGCTAAAGGTCTGACTCAGAGAGTTTTCTGATTTCAATGATGAAATGCTGTTGGTTTAGTGGTGCCACAGCTGTAGTGAGTAGTAGTAGTGTTCCAAATCAAATCAATTATAAGCACTTAGTTATAATTAACTTGAAATATCTTTGGTTGTTTTGCATGCCATTTTGTTTTGGTGGGGCAGTCAGGGCAATTAGCGGGGGCATTGCCCCCCCCCCCCCTCCCATGCCTAGATAGATCCGCCCCTGGTCTGAACATGTGACTATGCATGCACACTCTACATATACTGCAATTATCTCTCTGTCTCTCTCATATGCACTTTCCTTCTTGCATGCGTACACACGAGCGCGCGCGCGCACACACACACACACACACACACACACACACACACACACACACACACACACACTATGTGGTGGAACTTGCTCTTGTTATCCTCTATCCTTTGTCTGAACCATTTGTTTGATCCTGGTTTAGCAAATATTCATAATGAGCTCATAAAGACTTGCTGCTACAAAAACATCATTTGCAGAGTGTAATTAGGCACTGGGAATCACTTAGGGTATGGTGCCAGAAAAGGAACATTTCAAACTTTAAAATTAGACTATACACAACGTTTCTCGGAGCGGGAGTTTCGATAATTTTACACGCAGGAACCAGTTGGACTCCGGCATGTGTGTGTGCGTGATTGTGTGCATGCATGCGCATGTATGTGTGTGTGTGTGTGTGTGTGTGTGTGTGTGTGTGTGTGTGTGTGTGTGTGTGTGTGTGTGTGTATGTCCGTGCATGCATGCATAGTCAACAAACCCTATTTGGACGGACACGTGGACATGCAAAGTGCCATTCAGAAAAAAACACCTTTAGCAAAAACACCCTCCCAGTCCAGGGCTGTTCAATTTGGAATAACTTACCACTGACCATGAGACCGTTTGTCTTTTACATCTTTTAAGTACAATTAAAAAAAAGGTTATTAGATAACCAAACCTGTGACCATGTTTAGTCAATTACTAAGTGCACCTTACACAGCGTATGTAAATTACCTGAATCCTTACGCACTAGTACATTAATAAGATACTTGCACTATTGTATAACGCTGCTACTTATATCGATGCACTTTAGATCTTGCTTTTAGTAACCTGTCTCTTAGATGCTTTTTATCTTTTTTTCTTTTTTGTACTCTCCTATTATGGTTGTCTTCATGTTTCTGTCTCGTTTTAACTTGTCTCCTGTTTAATGTTTTGGGGACTACAGAATGATATTTGCAACCCTGCTAAGTCCGGTATAATTACTGTTTTTGTAATGTACATCAATATACTCGTCTAAAGAAACGACTAAAGTAAAAGACATGT
Organism: Benthosema pterotum; assembly: GCA_039105355.1. Classification (NCBI taxonomy): domain Eukaryota; kingdom Metazoa; phylum Chordata; class Actinopteri; order Myctophiformes; family Myctophidae; genus Benthosema; species Benthosema pterotum. The sequence goes on along the minus strand of CM076983.1, from coordinate 49,442,716 downwards.
ATACACAGACATAGGGAGACACACATTGCAGTCTATAGGAGTGCATGGCTAGCACCACTCTAAAACAAAAAAAAAAGCCTATTCCATACTAAAGCAGTTTCCACCAACCATAGGCATCACTCAGCACTGCTACACATCAGGATTAGCTCTGTAGGATTAGTATTTCTCCATGACATTGCGATTGAAACATTTTCTTGCGGCTTCTACTGGAACATATACAGTACATACCGGTAGTTTATAGCGTCATTTTACATCCAGGAGCCTGGATGGTGGTGGTATAAGTCTAGTTTAGATTGTTGGGACATTATAGGTCATGACAATGCAATTCTCTATACGGAATGAAAGGGACATTTACTTGTGGAAACTGATTGTGGAGCTATATTGGATTAGATGTTCAATGTAGACTCAATTCAGCATTTATGAGTTATAATCAGGGGCGGATGTAACATTTCCCAATGGGGGGGGGGGGGGGGGGCAGGAGAAAATGGCATGGGGGCGATGAAGCCGCACCCATACCATTTTCGGTTACAGGACTTTTATTAGGCAAGTAAAGCGTCAATAATAACATCAGTTGTTGTTGAAGACGGACACGCAGACACGCAGCATGCATAAAGCTAAAGGTCTGACTCAGAGAGTTTTCTGTTTTCAATGATGAAATGCTGTGGGTTTAGTGGTGACACAACTGTAGTTAGTAGCAGTGGTAGTGGTTCAAATACTTTTAAATATAAGCACTAACATATCTTGAGTGTTTTGCATGCCATGGTGTTTGTGGGGCAGTCAGGGCATTTAGGGGGGCATTGCCCCCCCACATGCCTAGATCCGCCCCTGGTTATAATAATGTTGGACTGTGCATCTGTCCATACCATTTGACAGGGTATAATGCAGCTTCATTTAAAGTCAGCTGGTCAACTGTCAGGAGTCAAATTGCATAGTCAATCAAAGCGGTGTCATGTTGCCCCAACAAGTAGCCTATTGACTGTCTGCAAAGGGAATAATACTGTCAAGCTGAAGAGCTCATTCAAATGAAATGTACTCACTAGGTTGGCATTCTTCAAAAGTAGACATTTTACTTTTGAGTAAAATGTGCGTGTGTGCTCGCAGTACCAGGGCTATTATAGTTATGGATTTTTCATTTTAGTTTTAGTTAGTTTTGACATTTTATTTTCTAATTCAGTTAGTTTTAGTTGCTAGTTGTTATTTAGTTTTTATTTTGGTGAAAATATTTAGTTTTAGTTCAGTTATAGATATTTTTTTTTCCTGTGCTTTGGTTGTCACGTATAGGATTAAAAAATGTGCCCAAGTAGGAAAAGGTTAGTATTCAACCCTTACTTTAAATTTCTTAGTAGATTGGATGATTGCACTCTCCCACAAGAACACAATTTTTACTCCCAGTGTTATGGAACTCAGTTGTAAATAAAAGATCTAGATTCTAGATTCTAGAAGCATCTCCTCCTCATGCTGGTCACCAAAACATTTTGAATTTAATAGCTTTATAGAACTAAAACTAAGGGTATTTTGGGTATAATTTCAGTTAGTTTTAGTTAGTTTTCTGAACCCACATTACAGTTTTAGTTTAGTTATCGTTTTTTGCATTCATTTTTATTTTTTGAATTTTAGTTTTTGTTTTTTAGTTAGTTTTAGTTAACTAATTATAACCCTGGCTCACACACAAACGTGGATGTGTACTTGCACACTTGCACGCAAACACGCACACACTCTCACACACAGCCATTAGAAATGCAGGCCCTCAACACTCATGGTTTGACAATTGCCATTATTGGCCAAACAACTACACACTGCAGTATAAGAATCAACTAGCAAACAATATTTTTCTTTCTCAACTCTTTCCAGGGGTCATTTCATTATCTCGCAGGCATGGGTGTTGTTTTATTCATTTGTTTTCATTTCAAATCATTTCTGGCTTTTAAACACCACGACTTGTGCGTAATTCCTTCAAGCAAGGTTTGCAGCAATGCAGACTTATGGGAAATGTGCAGCACAGGTCCATGCAGGCCCTGCCTTGGCTCAAAATGTCCAGAAAGCCCTTGTGCACTTGCTGCCCAGTGTTGCCAACTGCCAAAACCCAAAATGCACTAGAACAGGGGTTTTCCTTTTTCATCCCAGGGACGACCATTCATTCAGGATTGAGCCACGGACCACCATTTGAGGATATTTTAGCCCCACAGACCCCAAATCTAAAGATTTATTTTGCTTTTCCGCAATTCCAGGCTGGATTTGGGAAACAAAACAAGCAAAACATATATTCCAAAATGGCTAATTCAGATGATGAATATTTTAACTCTTGAGAGTGTAAGAATGAAACCAAATGGACCCGCAAGGGTCCATTTGGTTTCATTCTTACGTTCTCAAGAGTTACATCTGGTTAACCAACTTAACTGGGGACCACCTGGAACCCTCTCAGGGACCACTGGTGGTCCCCGGACCACCTGTTGAAAACCCCTGCACTAGAATGAGCTAGAGCAGTGGTTTTTAACCATTTTCTTACCAGGGATCACTATTTATTCTGCATTTTAGCCACAGAGGAGGACCACCGTTTGATGTTGATTTTTGTCTTTCGGACTAATTTAGGAGAAATTAGGGCAAAATGTTGGTCAAAATAGCAATCCTTCTACATTTCTCAATGTGTAGATTCTTGAAAATTAGGTAATTCAGATGTTTAAATATAATTTAACTCTTGAGAGCGTAAAATGAAACCAAACGGACCCGTAAGGGTCCGTTTGGTTTCATTTTACGCTCTCAAGAGTTACAAATCTATAAAGGGTCCATTTGGTTACCAATCGTCCTTTCTAGGAAGGAAGTAGGACTCTATATCATGGTGAAAGACCAGGGTTTTATCTCTGGCGCCTGTCAACCAAAGTCGCCCCAACTCACCAGCAAAAAAGCACTAGATTTTCCACCAGGTGTTTTTCACCAATTTTGGCGCTATAGGAGGGCCTCGAAAACAGCTAAATATAGTGACATATATTTAGTAAAATGCACCAAGTTGGCAACACTGTCGCTGCCTTCACGGTGAGACAGCAGCCTTGAGCTCTTACTGGCAGGCTTATGTTTTGGACAGAAACAAAGCCATCGGAGTACTTCAGATGACCTTGGGTATATCGTCTCACGCACACTGCAACAAAACGACAGCAGCCCTTATCATGCATGTAAGGACATTAGAAGATTGGCTTTTTCCTGTCAGTTTACACAAGGGAATTTCAATTAGTTCTTTTCACATACTGTACATCCCTCCACCTACCTAACCTTGCGAATCCCCAACACCCGCCGCAAGAAGGTCAAATCTATGGACGATTATGTCTGAATGCGAGGGAGCAGATAGGGAGTCCGGGGAACCGTCCTTTTGTCTAGTTAATGAGAGCGATGATCAATGAATGAATCCACACATGAATTCACAATGAGAGAGAGAAAGAGCATGAGAGAGAGAGAGAGAGAGAGAGAGAGAGAGAGAGAGAGAGAGAGAGAGAGAGAGAGAGAGAGAGAGAAGAGAAAAGAGCATGAGAGAGAGAGAGAGAGAGAGAGAGAGAGAGAGAGAGAGAGAGAGAGAGAGAGAGAGAGAGAGAGAGAGAGAGAGAGAGAGAGAGAGAGACTGTCCCTGCAAAGAGAGACCTCAGGACAGTGGCGGATTGGCACATATTTTCCCACCGGGACAATTTCGCCTTTGCCAGGCCACCCTGGGGGGAGGGGGGCAGCTGGTTAACCAGATGTAACTCTTTGAGAGCGTAAAAATGAAACCAAATGGACCCTTGCGGGTCCATTTGGTTTCATTTTTACACCCTCAAGAGTTAAAACATTCATCATGTGAATTAGCCGAACTTAGTCTATGCACAACTAGAGAATGTAGAAGATTAATGGTCATTTTGCATCTAGCACATTCTAGTGCATTTTGGAAGTGCCACTAGTGCATTTTGGATCTTGGCAGTTGGCAACACTGCCTCCAGCAGCGCGAGCACACTAGTTTGCCTGGCCTGGGCCTGGCACCCTGGCCTGCCCTGGAATTTAAAAAAAAAATGTCCAGTCCACTAGGTGGCACAGGCCACTGGGAAAACTCCCTGTACTCCAGATGGCCAATCTGCCCCTGCCTCAGGAGCTACAATCATGCCATGGTAGCCATCTCTGTGCTGTATGTACAGTAGACCTAACCAATGTTAGCGATGCTGTGCTGTGTGCTGTGCCTATATACACAAATGCAGCATTATATTTACCTGTGTGAGCAGAGCGGGCGCAAGTAACAGGGGCAGATCTAGGTATGGGCAATTGGGCATGGAGGGTTCGGGGGGCAATGGGCCCTCGCATGGTTACAGAAAAATCTACCATTCAGAACTGAGAGCGAAGCTAATTAAGTAACTTGAATGGAGGACAACAATTTTCAATTGAGTTCAGTAGTTACCCTGTATGGATGGAATTGATGATAACTGCTATATTGCCCGATCAGAAGAGGGGGCGGGGATATCTGACCACAATCAACTTGCAATCAAATAAACAACGAGACTCAAAGGTCTGTATGATAAAACCATTGTTATAAGTTATAACTCAAAATAGGAACTAAATAAGAATCAAATATCGACCCATCAGAGGAGGGGGCTGGGCCAACTACAAGAATGGGCAAGGGTGATACTTATACATAAAAGAAAATTTAGACCTGGAATTTGAAGCTTCATGGTCACATGATTTTACATAAAAAACTCAATTATTATTATTAGAATTAGAATAATTAGAATTATTTATGATCTATGTCATGATGGCACCAAAAGACTTGTTACACATTTGTACCAAATTGCTTACGTAGTAGCTATAAGGGGCTTCAAGCACGAACTTTAGTAGAGTGGTGCTATTGAGCCATTATGCCACACCCCTTTATGAGACGATTAAAATGCATAATTTTTCACCTTTTCGGGTGTGTGTACAAATACATATCATGTGGCAACTAACTCACTTAACACACGTGTGCCTTTGCAGTAGAGCTGCGTCGCGCTTATCATAATCAAATAATAGTTATGACCGGTGCCGTTTCGGTTGATCTACGTCACGCTACGTTGCTCACCGTCGCTGGTTTGATACAATAAATATAACAGAGGGACCTAAATAAGAGACGGAAGTGTGTCGCAAACTAACCTGTCCGACGGGAAACATGGACCGAACTATGAAATATGACTTTTAGATGAAAATCGCTGGCACTAGTCTTGGCTGGTATTGATTTTTTCGGTATTGATTTCCAATATACCGGTATATTGCCCAAGACTAGCACTATAGCTACCTAAAAAAATTATGAAAAAGTGCTGGCACTGAGAGTGTTTTAAGCACGCTGCGCACAACAGCTCTAGCCCTGTGTGTTTTTCCACAACTGAATATGCCCAGTATAAATCAAGCCACACACACAAACTTGATCCTATACTCAACGACAACTGCATGGTAGCGACTGGGTGCAGAAAAACAACCCAAATAACCTGCCTCTATGCCCCGTAGAAGATGAATCGCAGCAATGTGACAACAATGTTAAAATATTTATTGCTCAGGATTTTGTTTACCTACAGTATATATCAGGGCCGGATCTAGAGGGGCGCCAGGGTGGGCAGGGCCCACCCAAATGTGCATCCTGCCCACCCAATGAAAGGTAACATCAGTGGTCTGGGGACCAGTGGTCCTTGAGAGACCTGCGGAAAGTTGGTTAACCAAATGTAACTCTTTGAGAGCGTAAAAATGAAACCAAATGGACCCTTGCGGGTCCATTTGGTTTCATTTTTACGCTCTCAAGAGTTAAAATATTCATCAACAGAATTATCCCAAGTCTACACAACTAGAGAATGTGGAAGATTAATCCTCATTTTGATCTGTATGTTTGACTGTTTTGTTTCTCAAATCCAGTCTGGTATTGTGGACAAAATCAAAAGAAATCTTTAGTTTTGGGGTCTGTGGGGCCAAAATGTCATCAAATGCTGGTCCGTGGCTCAAATGCCGAATAAATAGTGGGCCCCGGTGTCAAAAACATTGAAAACCACTGCTTCATATGAAAAACTTTGGACTTGCCCACCCTGCCATTCTTCGTGCCCACCCTAGTAGGGCGGGCTAAATCCGGACCTGGTATATATTCATCTGTAGGTAAAAAGCAGCTGCTGGAAGAACTAACCCTAACGCCAAATAACTTGAAAATGAAAACGTCAAAACGTAGTGACGTATAGAGCTTGTTTATGTAATGCTAAAATCCATAGTAGGTAATTATTTCCAATCAGCAGGGGAATTGGCAATTATGGTGTCACGGTGGCTTCACAAATCATTACATCATCATCATCAATCGAGAGTTCAGTATAGAAGACGAGTGGGGGCAACTCACACCTCACCGCTGTTCGCACCTCACCGCTGGTGTCAAGGATCTCACAGCAATCTTTTGGTTACTTGTTAGCTTCTGTGCCTCACAGGCGAACCTGCAGTGTTGCCAACTGCCAAAATCCAAAATGCACTAGTGGCACTTCCAAAATGCACTAGAATATACATGCGCTAGAGCAGTGGGTTTGCAACCATTTCCATACCAGGTGCCCACTATGTACTCTGCATTTTAGCCACGGAGGAGGACCACCGTTTGATGTTGAGTTTATTCTCTCGGACTTGATTTAGGAGAAGTAACTGGCAAAATGTTGGTCAAAATAGCAATTCTTCTACATTTTCTAAATGTGTAGATTCTTGAAAATTAGGTAATTCTCAGATGTTTAAATATAATTTAACCCTTCCGGGTCCATTTGGTTTCATTTTACGCTCTCAAGAGTTACAGATCTATAAAAGGGTCCATTTGGTTACCAATGTTCCTTTCTAGGAAGGAGGACTATCATAGGAGGAAAAATAGTGAAAAACGAGGGTTTTATCTCTGGCGCCTGTCAACCAACTTCCCGCCAACTCACCAGCAAAAAAAAGCACTAGATTTTCCGCCCGGAGTTTTCCACTAATTTTGGCGCTATAGGGAGGTCTGGAAAAGAGCTAAATATAGCGACAAATGTGCCAAGTTGGCGACACTGCGAACCTGCCATAGAGCATTAGTCAGAGTATCAGTCCACATAAAAAGCCCTGTGGAGGGAGCTTACATTACTGTAAAGGTGAAGCAACGGTCTGCTTCTCTCTTCGACCCGGGGACTTTTCTTATAGTTCTTACGCAAAGGTTTCATCATCACCACTCGCGTGTCACGGTGCATTGAGACCATTGGACCGTCATGCAATATAATGTCTCCCTCTCCGTCCTCTCTCTCGAGCTCGACGGACCTGGCTGCACCCAAAATGCCAAAAGGATGATTGCGACGCCGGTTGTCAAGATGGGACAAACATCCCCGGGGAGCTGTGAAGTCTCAAGATGATTTGACAAAAAGGAATTATCCTTGAGAGGTGTGACAATCTCTGGGCTGAAATGACCAGCCTATATATATTGACGTTTGATTGATTTCAGATGTTTTTTCAGATGTCTTTTTCTAGGAATGTTTTGGGATGCTCTTTCTAAGGAGAATAACCAAAGATCAAGTCTGAAACTCAGTCTCATGAAATGTAAGGTATGCATTACAAGAAAATCTAACACTTGCGCCATGTACTGTAGTTTTATCTGCATTTAGTCGACAACCACATATGAGGTTTTAGGCTACCTGAGGGGGTCAAAAAGAGGGTAACACTGTAGGAAACCAATTGAATTCGCTGGAGCACCAATTCCTTTTCCTTTCTTTGCCTTCTGAAGCCATTCCCTAAAGTCAGCCTACGCATGCACTCCTCCCGCCCTCTGGGATCAACATTCAGGAGAAGAGGAGGACTATTTCTCTGTTGAAGAATTCAGTCTGGTGTAATCATGCAGAGATTGGAAGTCGCAGGTAATCGAGGCACGGCAATTCTTTCCTTCCCCAGCTGCTACCACCAAAGTACCCTCCGGTTGACCCCGTGACCTGTCGAACCAAACTGCATACAGCATTGCTCTCTCTCTCTCTCTCTCTGCAGCCTACACCGCTCACAATTCGCCTGGCGACACAATTCGTTTCGCGGTGCCCTCACTCCCCTATACCTTTACTAATCCCTGTGCTTTTGTCAAATGTTCGGTCTAATCCCACCTCTTCCTCCCCCCCCCACACACACACATCCGTGAATGGAATTGTACAGTAAGAATTCTACACTACGCAGCAGGGGCGGATCTAGGCATGGGCATGGGGTGGGGGGGGGGGGGATCTCCCCCCCCATGCAAAACAACATGCAAAACAACCCAAGCAAACATGCAAAACAACCCAAGCTATTTCAAAATAAACTGCTTATATTTTACATGATCTGAAACACTACTACAGCTACTAACTAACTGCTATTGTGGCACCATTACACCAACCAAGAAAACTCTGAGTCAGACCTTTAGCTTTATGCATGCTGCGTGCCTGTTGTAACTTCAACAACAACTGATGCTATTACTGACGCTTTACTTGCCTAACAAAAGTCCTGTAACCGAAAGTGGTATGGGTGCGGCTTCATCGCCCGTTGCGCGAAGCGACACGGGCGATGAAGTTGCCCCCATACCATTTTCTCCTGCCCCCCCCAATTGGGGAATGTTATATCCGCCCCTGCTACGCAGTTCAATTCATCCAAATATAAGAAAGAAATCGAACGCCTAAAACAGACAAACAATAAATATGAATGGATGCAAAGGTGCTAAAGTTATCGACTGCACTCGCAGAGAACGTACAGTACAAATTCAACAGCAAAATGATTCATACAATCTTTGTAGCCCACTGGTATTGTGTTGTCCCTCACATATACAGTGTTACTCTCAATAATTGCTTCACATATTTCACACACTTTCACACACAATATGGAAATTATCTTTTGGGCATGCAATGTGCTGCCAAAAACTCAACATGCTGATCTAAGCTGAGTTTTATCTTGGAAGAAGACCTTGTTTCTCTCTCTCTCTCTCTCTCTCTCTCTCTCTCTCTCTCTCTCTCTCTCTCTCTCTCTCTCTCTCTCTCTCTCTCTCTCTCTCTCCAATGCCAGGAAGCGTTAAATGCAGGAAACCCTCACTCGCCCATCAACAAAGATGAGCACATTAGGAAGAAAACAACTACAACACACGCCAGGGCGGATCTAGGCATGGACAATGTCCATTGGACATGGGGGGGGCATACCCCCCTAAATGCCCTGACTGCCCCACCAAACATGATGGCATGCAACCCAAGACAACCCAAGATATTTCAGTGCTTAAAATGATTTGAAACACTACTACTGCTACTAACTAACTACAGTTGTGGCACCAATAAACCAACAGCATTTCATCATTGAAAACAAAACTCAGACCTTTAGCTTTATGCATGCTGCATACTGATGTTATTGACGCTTTACTTGCCTAATAAAAGTCTTGTAACTGAAAATAGTATGGGTATGGGTGCGGCTTCTCTGGGTGCGATGAAGCCACACCCATACATGTCTCACACATCCAACATGTTCTCTTGCCCCCCCAAAGGGGACATGGTATATCCACCCCTGACACACACACACACACACACACACACACACACACACACACACACACACACACACACACACACACACACACACACACACACACACACACACACACACACACACACACACACACACACACACACACACACACACACAGGCCCGTAAGCCTGCCTACTAATAGATAAAACACCAGAATATTCTGTGTGAATAGGATATGTGCATGCAAGGCGGCACACCGCAACTTTCATTTTCCTGGTTCAATGAAATCCTCCCACACACAAACACGTAGCACACCAAAGCACTGACACATTCTTTGAATTTGAAGATCCTGTGTGATCTACGTTGCCGCTTGTGTATTCGAGAGCAGGCGTGTTACGCCCCACCCTGGTGTTTTAAGCTCCTGTAGTGGTTTCTCAAACCTTTTCATACTGTATGGGCCCGGCGGACCCTCAAATTCATGTTTGGCTGATGCTTGCCTGCCAGGGGCGGATCTAGGCATGGGCATGGGGGGGGGGGGATCAATGCCCCCCTAAATGCCCTCACTGCCCCACCAAACATGATGGCATGCAAACAACCTAAATTTCAATCTTTTTTTCTCTCTCTCTTTTCGTGATAATTCCTCCAATTACAATTGAGCATGTGGTGGGCTTTGGTGCGTGTGCTGTTGGCCCGTTGTACCCCCCCCCCCCCCCCCCCCCCCCAACACACACACACACCACACACAGACACACACAAACACACCTACACACTGAAAATTGTGTGAATATGCATATCTTGTTTCTCAGGGACAGACTGTTCTTTGTCTTTTCTAAATCACATTTAAATTTTGGTAATATGTTTTCCTACACTGACACGCCTGAAATAATGACCCCAGGTAGAACGTTTAGCCTCTATCTTGATGCTACTGTTCACACGCAGATGCCAAGTGATTCGTCTTCCCAGTTCTCTGTTGTATTGTAGTTCCCTACCACTATGTTATGTTACTAAACATTTTATCATCTTGTGTAGTGATGAATGGATGTGTTTTTGACGTTATATTAAGTAATCGCATCAGGTTGAGACGCCATTATGCATGTTGGTTTGGACATGTGCCAGATAGGAGGAGTGTCAGTGCATGTGTACATTAAACTCCTCACAGTACATATAGACCCAGGGTTTTCGACCACTGGATGCACTATTTATTTAGCATTTGAACCACGGACCTCCATTTGAGGACATTTTATCCCCATGCACAGAACCCCAAAACTAAAGATGTATTTTGCTTTTGTCCACAATGTCAGGCTGGATTTGGGAAAACGGTTAAATTAGATCAAATGACCATTAATCTACATTCTCTAGTTGTGTAGACTTGGGCTAATTCAGTCATGAATATTATAGCTCTTGAGAGTGTAAACATGGTCATTTTGATCTGTATGTTTGACTGTTTTGTTTCCCAGCGTGAACATGAAACCAAATGGAACCGCAAGGGTCCATTTGGTTTCATGTTTACGCTCTCGAAGAGTTACACCTGGTTAATCAACTTTCCATCATTTAGCCTGGGGGCCACCTGGAACTCTCTCAAGGACCACTGGTGGTCCCCGGACCACTGGTTGAAAACCACTGAAAATGCCACAATATGGCTTGGGACCCAATATAGTAAATTGACTGATAAACACGCCCATATGGTTAAACTGTGAATGGATACGGATAACATGTCCGGATAATAAGTTCAATAATTATTAGTTCAGCCTTGATGCTGAGTCTCTTAGAAATGCATGCCTAAATTGTTGAGTGTTCAGCCCAGTGGATTTTGATTGCAATCACTGGGAACCCACCCAGGGGGCTAATCCAATCCAAACAATCAAGCGCTCCCTAAATAACAAGGAATCACCTGCAGCCAGTGATAAGATAAGAAGACCATAAGCTTGGTCTTATCTGAGCCTGGTCTTAACTTGAAGAAGCGCAATGTCTGTGGGGAAAGTAACGTTGCTCCAGTGATCGCCAAAGTTTCCCATGGGAGCATATATTCAGTGTGCGGATTGACAACCCTCAGAACCCGACCAGGCCTGACCCAGATCAATAAGGCCGGGTCGGGCCTAGGGCTCCATGAAAGAAGCAATATATATTGAATGATTTTATTGCGATAAAAATAATAGTTCTGTTCTGTCTGCCAGTGTATTTACCTCTTATGAAGATGGTGCTGATTGGTATTATATTTTATACACTGTATATTTTATTTTATATACTGTATAGACGCCTTAAAAGACGACGCCACCCTGGTAAACACCAGTATGCGCTTGCGAACTGGCTGCAGAAGAACCCTGCCTCTCAAAAGATGCAATAGAAAAGTTCCAACTTCACCCACTTCACCATCAAACTTTCAAATGCTGTTTTTATCCCAATATGGAGGAAAAATGAATAGGATTGTTATTGTGATCTCTCGCCCTTGAAATATATAATCCTCGGTTTCTGTTGTGCTTCAACAATAACAGCGATTCAAAACACCAAACCACTCCTTCTCCCACAACAAATAGGGACAAATCCCTTTATTTTACTGTAGATCGTTTTGCAGTAATTTACTTGTTACTGTACAATACTTTGAAACAGCTGACATGTTTTGTGCAATGTATTTATGATTTGTCGTGTGACGGTGTCGCACACGCAGACGTCTAAGCTCACAAGAGTCACGTCCATGACGCGATGTGAGCTTGTATATCAGCTGTTCTCTGTGCGCAGTACTGTTGCACAACGAAGTATAAACGTCTCCTAGGGTGCCCCTCTCTAGCCAACACACAAGAGGAGGTTGAATGAAGTGAAACCAACGCTCCCCAAAACAACATGTTTGGAGATCTGTTGGGAATCGATTACATGAAACGATCACCCGTGCATCCTTTCCCAATATTTGTAAACAAATAATTGGTCTATAGATCGATAGTAGTTTTTACTCATACAGGGGCGGATTGGCACATGTTTTCCCACCGGGACAATTTTGCCTTTGCCAGGCCACCCTGGGGAGGCAGCTGGTTAACCAGATGTAACTCTTTGAGAGCGTAAAAATGAAACCAAATGGACCCTTGCGGGTCCATTTGGTTTCATTTTTACACCCTCAAGAGTTAAAATATTCATCATGTGAATTAGCCCAACTTAGTCTACACAAATAGAGAATGTAGAAGATTAATGGTCATTTTGATCTGTATGTTCCAGGCGAGCATCTAGCACATTCTAGTGCATTTTGGAAGTGCCACTAGTGCATTTTGGATCTTGGCAGTTGCCAACACTGCCTCCAGCAGCGCGAGGCAGTGCCCTGGCGCACAGGAGTGAACGGGAATATGGCAACTGTCCTATTGAAGGCTCTGGTGTAGGACACCTTTTCTTTTTTGAAGGATAGAAACACTAGTTTGCCTGGCCTGGGCCTGGTGCCCTGGCCTGCCCTGGACTTAAAAAAAAAAATCTGTCCAGGCCACTAGGTGGCGCAGGACACCGGGAAAACTCCCTGTACTCCAGATGGCCAATCCGCCCCTGTACTCATACTAAATCCTACCTGTAGATTTTTTTGAGAGGCGCATGCATACGCGTAGTTTGACTTCGGACGCAGGGGGTGCGAGACTGCGAGTGCGACGCACACAAGCCACCTCCATACAACGTCTAGCACTACGTTCATGTTTTTGTAACCAACATCAACACTCAGTCCAACCACTGCTGCGCTGCCTGTGCGTATTATGCATTGGCAAAGTGACAGATAAAGGAGGGAATACTAAAGACCACATAACAAGTACTACTGCTGTTCCATTAGACCACTTTAATCCTCACCAAATACAAAACAATGTGCACTTGCACACTTGCACTCCACTGTGTAAAACAGTAAGAATTCAGGCCAGCGACTCAAACCGATCAGGGTAAACATAAAATGTTTACTTGCGTCAGTCACACAACAAGCACAGATAGCCAGGGAACAATTGCACAGTCACAGAGCGCACGGCCGCGCACATATATTAATCTATAGACCTATTTCACAGCCAGCGCGTGCTGCCCTCTAGTGGGGATAATGGGGGACACCGACACTGGGGGGGACCCGACCACTGACTGTCATTGCACAAAACAATGGCCGTTTGTGCAATGACAATCTTGGTCGGGTCCCCCCCAGTGTCGGTGTCCCCCCATTATCCCCACTAAAGGGCAGCACGCGCTGGCTGTGAAATAGGCGTATACAGCAGCATGGTGAGAAAAAAAAAAGATCATGTCTCACCTAGTGCAGGCGCCTTTTTTGCGTCCATCATCAATGTCCACGATCATCTCCGGTGACAGCTTTGATGTTAAATCAGACTCAATGTTTAGAATGGACAGAGTAGAAAACCTTGCATCTGCCATTGTTGAACGCACTAAGCCAATTTCGGATTTTTCTCATGGCAGAGAAACTTCTCTCTGTCGTAGCAGACCCAAATGGGCAGTTTGAGTGACAGCTGTAGCAACTTGTACATATTTGGATAGTTCTCCTTTTTAACAGTCTTTTTAAGATGATCAAGTGAAACAACGGCCTTTCTATGTTTTTCGCCAAGATTACGATGATCCATATCCACTGGAGATGATGATGCTGTTGATGGGCCAGGGCAGGGTGGATTTGTTGGGCCCGGACACGGTGGCTCTCCTGTCGCTGTCGGTCGCTGTGGCTGCTCGGCTGCGGGAGCGGCGGGGGGCGGCAGCTGCTCTGTTGGAAGCCCCGGCCTCGGTGCCTCTTTTGTGGTGCCAGCGGCGGGCGCGACCGCGGTGCCAACGGCGCTGCTCGCGGACGGCCGCTGCTGCTGGTCGTCGCTGAATGAATGAATGAATTGAATTGAATTGAATGTTTTATTATGCCGTTTAAATGACATGAGTACATTTCAACTACAGCTACAAAAGTGCTGATAACTTTGAATGGACACAGTCACGTCAGATAGATTACACTTGTTTACGATAGTAGCCTAATCCATCTTGTAGCTACCTTTCATCAATGAAAGACATACGTACATGTTGGGGTCGTGGCTCTTGTCTGGAGGCCGCTGTAGTTGCTGCTGTGTTGGTGTAGACGGTGGAGGTTTAAGAAATTTGCGGATATCCATATTTATTTTTCAGTTGACACTAGTCAGGTAGCCCGGTGGGTTGGTATGGTGTGGCCTGCGCAGAGCCTTGGAAATAAACAGAGTTACGCCAACTCCGTTCACTTCATGGGGCCAGTCCATCTACGTAGACTTCTGTTGGATAGTGACATGAATAGTGACAGCCGGAAGTTACTGAATGCATTGGAATCTATGGGCTCGCGCGAGTACATGAACCACGTGACCAGGCTGTTTTCTGACCCCTCAATGGCGCAACTCTTCTACTAGATGGCTCTGGGCCTGCGTCAGGCTGCGTGGCGCGCGTTTGTGTCCTGTGACCTGTGACCAACTCATTCACTTCCGTCGCACTCGAAGTAGGGGTCAGTACCAAAAAATACAATCATGTGACATTACTACCCTACTCTAAAATTATTATATTGTAAAACAAAACACAATACAATTCAGATTTATTTCACACAATTAGTTTTATTTCATTACAAAAAAAGAAAATCCCACATAAAAAAAAAACAATTTCACCCCTGGCCACCAGGGGGTGCAGTGCACCCCCTGCTCCCCCATTAAATCCGCCTATGGGCCGCGCATGCTTCCCTTTGAGCATGAGTTGTGCCCTCGCACAAGACCACACCTCATTTTAAAAACCTAATTAACCCAATTAATCATTGATTAATTTGGTATAGCCAACGAGGGGTGAAATTACTGATTGCGTTTAAGTTACGCTCATCGCTAAGCGGCACTGTGCTTTCCTGCGTTTTATTTTTTCTTTCTTTTTTCTCTGAAAACGCATCTAAACAGAGCCAGTCAATCAATCAGAGCGCAGAGTGGATAATCAGGCACACTCAATCCAATGGAAACCAGATTAGTTTCCAGAAAACAAATGGTTTGGACATACAAGGTTTTCACCCGACAGCGACATTATGAATAACCACAATCGCGAGCATATGCTTACAAGTTACACACATGAACCCACCGGCCCGACCGCGCACACACAAACACACACGCTACACAGATTTTGACCCAGTGTTGCCAACCGCCAAAATCCGAAATGCACTAGTGGCACTTCCAAAATGCACTAGGATGCGATAGAGTAGTGGTTTTCAACCATTTTCATACCAGGGCCCACTGTTTATTCTGCATTTTAGCCACGGTGCACCACCATTTGATGTTAAGTTTAGTCTCTAATTTAGGAGAGATAACTGGCGAAATGTTGGTCGCAATAGCAATTCTACAAGATTCAAGAATCAAGAACTTTATTGCCATGTCAACAGATGTTGATAGGAATTTGTCTTGGTTCATGCTCAACATATACAGACAACATACATACAGAAGACAACAAGAGGACAGTACAGTGCAAAGACCAGCAGCATAGAAATTACACGATTTTATAAAGTGCTATATGCATTGCATGTTGTTACATACATGCATCATTACAACTGTAAACTAACGAGACAAGTTTAAGTGTCTAATAGCTACAGGGTAAGTGCTATCTCTGAAGCGAGATGTTGAGCAATTAATACTTCGGTATCTCCTGCCTGATGGTAGGAGATTGAAGAGGTGGTGTGCGGGGTGGGAATTATCAGTTATTATTTTGTTTGCTTTCCTGATTATTCTAGTGTCGAAGAGTGAGGAAAGTGTAGGGAGGCTACATCCTATGATTTTAGATGCCCGTCGCACTACTCTTTCCAGCTTGGTCTTGTCCTGAGAGGTTGTGTGACCAAACCAGACAAGCATGGAGAAGGTGAGAACATGCACTCTCAATGGTGGCCCTATAGAAGTGAGTCATTGCTGCTTGGTTGACTTTAAACTTCTTGAGCTGCCATAGGAAATACAGACGCTGATGGGATTTGCTTATGATGAGGCTAGTGTTTAATTCCCAGGATAGGGATTCATGGATGGTGGTCCCTTTTTGAAAATACTGTATGTAGATTCTTGGAAATTAGGTCACTCAGATGTGAGGGCACTAGATTTTCCGCCAGGAGTTTTTCCACTAATTTTGGTGCTAGGGGGGGGGCTGAAAAAAAGCTAAATATAGTGACAAATCCGCCAAGTTGGCAACACTGCTTTGACCTCTCTTTCTGCCAAATGCTGCCCTAGCTGCTGTACAGTGGTGGACTGGGCGAAAATAATCGGCCCGGACAATTTTTAGCGTGATTTGGCCTAGACCGGCCCAACCACAATTATACCTGGTATAGTTGGTTAAACAGATATAACTCTTTGAGAGCGTAAACATGAAACCAAATGGACCCTTGCGGGTCCATTTGGTTTCATGTTAACACTCTCAAGAGTTAAAAATATTCATCTAAATTGGCCCAAGTCGAGTTAGAAAATGTAAAAGATTAATGGTCATTTTGATCTGTATGTTTCACTGTTTTGTTTCCCCAAATCCAGCCTGGAATTGTGGACACAAAAAAAGCTAAATAAATCTTTAGTTTGGGGGTCTAGGTGCTTCTTGCTGCTAAGATGTCATCAAAGGGTGGTCCTCCGTGGCTCAAAATTCGGAATGAATAGTGGGCCCTGGGATAGGGATGGGTCATGGCCCACCGGGAGACCTCCCTGTACGCCCAGTGGTCAATCCGACCCTGCTGTTGTATGAGCAGGGCAGCATTTTGACTGTATTTGGCTGTGTGTACTGTAGACCACCTGTACTGTACATACTGTAGAATGTAGATACTTTACCCCTCCCGGCGCAACACCATAACCACATGAGGTGAACCAAACACAGCTAGGTAAGATCTTTGAAATGGTAAGAAGCTCTGTTTATAGTGCAGCACAGATGAAAGCGAGGCGGGAGTTGTGTGTGTGTGTGTGCATGTGTGTGTGTGAGGGCGAGGGGTGGGAGGAGGAGGAGGAGGGTTGGATATGAAACTATAGGGGAGTGAACACAAACCCAGCACCTCACCTCTATGTTTAGAGAGAGAGAGATTTGTTGTTAACTCTCCCTATACCACTCCCTCCTGTGCCCAGGGCGGCTCTAGGTATGGATATGGGGGGCAATGCCCCCCTAAATGCCCTGACTGCCCCACCAAACAGCAAAATTAAAGTGCTTATATTTAAAATGATTTGAAACACTACTACTGCTACTAACTAACTACAGCTGTGGCACCACTAAACCAACAGCATTTCATCATTGAAAACAGAAAACTCTCTGAGTCAGACCTTTATAGCTTCATGCATGCTGCGTGTCTGTTGCAACTTCAACAACAACTGGTGTTATTATTATTGATGCTTATACTTGCCTAATAAAAGTCCCGTAACCAAAAATGGTACGGGTGCACCCGTAACATTTTCTCCTGCACCCCCCCCCCCCCCCCCCCAATTGGGAAAAGTTACATCCGCCCCTGCCTGTGCCTTCTCCTTTGCTAGACAATATGAAAGCTAAAACTACAAAGGTATAAGCTCGGTATAGAGCGTAAAACGCCTGGGAGTGAGACGTGTGCCCAACAAGACGACAGACATGACAAGACGTGTCACACCACAAACACCTTTATTTTCAAATAGCCTGACTTGATGGAGGATTTGTGGATTATTAAACTGCAGGTCAGACTGCAGAGCTGCTGTCATGAGCTTTGACAAATGAACCTTCGCCATACATACGCCAGGGGAAGGCTGCCTGTTGTTGATCGATGCTTTGATCGCTGTCAGTTCCACATCAGTCAGTGTGGAGTATGTGGTACTGGGTGTGAGGGAACCACCGGCACCAAGCGTGCTCTTACAGTGGCACCCCTTGCAGGGCTTGACACTAACACTTGCCCACTTGCCCGGGGCAAGTAAAAAAAAATGGTGGGGCAAGTGAAGACTGCTACCTGGTTGCCCGATCGGGCAAGTGTGCAACATAGTGCACTGTAACACAACCCAAGATAAATTTGTCTTGATGAAGGCAGTCATTGCACTCTATAGTGTCTTTCCACTGCTTTCTAGCTGTCCACAATTCCAGGCTGGATTTGGTAAACAAAACAGGCAAATTAACACATCAAAACGACCATTAATCTTCTACAGCAGGGGTTTTCAACCTTTTTGATCCCAGGGCCCACCATTTATTCAGCATTTGAGCCACGGACCACCATTTGAGGACATTTTAGCCCCACAGACCCCAAAACTAAAGATTTCTTTTGCTTTTGTCCATGACCATTAATCTTCTAGACTAGACTAATTCACATGACTAACTCTTGAGAGTGTGAAAATGAAACCAAATGGACCCATTTGGTTTCATTTTTACGTTCTCAAGAGTTACATCTGGTTAACCAACTTAGCTGGGGACCACCTGGAACCCTCTCAGGGACCACTGGTGGTCCCCGGACCACCTGTTGAAAACCCCTGTTCTACAGTGTAGACCTGGGCTAATTAAGATGATGAATTTTAACTCTTGAGAGTGTAAAAATGAAACCAAATGGACCCGCAAGGGTCCATTTGGTTTCATTTTTACGTTCTCAAGAGTTACATCTGGTTAACCAACTTAACTGGGGACCACCTGGAACCTGGGGGGCAAGTGACCATGACCTGAGGGCAGGTAGAACCTGACTTGCACTTGCCCGATGGGCAAGTGCCTCGGAGACCTTAGTGTCAACCCCTGCCTTGCCTCCCTCTAGATTGCAGTGCTGTTTGTCAGCGGTCCAAAACTCGATGAAATACAAGATCTGTGCCCCTTCGAAGCACAGGTCTCCACTCTCCACCACCTCAGGTCACGGCACTCTGTGACCGTACTGGTGAGTCACCACCAGTACGGTGGCGACACCGCCAGTATGGTGGCGTACGTCTGTCCGTGCTACTGTTACATCACCCTGTTACGTCACCCTGTTACGCAACGTCACCCTGTTACGTAACGTCACCCTGTTACGTACTGTTACGTCACCAGCATGGTGAGTCACCACCAGTACGGTGGCGACACCGCCAGTATGGTGGCGTACGTCTGTCCGTGCTACTGTTACGTCACCCTGCGGGTGACAGGGGGTGAAACAGAGTCACCACCTTACGGTGGAGACAATTACGGTGAGAACAACAAGAACATCATTGATGAAAGCTATACATACAGTATATTTAATATATTTATTATGTCGAGATACTGTATGGGCCTGTATTGCCATGTCCGTCAGTGGGAGCCTTTCCTGCTTGTGTTCTCCTCACTTTACACAGGTGTGATTGTCTCCACCGAAGGTGGTGACTATAAAACGCCCTCTGTCCGTGCACGTAGCCCATATGTGCCCTCGATTTGTCCGTTATATGACGTCATGACGACGTCATAGTTGATTTTGGTATACCGAAGGTGGTGACTACCGAAGGTGGTGACTCTAAAACGCCCTCTGTCCGTGCACGTAGCCCGTATGTGCCCTCGATTTGTCCGTTATATGACGTCATGACGACGTCATAGTTGAGCTAGGAGGGCTTTGAGCTAGGAGGACCCCTGAGCCCGGACGGTGGAGACCTGTCAAGCTCTTGTTTTTTTTTTTTTAAAATCACTGGATCACAGCTGCAGGTTGTAAATGTGGCTCAGGAGTCTTATTTACTGATCTTTAAGACAGGGTACACAGCGGGCTTATGAGCTTGAGCGCCTACGTGACTGCAAAGAGGCTCAGGGGACCCCCAAAACAGGGGTAACAATGAATAACAGTGGTGCACAGGGTCCTTGTCACTGTTATCAACAATAATTTAAAGCATTTTGTGTCAATGAAATAACCCCAGAAGTCCTAAACCATCATGATATAGTACATTTCTGCAAGTGTTTCAACATTTATTTGGCTAAATCCTGCTGAAATTCAGCGGCCCATCATTTCCAGACCCGTCTATGTACAGTATGTACAGTATAGGCTACATGTAACCCAGCCTTGGCCGGCCTGTTGCTTGCTTTGCATGTAAATCAAAGTCCTTTCTAACGTTGCACCATGGAGCCATGATTGTCTCCGCTGGTGTGAATGGACAGGCTATCTCTGAGCCTGGGTCCAGCATGAGTTTCCAGTGTCCCATGAGGCGTGACTTATGGGCCTGTTGCTACAGTCGCCATTGAAGTTCATTTGAGTAATCCTTGTCATTTCAATTATAATATGGGAACACAAGCTAACTGAAATAAAAAAGGGTCACATTAGTGCACTCTATAGTACTATAGTTGAATCCACAGAGGGGTGCAGCCATTACGGAGGTGTAATCAGCACTGATTAGCTACACCTGGCCAACAGGGCACTGCTCCATGAAGACAAGTTGCATACTAATCGTGTTGCCAAAAGAGAACTGGATTAAATAGAGGCTGTCTCAAATCCAATCCAATACAGGTTGCAGTTTCTCCAAATTTTGCAAATTTTGCGCACACGTCTGTAATCAGGTTATCATCCTGAGCCTTGCCATGAGCTCCTGAAATGTTGGCTGCATTTCATCCATGTTTGACATGAGTCAGTTTCACATTGGAATGCATTGCTAAGACACTTGCTAAGCCTATGTAGGTGAGAGACAGAGTTTGCCATGAAACCACTTTAAGTCAATTTAACACTTCCCAAACAAGATGTTAGTTAGTTAGTTAGTTAGTTAGTTAGTTAGTTAGTTAGTTAGTTAGTTAGTTAGTTAGTTAGTTAGTTAGTTAGTTAGTTAGTTAGTTAGTTAGTTAGTTAGTTAGTTAGTTAGTTAGTTAGTTAGTTAGTTAGTTAGTTAGTTTATTGTCCACAATGTGGAAATATGTCTTCGGTCTCATGTACAGGAGACAACAGAACAACAACAACAAAAACACTTACACAGGGACAAGCACAAGACAACAGTGGCAAATAAAGTACTGACAGGTTCAGCTGGACATTGTAGCATTTAGTAAATTAATAGCATTAGGAATAAAAGAGTTTTTAAAGATGTTACGTTTAGCTTTTGGTACTTTATACCGTCTACCAGAGGGGAGTAATTCACTGCAAATGGGATGGCATAGGATTGTTTGCTATCTTGATAGCTTTTTATAGATTTCATAGATGCCACTTAATCTGTCTTTTACTGTTTTTTTTTTTGTTGTTGTTTTTTTAGGCAAGGTTAACTACCCGCTGTAACTTTGTTTTCCCTTTTACATGAAGGTTGCCATACCACATTGCCATGTTAAAAGTCAAGGTTCCCTCTATTAGGTTTTATAGACCGTTTACCTCGCTGACCCCGGGGTACAGTTAGTGTACAAATATGACCTCTAGACTATATATAGAGGCTCAACAGATTCCCAATAAAAAATAAAAAATAAAAAAAATCTATAGCTCAGGCTGAATTCTTATTACTACCACATAAAATTTGGAGTAGCAGGTAAGTCTGTGTGGAAAGACTGTGAATAATGTATTGCAGCCTATAGTGCACATAAATCATGCAGATATGAGAACAAACAGCACTCCAGCACGAAGAGTTTGCTCAAACACAGAATAATACACACACACACACACACACACACACACACACCCCTATGCTTTGGCATCTGTACAGATGATCTGTGACCCTCAACAAGTGAAGGAATCATCCCCCGATGTGTCTGACAGTAATGACTTCGAGGCAAGTGACTTTGAAGAGCAGAAAAGGGCCTGGGAGCAAACCAGGCAGGTTTGAGAAGCAGAGCCTGTCACAAGACCACCATCATTGGAGGGGGACAGACATAGTCATTATGTCACCAAGGAGTAATCTGGTCCTTTGCCAAACAGGGGTCAGTGGCAGATGTCTTTGATGGTGGGGAGGGGGCTGTAGTCATGGAACTATATAGTGAGCTGCAATGCTATATACACAGTCACCGACATGCTAAGTTAAGCCTTTCTTACTGAACGCGTTTTGGAGTTCAACGCGTTATGTTACACTTGAGCTATTGAAAAATATCGGATCTACGAGCTCATATCTACGAGCTCATATCGCGCCACTTGGTGGCGTGATATGAGCTTGTAGGTCTCTGATATTTTTTTGAGAAATTGTGAAAATGATGCGCAAATCTAAGAATATATTCTTGACACTTGATTGCAGTTTCTGACACTAGATTCTAGTTTCTGACGCTAGATTCTAGTTTCTGACGCTAGATTCTAGTTTCTGACGCTAGATTCTAGTTTCTGACGCTAGATTCTAGTTTCTGACGCTAGATTCCAGTTTCTGACACTATATTCTAGTTTCTGACACTAGATTCAAGTTTTTCTGAAAAATCTATGTTACCGTGTCAGTGATGCTCAAAATATTTCATGCCAAGGACCACCAGAATTATCTATATTTGGCTGCGGAGGACCCCCAACTGAAAGCGTGTTGTTCTATGGATACCCCAGAAGCAACGATTTGAGTTATATTTGCTTTTTAAAAGAATATACTCAAGATTTGCATCACATTTTCACAATTTTTCCAAAAAAATATCAGAGCTACGAGCTCATAGCGCGCCACTCGGTGGCGCGCTATGAGCTTGTAGATCTGATATTTTTCAATAGCTGCAAGTATAACGTGATGCTTTGAAGTTGAACACCAAAACGCGTTCTGTACAGAAAGGCTTAACCTAATTTATTCCAGTGCCACTCTGGTGATCCCCGAGGATCATCCGAGCTCCAAGTTCTGAAGCAAGAGCAAATTTAGGACGGTGCAGGAGAGACTGGAACAGTGACCGCAGGGGCTGTTCTGTTGCACCTGTCACAATGAGTGCAAGTAGATTTGAAGAACTCAAGAACACTAGTGTCCAGAAAAGTATGAGGGATAAAAGAGATGGAACATATAGTGCACTTGGACTAAAACCGCTATAGGCTATGTAGTATGCACTTGACAACATAGAAGAAAGCACTGTTGTTGGTGATGGAGATACAGGGGCGGATCTAGGCATGGGCATGGGGGGGCAATGCCCAGTCTGCCCCACCAAACATGATGGCATGCATGCAAAACAACCCAAATGAAAGTGCTTATATTTGAAATGATTCGAAACTACTACTACTGCTACTGACTAACTACAGCTGTGTCACCACTAAACTAGCCTCGACACCCAGGCTTTCATTTTCCTCCGCCTTGCACGAAAACGGAAAGCCTGGACTAACGCTTGTTGGAGAGTGGCCTTGAGAGGGAAGTCAACCTTCCGGGGTGGGCGTCGCTCTAAATAATGTGACGTAGAACAGCAGTGGACGGGCGCGGGAGGGGCCGAGGATGACGACACGTTCGTGAGATCAAATCAGATCAGCTCGATCTGCCGTGTGGATCCCACGGCACCCGGCCCCCCCAAGGCCAAAATCATTAAGCTAGACCAGGCTACCACTAAACCAACAGCATTTCATCATTGAAAACAGAAAACTCTGAGTCAGACCTTTAGCTTTATGCATGCAACTTCAACAACAACTGATGTTATTATTGAAGCTTTACTTCACTAATAAAAGTCCTGTAACTGAAAATGGTATGGGTACGGCTTCATCGCCGATGAAGTCGCCCCCATACCATTTTATCCTGCCACCACCCCCAATTGGGAAATGTTACATCCGCCCCTGTTATAGGCTATGCACTTGACAACATAGAAGAAAGCACTGTTGTTGGTGATGGGAGCCTATGGGTTATTCTACTGTATATGGCCATAACCTGAGGGAAACTTCAATATTTCACTGCACCGCTCATCCTGCATTCACTTTGACTCAGAGCTGAGGAATAAAACCTTCTGATCCCACATCATCAAAACATCATCAGCCAATCACGTCGGTCTTATATATCCCCAGCCCTCCAGGGGTCTAATCTACACTGATTGGCTTATGAAAGAACCTCATCAAGGTGAATTACACTTAATGTTGATGTGTCTTTGAATCCAGAATTACTTTCAAAGGATAAAAACGAGGCAGGGTTTTTTTTTTTTTTTCCTATGGCGCCTTGATTTCAAGCAGCTATAGTAGAGCTGTCTGTCTGTATGGCAGCGACTGCCTGCCTGGACGTGCTTCTGAAAGCTAATGAGACAGTGCATGTGCATGCAGTCTGCGTCCTGGGGAAAGAAGGGGCCAGATTCAAAACTAGCACCGGTGTCGCCTACAGTGGCCGGATCTAGACGGGGGCAGGGGTGGGCAATGTGCATCCTGTATGCCCACCCAATGAAAGGTAATGTCAGTGGTTTTCATCAGCGGTCCGGGGACCACCAGTGATCTTTGAGAGGGTTCCAGGTGGTCCTCAGCTAAGTTGGTTAACCAGATGTAACTCTTTGAGAGCGTAAAAATGAAACCAAATGGACCCTTGCGGGTCCATTTTGGGTTTCATTTTTACGCTCTCAAGAGTTAAAATATTCATCATGTGAATCAGCCCAAGTCTACACACAACTAAGAATGTAGAACAGGGGCTTGACACTAACACTTGCCCCGCTTGCCCGGGGGAAGTAAAAAAAAAATGGTGGGGCAAGTGAAGTCTGCTACCTGGTTGCCCGATCGGGCAAGTGTGCAACTTAGTGCACTATAACACAACACAAGATGAATTTGTCTTGAAGGCAGTCATTGCACTCTGCCTCTGTGTCTTTCCCTGCTTTCTAGCTATCTTTACCTATCTCTCTCCCAGGTCCATTTGGTTCCAAACTATCATTTTGCTGGGGTCAGGGACCACTGGGTCGGTGACCACTATGGGCTAATTAAGATGATGAATTTTAACTCTTGAGAGTGTAAAAATGAAACCAAATGGACCCGCAAGGGTCCATTTGGTTTCATTTTTACGTTCTCAAGAGTTACATCTGGTTAACCAACTTAGCTGGGGACCACCTGGAACCCTCTCAGGGACCACTGGTGGTCCCCGGACCACCTGTTGAAAACCCCGGTTTAAAGCACCCAAGTAGGGAGTAAACTTAAATGCAAAATTTACAATATATTTTTGGGTTGGGGGGGCAAGTGACCATGACCTGAGGGCAAGTAGAACCTGATTTGCACTTGCCCGATGGGCAAGTGCCTCGGAGACCTTAGTGTCAACCCCTGTAGAAGATTAATGGTCATTTTGATCTGTATGTTTGACTGTTTTGTTTCCCAAATCCAGCCTGGACTTGTGGGCATAAAAAATCTTTAGTTTTGGAGTCTGTGGGGCTAAAAAGTCATCAAATGGTGCTCCGTGGCTCAAATGCCGAATAAATAGTTGGCCCTGGTGTCAAAAAGGTTGAAAACCCACTGCTTCATATGAAAAACTTTGGCGTTGCCCACCCTGCCATTCTTCCAGCCCACCCTAGTAAGGCTGGCTGAATCCGGCCCTGGTCGCCTATACTGTCATTATTCAGTTTCTCTCTCTCTCTCCCTTTCTCTCTCTCTCTCTCTCCGTCTCGAAACTGTTGCATATTACTACAAGAGAAAATGTTCGCTTGAAGAGAGAGAGAAGAAGAGAGAGTGGGTAAAGCGAGGGGGCATAGGCTGTGCGAACCAGACTCTCTCTCCCCTTCTACATAAGTAAATTGACCATAAATTCAATTCAATTCCCGCTGGTGCGGCAGCACGGGAGAGAGAAAGAGAGGGACACTGGGAAAGAAACACGGGGCGAAGCAGTCAAGCGAGAGAGAGAGAGAGAGAGAGAGAGAGAGAGAGAGAGAGAGAGAGAGAGAGAGAGAGAGAGCGCAAAAGAAGAGAGAAGAGTGAGGGAGAGGTGGCAGGAGGGATGCCTATTTCGGGAAAGAAGCAGCAAATGACGAAGAAACCCCAATTATACCCCGGCAAAGGCAGCAGCACGTTGCAGTCATAGGAGAGCTATACTGTAGGTCTAGCCCCATAGGGTATACTACCGCGAGACTGTTGAGCTTCCGTCAATGTGATTATTTATAGCGCTTTCATTCTATTTTATTGTTTTTTCCCCCCCCTCTCTGTCTGTCTCCTCTCTCTCTCTCCGTCCCTCGACCCCGTGACTATGATGGGATTTTCTTTAACGTAACTTATACGGCAACACCAGCCTGGACTGCGTTTCGGAGCGGTGGCCCCCGCACCACCGCACCACCGCACCGCACAGCACAGCGGATTATACATAAAGCATCACCGGGAGCTCTGCTGTGAGGAATAGCGGATTTCAGCACCCTGGACAGCGGCGGAACCCCTCGAGGTAAGCGACCAGTGCGTCGAGACGAGAGAGAGCGGAGCAAATAGTAAAAAAAACAGCCTGTTCTTCGTGGTTTTCAACCAGTGGTCCGGGGACCAGACAGTGCACTGTAAAATGAAGGAGAGTTGCTATAACCAAATGAGCCCGTATGGATTTTTGAGAGCGTAAAAATTAATTTGGTTTCAAACCGCGTTTTACGTGCTCAAGAAGAGTTACACTAATTGTTAAACATATCTGCATTAGGCTACTTCGTTGTTCAAGAAGTCTACACATTAGAAGACGTGGAGGAATTGATATTTGTGTCAATGTTTGCTTGTTATCTCCTAAATACAGCGGGGAATTCAGCGGGGAATTGTGACACAATTTAGTTGTGGGTCTGAGAGGATAAAATGTCATCAAATGTTGGACCGTGGCTCAAAGGCTGAATAAATAATGGGCCGTGGAATAAAACTGGTTGAAAACCACTGGTCTTATATGGCCGAATGTTTCCCCAGCCGGCACAATCCCTTATTTGCGTTACATAAAACACCAAGTATTCATTTAAGGGTCCATATAAGGGTCCAGGGTCCGTTAGGTTAGTTACAAATGTGGATAAAACCACATGAAGAGACTATGCGTTACTTATAGGTCTTACAAGCTTCCCTATGGAAATTACGATGGAAGGGGTGGGGGGTGAGGGGGGGGGGGGCCTGGCATCGGTACGGCTTCACAGATGGTAATTGGGTTTAGTCGAGGTCATCGAGGTGGTTTATATTTTATCGGGAAGAGTCTGCACTGTTTTCTAGCTTGGCTCTCAATCACGCCAGGCTATATACCTCCAATTCTCATCGGACGGTGCGTGACGAAGTTTTATTGGCATAGCTAATAGGCCACTCGGATCGAAAAAGAATCCATACACACATCTATTACTTTAAAGGCTGGGGTACGTATAGTACGTGGGCCTATATGCAGATTTGAGTTTGTAAAACTCAGATCAAACGTTGACTATAAAGACTTGCAGAGGCAGTCTATGTGGACAGCTATATGTAATTGTCTTGAACGGTTGATTGGGTTGAGGTAGAGCTTTGCACGCAGTCGTTACCGTTTTCCCCCATAAGGCTAAGCCTCATGGGACAAAAGAGGAAACCCTCGCGTCCATTTATTTAAAGGCAGCTATTTATTCTGAAGAGTCAGCGCGTGTCCACTCAGCAGCAACGCGTGCCTGCACTGCACGCGCCTGCCAGTCCGTACAGGAAATCAGCGCGTGCACGGCGCGAAGCACCCCCCCCCCCCCCCACACACACACACACACACACACACGTAGCCAGTAGAGTTTTCAAAATGAATGGATAAACGACTTAAAGGGGAATTTCACCCATTTTTCAACATTTATTTCTGAGAGTGTAAGCTCTCAGAAAAAAAGAAGCGTCTAAAGAAATCCATTAACATGGCGAAAATACATCTTGGTGATGTCATCAAGATGTTTCACCATGTTGGTTTTCTTCAGACCTCCATTTCTTGGGAACACAGAATGGGGAAACGTTTTTTATCATGTCCAGCACCTCTAGGGTATACTAATGACTTATTAGAATGTTCCCCTTTGTTCCCCTTAACATATATATATATATATATATATATAATATATTATATATAATATATATATATATTATATATATATATATATATATATATATATATATATATAAATATATATAACTATATACAGTGAATTAAGATCGCAATGATGAAAACACATCTGTAGTTTTCTTGGATAATATGGCATATTGTCCAATAAAACCTGATATATGGGCCATTTGTCTCAGAATCATCAGGTACATTCATGCATGAGAAATGCATGCATATAGAATATGCATGCCTTTCTTAGTGGCCTATAACTGGCCTAACACATATTCCCTGCTCTACTGCGCATATAGACAAATGAGAATATATTCTTGTATAACTTAACTATACCATATTTTTTCCGGAGAATGATATGAATATAGGCTAATCCTTGGGAATCTGTCATGTGTGTCGACCCAGAGTGAAAGAATGTTCTGAATAGGGAACTAGAAAGGTTGTATTACATGGGCTGAATATGAGTTTAATATGGAGTAGCCTGCATTTGCGATTGCTTCTAGTTTTGTCATTTTTCATACTATACTGTATGGCCATACAGACGTTGTGTATAGAAACCGTTTCCCTTTTCGCGGGGGTGAACTAAACGTGTGTGTGTGGTGTCAACCAGTGGATAGAGAACGCACAGATCGTGGCCTGTTTGTTACCTCTCTATTTCGTCCCATTTGTCTGGTAGAAAATGAAAGACCCACCAGCCATCCAGGGGCAGCTGGGGTTGTGTGTACGGGGCATTTATCTTCTGACACCTCCACCATAAAAGCAAGGCCAGGCTATTTCTCAACTGCAGATCGAGGATTAGCCTGCAGTGTCTTGTTGGGACTGACTGTGTCTCAGTGATGAGCAGTAGCTTGTTACAAGTAGCTAAACTACAACATAGCTTAACTACATTTTCCCGTAACTTGTAGTGTAGCTTACTACATTTGTTCTGGGAATAGCTCGTCTTGAAGCTACACTACTTGTTTCGAGTAACAAGGAAAGTAGCTTACTACATTTTCCCATACACATTTTCAAATTCCACCCATTTTTAATGGGTAGAAAACATCTAATATACCGGTACATCCCAAAACTTAAACATGTCGCCATCCCAGGTTCAAACCCACCCATAAATTAATTATTACCGTATTATGATTTTATTATTAATCATTATTGTTTACAAGGTTGTACATTAAGTTGAGATATATATTTATATTATGTAGTGTTGATGTAGCAAGCTACATCAAGCTACTTTTGTTGTGTAGCTTGTAGTGTAGTTTGCTACAATTTTCTGGGGATAGCTTGTAGTGTAGCTACATTCTTTCGAGAGTAGCAAGTAGTGTAGCTTACTACATTTTCCCAGTAACTTGCCCATCACTGCTGTGTCTTGCCTCCAGTAGCCATGTTTAGGGTTAGCAGTTATGAGCACTATTTGGTGGCACTTGCATCATAATGGATCTTTATATACAGTATTAGGGTTGCCGTTTGTTGTTGTTGATGTTCCAGTCATACAAATGGCAAGGAAATGTTTTCAAGACTGTGCATGCATACGGGGCGAGCTGCACCGTAGATTGTGTTCTTGCGCGCCCAGAAACCCATTTACGAGTCTCTTAAAATTCACCCCCCGCCAGAGATGTAATTAAATTCAATATTGCTATTATAGCTATAAATACACAGTGGACCAGTCAAAGCGTCAGAGAGCGTACAGGCATAGCCCACCACCACCACCAACCCCTCCTCCCGCAATGAGCCCCCCACCACAACCGACCGCCCTCCACCATGCAGTGAGTTGTGGTTCATTTCTCTGGTAGGCTGCCACAGAGTAGATTTTTTTGCAATGACAAAGGGACTGCTGTGTGCCCAGAATAGTCAATGTGCTTACATAGCCCCTGCATGCTCTTTTAGTTATTTAGTGTACTTCTTATATAGAGGAGAAAATAACGATGGACAATACTTTGTATTAATTGTGTCCTGGTTTAGCATTCGGTTGTGTATAAAAGGCTCTGGACTCCATTGAGCAGTGCTGAGCCCAACTACAGCATAGTATACTTGTGTTGTATATCCCTATGCTGTGCTATGCCATGCTGCTATGCTGCTGCTGCTGCTGCTTCTCTGCCTCTGTCTTGTCATTATAGCTGAAACACACATCTGCTGTAGCGTCAGAAGCAGTGAGCAGCATAGTATACGCTCATCTAATTCCATCCGTTCTCAGCCACTGGTTTTCCCCACTTCACAACCACCGCTGTGCTTTGGAGGGCTATAATCTCACTGACATAATGGCGTCCACTCCAATCAATAGCCAAATGGCACGGCGAATCAATACATACCGTAATGTACAATAACGTGGCCAGGCAGGGCAGAGGCAGAGAGAGGAAAACAGCCTGCAGCCATCTCACTTTAACGCTGCACTATTTGAAAATATGCTCTTTAATTATGGATCAAGATCCAAACCTTGTTAATGAGCCATGTATTATAGATTGCCCCTATGATCTATGCAAATGTAAGCACAATATTAAAAAAAAAACTCCGCTATGTCTATTGCATCTCTGCAATCACCCAGAATGCAAACAAGCCACCCACATACACACACACTGCAAACACGCACCACAGCACGCACCATGCACGCACCAGCCACCAAAATAAGTATACACAAACACAGACACAACCTAAAACCTAAACAGATGCAAACGCACAAGCTCCAACATTAAGCAAAGCCAACATCAAAACAACGGCAGAAATCATTTTAAACCTTTGAGTACTGTTTGAGTACTATCGCATTTTGGAGTTCAACACATCATGTTACACTTTAGCTATTGAAAAATATCAGATCTACAAGTTCTTATCGCGCCGCCGTGTGGCGCAATATGAGCTTGCAGATCTGAATATTTTTTTGAAAAATTGTGAAAATGATGTGCAAATCTAAGAATATATTCTATTTGGCACCTGATTGTAGTGTTTGACACTAGATTCTAGTTTCTGACTAGTTTCTGTTTCTGATGCTAGTTTCTGACAGATTCTATTTTTTCTGACAAATCTATGTTCCTGTGTCAGTGATGCTCAACATATTTCATGCCAAGGACCCCCAGAATGATCTATATTTGGCTGCGGACCCCCCATCTGAAAACATGTTCTAATCTAGGGGATCCCCCAGAAGCAAAGATTTGACTTAAAAATGTTTGCTTCTGAAATAATATATTCAAAAGATTTGCGCCACATTTTCACGTTTTTTTTTTTTTTTTTTTTTCAAAAATAGCAGACCTACAAACTCATAGCGCGCCACTCGGTGGCGCGCTATGAGTTTGTAGATCTGCTATTTTTCAATATATAAAGCATAACATAATGCGATAACCACACACAAAGGGTTAAACCAAACTGCGAGCGGCCTATAGAGAATAATATGTGCATGCTGTGTTCACGCTGCTCTGAGAGTTGCTGAAGTCATCCTATTTTTGAATGGAACGTCGACCTGCCAAAATGTGCAGGATAATGTGGATTTTTACAAGATTGTGAGAGTTTAACACCCTCCACTGTGTTACCAGTGTGTGTGTATCTTGCATTACAATCTATCAAGTCTTTCACCTTGATAAGGCCCTAATGCCTTCCAGAGAACAGCCAGCCACTTTGACATTTTTGACACAACCACAAACAGATTATTCTGCTGTGTTTTGGTAGCGAAAGATAAGCAAAAGATTATATCTGACAAACCTTTTAAAAAAAAGACAAGAAAAGTAATGCTTTTGGGAAGGTTAAAGTATTCCTTCTGGCTTAAAAAAAAATAGTAACCGGTAGTCTTTTACCAGTTTGTGGAGCAAGCTAATCTATATTCAGTCACTGCACTACTAGCATTTATTTTATGTCCTTAAAGGCAAGAGGGAGTCTGCAATGCCTTGCCACACTCTGAAAGAACACTCACTAATTTACCATATAGCTAACGTACAGCAGACATAGACATACTACACAAACAAACCCAGGGTACAAATGGACCATTCACAGACTTAAACATTGAGAAGTTTCATGAAAACCTGCGGGAGACACAGGTTTCCATAGTACTGTATGTGACCTAGTGTCGACCATAATGCCTCATTATAAGTCACGGCTTGTGACCTCCATATATGGTCACGCCTCATGACGTCACACACCCATACTGTATATGGCCATTTCCACACTGACCTCGTCCAACCCCCAAGGCCAAAGCGCTAGAGCTCACCCAGCAGTCTGCGTTAGCCAGGCAAACTCCCCCGTTAGGGTGAGTTCACTTTTTGCCCTCAGGGTGTCTTACTGGTAGTAGACAGAGGTAAATTCAAGATAGGAGTGTAAAAATGTGAGCTAATGTACCACTAAGACTTATAATAAACAACGAGTGCACATCTACTGACAGCAAAAACTAGTGCTGATCTAGTTTTTGCTGTAGTCTGAAGTACACTTTTCACATGTTTACACATAAAGCACATACAACTTTAGTGCAGTATTTCACCATATCATAGAGTCAAAGATGCCTTCCTGTGTTATGGATGAGACGCTCACAGATGTTACTATAGCTGTATTTTGGCAGTGTACTGTTAACAAGGCAACATGTGCTTCAGACCACACATAGGGTCTGGGAGAGGCAATTCATGAACAAGCGCAGTATGAACATACACTATTTTTGAATGATTTCAGTGATATAATTGAAATTGTTCTCTGACAGCCATGTATTGCATGCATGCCATGGACCAAAATTGTTTTATGACTGAGAGGAATTCAGGTTCAAACAAAGAAGGAAAAATTAATTTAGAAAAAGACCTGTGACTTCACTTAGACCACTTATCCCTGCAGAGAAGCAAATTGACCTGAACAAATCATTCTGATTTTCTTCCCATTTGTAGTATAGTACACCACACCAGGTACTACAAATGGGGCCCAAAGTGATTACCGTCTGCTTATAACTAAACGATCGCCACCAAAAGGGCATTTGCACCGTCGGTGTTCAATTCAATCTGCTTTGCTTCTCATACAAAGCAGATACACCCAACTACTACAACGGACATAATTAGATGTCAACAGCATTCAATATGAGAGCACTATGGAACAGAAGAATACGCCAATTTGAGGTCAGAAGTTAACCCATTTTGTTGTTGTATTTTTTGACGCTAGATTTTAGTTCAACGTTGGATTCTAGTCCTTGTCGTTAGTTTCTAGCTTTTGACGGTAGATTCTAGTTTTGGACTCTAGGTTCTAGACTAGTTTCTGAAGCTAGATTCTAGTTCTAGACACGAGATTCTAGTTTTTGACTTCAGATTCTAGCTCCCAAAGCTAGATTCTAGTTTCTGACACTAGATTCTGGTTTTGACTCTAGTTTCTGGCGCTACATGCTATTTTCTGACGTTAGATTCTAGTTTTTCTTAAAAATCTATCTTTATGTCAGTAATGAATAATGATCAAGACCATTTGATGCAAAAAGGATCTCCAGGTCCGCAGCCAAACACGCTGCGGACCCCCATCTGAAAACAGGTTGTTCTAGGGATCCCGCCGAAACAAAGATTTGAGTTAAAAGATGTTCGTTTCTGAAATATATTCAAAGATCATTTGCACAAATTTTCAAAAATGTCAGACCTACAAGCTCATAGCGCGCCACTTGGTGGCGCGCTATGAGCTTGTAGATCTGACATTTTTCAACTTCTAAAATGCATAATGCTTAGAACACCAAAACGCGTTCGGTACACAAAATGGGTTAAAGTAGAAAATTTGCATTGCATGCATATAAATTATGCAGCCGGTACATGGAGTTCTTTTTGGTCATTGGGCCTCTCTTTGACATCAGCTTGTCAATTTGTCCTGGGGGAATGGTTGGTGCGGTCGGTGGTGAACAAATAATGTGGTAACTGGGCACAGAATGCAAATAACCTCATGTCCCAAACGATGTAGTGCATAATGAAGAAACCTGGGGCTGTGATCACCAGTAAAGAGTTTAAGAACAGCGTAAACCAATATCGGCATACTTGACACTCACTCAGACATGCGCACGCACGCCAGGGGCGGATCTAGGCATAGGCATGGGGGGGGCAATGCCCCCCTAAATGCCCATCGTGCCCCACCAAACATGATGGCATGCAAAACAACCCAAGGTATTTCAGTGCTTATATTTAAAATTATTTGAAACACTACTGAAAATGGTATGGGTGCGGCTTCATCGCGATGAAGCTGCCCCCTACAATTTTCTTCTGCCCCCCACAATTGGGAAATGTTACATCCGCCCCTGACGCCCGCCCGCACGCCCGCACGCCCGCGCGCCCGCCCGCACGCACGCACGCCACACACGCACACACGCACACACGCACAACGCCCACACACGCACACACGCACACACGCACACACGCACACACGCACACACACACACACACACACCACACACACACACACACACACACACACACACCACACGTGCGTACAATTTTTGACGTATTCTTTCTGTATTATTTCTAATACAAATATACTTTTACTCCATTGCAATCACTGTATATGAACATGTTACTAGTTACTTTGAAGATATAAAAATATATTATACATACAGTACATACATTATTCACTTCAGCCCTATAATATAGCCCTGTAATATACACATAATTTATTTACAAGCTTACAGTGACAGTGAGATTGTAGGATATGTTCAAACATTTTAGAACGTTTAGTGTTGCAAATATACTGTATTTTGATGGCAATACGTTTGTATGCTTAGTACTCAGGTTACAGTTTGAATGCCTACAGTATGCCTTATGGTAACTGAGTATTGTTTATTATTATTGTACTATTATATGTACTATTATATTATTGTTACTTTCACTCAGGGGCAGATGTAACCACCCCCCCCCCCCCATGCCTAAGTCTAGATCCGCCCCTGCTTTTACTCAAGTAAAGTCCGAGTAGTTCTTCTACCACTGCGCTCAGGACAACATCTGACCACCCCCCACCCACCCACCACACACACCAACACACACCACACACACATAGGCGTGCACAGATAGACGTCAAGGGGGGTTTGAGCACCCCCTAGTGGCCCTCTCTGGACTAACATGCCCATTTTAAAAGAGCAAAAAGATGCTGAAATGCTGTTTTCTATGCGTTTTTAACCCCCCAAAACTCAATTTTCCGTCGGCTAGAGTGCCCTCCTGGTTACATTTGAGCACCTGCCCTTGAAACTCTCTGTGCACGCCACTGCACACACACACCACATTCAGTAAAAAAAAAAGCCCACATAAGCAGTGTGTGGCTATACGGTAAGTAGAGGTAAAACGTTGGAGCCATTGCAGCGCTCTAGGCAGGCTGTTATCAGGGATACAGGACTGATGGGAAATCAATCAGCTCAAGTGGAGTGGCCTGGTCTGCAGAGAGGGAGAGGGAGAAGAGCCTTGTCTGCTGCTACCACTCCACATCCTTAACCAATACACCACCTTTATCTATACAATGACATAACCAGAGGTGTAGTGGAGGGGGGACGTCCCCCCACTTCTCACATCTAAAATATTTTTGGAGCAAAAGTAGACCTATGTTTTTTGTCTTGTCATTTACAATCCGGCATTGTAAACAATCTTTCTCAATATGCCATACTTGCTTTAATAGCGTGTCTGTGTGTATATCATTAATATACCTTAGAGATGTTGTGTGGACATGGTGAAAAAAAAAAACGCCCCCCCCCCCCATTCTGTGTTTCCTAGAAATGGAGGTCTGAAAAAAATCATTAGCATGGTGAAACGCATCTTGATGACATCATCAAGATGTGTCTCACCATGTTAATGAGTTTCCTTTTTCTGGGAGCGTACAAATGGAACCAAATGGACCCGCTAGGGTCCATTTGGTTCACATTTGTACGCTCACAGAAAAAAAAGGGTGGAATTCCCCTTTAAGAGGCGTCCCCCCACTTCTAAAAGCACCACTACAACACTGGACATAACCACTATCTGCACATATACTGTATGCAAAAGGACCCCCAGGTCCGCAGCCAAACACGCTGTGGACCCCCATCTGAAAACAGGTTGTTCTAGGGATCTCTGCCAGAAACAAAGATTTGAGTTAAAAAATGTTTGCTTCTGAAATATATTGAAAGATCATTTCCACAAATTTTCAAAAATGTTCAGACCTACAAGCTCATAGCGCGCCACCGAGTGGCGCGCTATGAGCTTGTAGATCTGACATTTTTCAACTTCTAAAATACATAATGCTTAGAACACCAAAACTGGTCTATCTATACAATGACTTAACTATCTGACCATATACATACTGTACCATTAGGGTTAAATTATCAAGCATGACTGGCCCAAAATCGGAGTCGGGAAAAGCGCCCGTGCAAGCGATATCTGGATCCTTCACAATATTTTGAGACACAAAACACTACAGCTTCAACGGTAATTTTATTTACAGCGTAGTTGTCCCCACAAATTTGTTCTTATTGGCGCCTACTATAGCTTTCTATATTACAGTATATTAGGCTAATGCAATGCAACAGATGGTTTAGTAGTTGATATGATTCGGACTGACTCATTCCTAATATCTACCTGCCAAAAATATCTATGTACTGAAGCTTTGTACATGTATGGCAATTGGCAAACTACAGTATCTATCCATCTGTCCATCCATCCATCCATCCATCCATCCATCCATCCATCAGTCTTCTTACTGAGCTAGCTCAGTCCAATGTGAGGCAGAGGCGTAGCGTCATTTGGGCCACGCGGGCCATGGCCCAGAATTACTTTGATGGCCCAGGCTGAGGTACAGTACACTTGGGCGAAGAATTCAGGGGAACAGACAGACAGACACCATGAGTAGCCTAGTGTTGGGGGATCGGAGGTTAAGTTAGACGGCTTGACGCCCCGCTATTCATCCAGGCTTTTGTTATCAAATGGGTCAAAACCTGTTTAACTGGTCCTGGTGACTGGAGGTTGAAGTTGTCCCCCAAAACAACAAAAGGTGTTAATGGCCCATGCCGCCCATCACTATTTCCAGTAAAACGTTTTTACTTGCCTGGGAGAGGCCGGGGATAAAAGGTATTTGTAAATCCAAATTTTTGAGAATAAACGAAAATACCAATATCAG
This sequence comes from Benthosema pterotum, assembly GCA_039105355.1. Taxonomy (NCBI): domain Eukaryota; kingdom Metazoa; phylum Chordata; class Actinopteri; order Myctophiformes; family Myctophidae; genus Benthosema; species Benthosema pterotum. The sequence goes on along the minus strand of CM076983.1, from coordinate 49,405,544 downwards.
GGCTTGACACTAACACTTGCCCGCTTGCCCGGGGCAAGTAAAAAAAATGGTGGGGCAAATGAAGACTGGTACCTGGTTGCCCGATCAGGCAAGTGTGCAACATAGTGCACTATAACACAACACAAGATAAATTTGTCTTGAAGGCAGTCATTGCACTCTGCCTCGTGTCTTTCCCTGCTTTCTAGCTATCTCTACCTATTTCTCTCTCAGGTCCATTTGGTTCAAACTATCATTTTGCTGGGGTCAGGGACCACTGGGTCTGTGACCACTATGGGATAATTAAGATGATGAATTTTAACTCTTGAGAGTGTAAAAATGAAACCAAATGGACCCGCAAGGGTCCATTTGGTTTCATTTTTACGTTCTCAAGAGTTACATCTGGTTAACCAACTTAGCTGGGGACCACCTGGAACCCTCTCAGGGACCTCTGGTGGTCCCCGGACCACCTGTTGAAAACCACTGGTTTAAAGCACCCAAGTAGGAAGTAAACTTAAATCACGCTACGTGCATGCTGTGAGGCGAATAAGATTGTGTTGACATGGATGATGATGTCAGACTGAGCTCTAAGCAAACCGCACTGTTCCAAACACATCCAGTGTACTGTATGTCGACCTCATTTCTAATTCATGCCCTTTATTGCTCCTTAGTTTGTACAGGGTGCAACGCAATGCGTTATGGAGGCGTTACCAAAAACGCATTTAACAGTCAGAGCAGTAGTAACACAGCTAGGGGGCATAGAGTACTGAAAGTGGCCATAAACATTAATATAGCGTAATAATCCCATGGAGACTGTTTCCCTTAGAATTTATTTAAAGATAAAATATTAACCCATATTCAGCGCACACACACACACACACACACATGCTCACACACGCACGCACACACACCTTTTGTGCATGTGTGCAGTCTGTTACGCGCATATATTCCGCACACAGGTTGGACTTGGAAGTGCGGTTGTGGCATTTACCCAATGTGCTTATCTAAATTGAGTGTGACTGTAGTGCAGGGCTTAATGCTGTGTTCGCACTGGCACAGACAACGCTACAGTACAGGCTATATACCACCATTCATTCTCAATGGAAGCCAGCAGCAGCAGCACAAAGATACAGTGACACCTGACATTTGCAGATGCACGCTGCACAAACGCACAAAGCTCAGTGGGAGATGAGACGACTTCAACTGCCGCTATACAAAGCTATAGGAGGCCACAGATCGTGGTTTCGATGTCAGCGTGTTTCTTTTTTCCTTATTCCCACCACTTCTGTCTTCTCACCAGGGGCGGATCTAGCCATGGGCATCGGGGGGGCGGGGGCAATGCCCCCCCCTAAATGCCCAGTCTGGCCCACCTGCAAACACAATGGCATGCAAAACAACCCCGAGATATTTCAAATGAAAGTGCTTGTATTTAAAATGATTTGAAACACTACTACTGCTACTGACTAACTAACTACAGCTGTGGCACCACTAAACCAACAGCATTTCATCATTGAAAACGGAAAACTCGCCGAGTCAGACCTTTAGCTTTATGCATGCTGCGCGTCTGTTGCAACTTCAGCAACAACTGATGTTATTATTGATGCTTTACCTGCTTAATAAAAGTCTTGTAACCGAAAATGGTATGGGTGCGGCTTCATTGCCCCCTACCATTTTCTCCTGCCCCCCCCCCCCCCCCCCCCCCCAACGACCCAATTGAGAAATGTTACATCCGCTCCTGCTTCTCACAATTGCTGATTTTCTAAACAGGAAGAACTAATTATTTCCGCTACTTCCGCGCTCTTTGTAGCCCAGGGTTTTTTTTTTTTATATCCGTTTATATTATTGTGAGTTTTTCGGACCCCTGCTTCATCGCTTGACGTCAAAAGTGTGTTGATCAACACTTCTATAGTCGACTCAGTGACAGATACACTGCTTTGCTTTGTAGTTTTGCGTCTTATCTACCAGCGTGAACACAGCATGACAGTCTCCAGTGTGTGTGTGTCTGTGTGTGTACGTGCTCGTGCCTGTGTGTGTGTGTGTGTGTGTGTAGGCACACACCTTTTACAACCAGGGGCGGATCTAGGCATGGGCATGGGGGGGGGGGGCAATGCCCCCCTAAATGCCCATCTGCCTCACCAAACAAGATGGAATGCAAAGGATATTTCAAATGAACGTTCTTATATTTAAAATGATTTGAAACACTACTACTGCTACTAACTAACTACAGTTATCTCACCACTAAACCAACAGCATTTCATCATTGAAAACAGAAAACTCTCCGAGTCAGACCTTTAGCTTTATGCATGCTGCGTGTCTGTTGCAACTTCAACAACAACTGATGTTATTATTGATGTTTACTTGGCTAATAAAACTCCTGTAACTGAAAACGGTATGGGGGGCGGCTTCATCGCCCGTGGCGCTTCGCGCCACGGGCGATGAAGCCGCCCCCCATACCATTTTCTCCTGCCCCCCCAATGGGGAATGTTACATCCGCCTCCGTTTACAACATGTGTGAATTCAGCGGTGCTTCCATGTGTGACAACTGGGACTGTGCCTCATCATACTCGGAAGGACGGAAACCAAACCAAATGTAACGCTGCTGTCCCTGCATGTGTCATCTTCTGTTCTCTCTCATATCATTAATGCACCACACACCTGTCCAGATGGTGTGCGTGTCCATGTATTTGCATGGCATGCATTAGCTTAAACGTGAACATATGGTTTTGTGCATCACATGTGTGTGGGCGCATCTGTGTGTGTGTGTGTGTGTGTGTGTGTGTGTGTGTGTGTGTGGTGTGTGTGTGTGTGTGTGTGTGTGTGTGTGTGTGTGTGTGTGTGTGTGTGTGTGTGTGTGTGTGTGTGTGTGTGTGTTTGTGTGCCCACGCGTGCGTGCAGAGCATTATCATGTCAGAGCATCAGGGGCGGATGTAACATTTCCCAATTGGGGGGCAGGAGAAAATGGTATGGGGACGGCTTCATCGCACCCATACCGCTTTCAGGACTTTTATTAGTCAAGTAAAGCATCAATAATACCATCAGTTGTTGTTGAAGTTGCAACAGACACACAGCATGCATAAATTAAGCTAAAGGTCTGACTCAGAGAGTTTTCTCTTTTCAATGATGAAATGCTGTTGGTTTAGTGGTGCCACAATTCTAGTTAGTTAGTAGCAGTAGTAGTGTTTGAAATCATTTTAAAGGTAGGGTAAGTGATTTGAGCCTGCCTGGTGCACTAGGGGCGCCCAAGAGTAGCTACACTATGTGAACCTGCTGCTCCATCCTGATTGGAGGAGAATTCACCCTCCACCTGGGGAACTTTTATTAGCTCCTCTGCTAACGTGGAGGAGGGGGAAACTCCATATATGGTCTGCACACCTTATAATAGAGAATTTTAACAGAAAAAAATTTTTTTTGCGGTGTTCTGACCAAAGTGAAATCACTTCCCCTACCTTAATTATAAGCAGTTTAATTTGAATATCTTGTTTTTTTTTGTATGCGATAGTGTTCAGTGGGGCAGACTAGGGGGGCCATTGCCCCCCCCCCCCCCCCATGGCCCGTGCCTAGATCCGCCCCTGCAAAGCATTATCATGTTTGCGTTCGCTTGTTTCTCTCCCACACTTTGGCGTATGTTTCTATGTTCTTTCTCTGCGAGTGCAAAACGCGATTGTTGTTTGTCGAGTGCTATGTGGGGGTTTCCAGCTGGCAGGGGACATTAGGACATTATGGTGGTGGGCTGGGCCAGCTGTGTCCCATAACATGGCCCACGTGGACCGTGACAAGGACAGCTGCCTGCAGAGAGCGGTGTGGCCGCGGTGTGGCCGCACCGGGGTGACGGGAAGGCCAAGCTGTCTCATGCCAGTCTGCTTAACATGCAAGACGAATGGGAGAGATCATCTCAATGCAAGCCTGATCTGCACGCCATCAGCCAGACAACGGCTTATAGCCGGGGCCGTGTATATAAGTACATCAGCGACTGGCACGCCTGTGACAGCACATGTTTGTGCCGTTCATTTATGTGCAAAGACACAGGGGTGGAGAGTTCATTTTAACCCAATCCCTCCCGTTACACCATCGTGAGACCATGTTCCAATAAAATGGGTGAAACACCACATGTAGAAGAAGCGATCCCAGGCACCCGCTTCGTCCTCTATCCATCGATGGAGTATAGAGCAGGGTTTTCAACCTTTTTTACTCCAGGGACCACCATTTCTTCAGCTTTTGAGCCACGGACCACCAGTTGATTGCATTTTCACATCAAAGACCTAAAATTAAAGAATTATTTTGATTTTGTCCACAGTTACAGTGTAAAATTCTTAATTAAGTGATGCTAATTCAGATGATGAATGTTTTAACTCTTGAGAGTGTGAAAATGAAACCAAATGGACCCGCAAGGGTCCATTTGGTTTCATTTTTACACTCTCAAGAGTTACATCTGGTTAACCAACTTTCCATCATTTAGCCTGGGGACCACCTGGAACCTTCTCAGGGACCACTGGTGGTCCCCGGACCACGGGTTGGCCACCCCTGGAGTAGAGCATAATCACAAGTAATCACACGATGGAATACAATGAGTAGACGTGAGTAGACGCAGATACTGAGATACCCGCCTGGCAAGTAGATATTTTGTATTGATTGCATCGGTGGATCACGGCGGCTACTAGTAGGGTGGGGCGAAGAAAGTTTTACTGAGGTTAAGTTTAGGTCTGTGGTAAAGGACTTCAATGTTTTGTATCTTACAACATTATGTATGAGTACAATACAGAGAATGTTTGCATTCGCCATCTTTGTTGAAGAAGAGTCTATTTATGTCTGAGATAACTAATCTTAATTATCTTTCATAGTGGTTTAAGCCCTGTGGAAATGTTGTATTAAGTTTTAAAATCCATTGTTTTTCTGCAAAACTTTCTCTCCCCTTCTGTCCACGTTTGGTTGCATTCCAGTCCACATACTTCACACATACATTATCTCAGTAAAACTATGCAGTTACAAACTCATGGGAACGACGACACTGTTTGAGTAGAGTTAGAACTTGAATGACTATGACTACAGACACACATGTGGGCAGACTGGGCACATTATTTGCTCCTGATAGATGAGACACATGGGGGTGCTTATCATTATCTTAGGAAGCACAGGGATGGATCATCCCCCATATATTATGCGCTGCCGCCTATCCATAACATTGTGTTGACAGTAGCATGCCTAGTAACTGTTTGTGTATATGCTTTACAAAGAACCGGAGGCGAGGTGAAATGACTAATGCGGCACAGCCGAAGCTGTATGCCGTGCATAGTACAATGCATAATGCAGGGAATAATTATTCTCTCTTTGGACAGTCCCTTAACCTTTAGTGTACTGAACACGTTTTGGTCTTCAACGCATTGTTACACTTTAGCTATTGAAAAATAGCAGATCTACAAGCTCATATCACGCCACCAAGGTGGCGCAATATGAGCTCGTAAATCTGATATTTAAAAAAAAAAAGTGAAAATCAAAGAATATATTCTATTTGCTGACTTGTAGTTTCTGACACTAGATTCTAGTTCCTGACTAGTTTCTGTTTCTGATGCTAGTTTCTAAAACATTCTGTTTTTTTTTTTCTGAAAAATCTAAATTCCTGTGTCAGTGATGCTATAATTTCATATATACCACCAAATTATCTATATTGACTTCTGGACGACACCCCCCCCCCCCCCCCCCCACCCCACACATCTGCAAACATGTTGTTGTAGGGAACCTCCAGAAGCAACGATTTTAGTCACATTTTCACATTTTTTCAAAAAAAATATCAGAGCTACAAGCTCACAGCGCGCCACTCGGTGGTGCGCTGTGAGCTTGTAGTCTGATATTTTTCAATAGCTTAAGTGTAACATTATGCTTTGAACGCCAAAACGCGTTCCGTGCACAAAAGGTTAAGCTGGCTCAGTGATGCTAATGAGTTCGATGTGCCTATATGAACGATTGTTTGGACAATCTTTGTGTCACGACGTTGGCGGACAGAGCTGGCTGGCTGACGCAGGTGTGGTTTGTGTATACACAATTAGAAGTGTGTGTGGTTGTAATTAAGGCAGGTCCACGGTGTCAGCATCTGGGTTAGTGTAGAGCTTCATGTGCGGGGGCTTCACGACAACAACAACAACAGGCTCTTGTCATTTAATTACTTTTTATTAATATTATTTAAAAAAAAAAACACGAGAATGGAGCTGCATGTTCTTGGGCATGGTAGGCTAGCACACATTGCAGTCGACAGCCATCTTGCCATTAGAATCTTATCAGTGGATAAGATCGCATGAGTTAGCACGTTGTCATCAGCAGGACTTTTTCGTCTCAGAATGGCCATGCTCTGCCGACTCCCATTGTTCTGAGACGCAAAACCCCCTAGCCCCCTCCAACCGTGACCCTAATCCTAAACGCCCGACACTCACAGACCGTCAGGTCTGTGAGGTGGTTGAGTCCGCAAGCAGATTCGACCGTTATCAGTGGATAAGATCGCATGCAGTTGTCATCTTATGCATTATCAACGGAAAGAAACTGAGCCGCTCGAGCTGCTGTTCATGCAGCCTGAATAGGGACGAACTGGAGATGGAAATGGAAATGTTTCCAACGAGGGCGGCGCAAATAAGAGCTGTTCTATGCATGTTTTCAACATGTAATCCGCGGATAAATCCGCAATCCGCTGGTCTCTATCGCACACGGATTCCCAGACGGCCGTGTCAGCCAGCCACTGTGGGCCCAGCTGGAGCAGCCTGGCATCCAACCTCCCCTCGTGTGACCCTCTCATTTGTCAATTCCCTGGCCTTTGCCTTCTATAAATTTGGGGGTTTATTTTGCGAGGAGCCTGCAGGGTTACTTGGAACGCTGACAGGGAATTAGCCCCGTTGGTTGGGGCCAACTGACCCTCCTGTATAGCATCATTACCAGCCGCGTGTGTGGTTTTGTGTTTCAGCCGAGCGCGAGTGCGTTCAGCTGTGTGTAATGGCCACGTCGATACAGATCAGCGTTGACGGATCCTCGGGTCCCCCGGATGGTAAAAATATATAGCCCCTGGCGGTGTGAAAGTGGACCCTTACGGGTTACTCAGAACTGTGACTCATGTGTGTTCTACTCTGAGGGAATAAAAGGTCATGGCGTATAGACCTGCGCAGTGACGTCACCGCCCCGGTTCCACTAGTTTTTTCCTATTACTATATTCAAAAACAATTTATATAAAGACGATTTCGCCGCGGACAAAGCCAACTCAGGTCGTGACAAATCATGATGACACACACAATATCATCATATACTGTAATATCTAATTAGCAAGAAGTAGAAAATGGCAGGATACAACACTTTGTTTCGGGTTTCATCTTAGAAATTATTCCAAAAGATTTTGAGATTCATGATTTGTCACAACCTGAGTTTAGCTTTGTCCGCGTTGTAATCGTCTTTATATAAATTGTTTTTGAAAAGTCTATGGGAAAAATGAATGGGGAAAACACTTCTGGAACCGGCGCGGACGTTACTGCACAGGTATATCGTGGCACTAAAACAGTGGTTCAGAAAGTGGGGTCCGGGGACCCCCAGGTGTCCCCCTCGCTAGGGTTCCCAGTGGGTCTCCGGTGGCAAAATTAGCACAATCTATACACTGACTGTTTGAAGACAGGTTTGAGGGTTAGGTAAAAGCTGGTGAAAGTGATTGTTGTTGCCTGTGGTACCGTGTTTGTCTGGTGCATGCCGACTTTGAGGTGCTAAAAGGCATCTTCAAGGGGATCTGGACGAATTAGAGCTCAGCCCTACTCTCTCTTTCTCTCTCTCGTCTCTCTGTCTCTGTCTCTCTCAAACACACTCTGTCTTTCCTTCTCTCCTCCGTTTCCCTTGGCAGCACTTAGACACCATCACTACCAGACAAGGACACAAGGCACATACACACACTGGCACAAACAACGCACACATACAAACAACGCGGACGCACGCACGCACACAGGCACACACACACTGGCACAAACAACGCACACATACAAACAACGCGGACGCACGCACGCACGCACACGCACACACACACACACACACACACACCATGCGTGTGTGCGTATGTGCACGTGTACATGTCACTTCATGCACATTAGAGAGAGGTCGGGCAAAGAAAATGAGCGTCTAGGTGCGTGCCATTAGATTCTTTTTTTCCTATTTTAATCAATGGGCGTGTTTTTCCCCAGTCGGCCTCTCTCAACTCAGCAAGGCACAAATAAGCATGCTGCCAGCCGCAAAGCCCTGCAATTAGCCAAAGGCCGTCGGGGAAAACATCTCCAAACAGAGATGAATGGATTTACCGCCCACCCTGTCACAAGAAGAAGAAGAAAAAAAACAACTCAACGACTAAGTGTATTATCGCGGTCGCATTGCATTTTTTTTTTTTTTGCAGGTGTACGACGATTTCATCCTCCCCCTGTGCCCACGTTTTGTCCTTGAAAACCCATCAAACCATCAAAGCCGCGCAAGTGGCTCCGTGTTCAAAGAAATGAAAGGCCATTTGCGTGCAGGGTGTTGTTGCTGGAAGAGGATTTGATAGTGTATACAGTACTTGTCTATATGTGTGCCTGTCATCAGGGACGGATGTAATGTTTCCCAATTGGGGGGCCAGGAGAAAATGGTATGGCTGCGACTTCATCATCATGATGAAGGATGATGAAGTCGCACCCATACCATTTTCAGTTACAGGACTTTTATTAGGCAAGTATAAGTATCAATAACAACATCAGTTGTTGTTGAAGTTGCAACAGACACGCAGCATGCATAAAGCTAAAGGTCTGACTCAGAGAGTTTTCTGTTTTCAATGATGAAATGCTGATGGTTTAGTGGTGCCACAGCTGTAGTTAGTTAGTAGCAGTAGTAGTGTTTCAAATGATTTTAAATATAAGCACTATAATTTGAAACATCTTGGGGTTGTTTTGCATGCCATTGTTTCGTGGGGCAGTCGCCCCCCCCCCATGCCCATGCCTAGATCCGCCCCTGGTGCCCATGTCTGTGTGTGTGTGTGTGTGTGTGTGTGTGTGTGTGTGTGTGTGTGTGTGTGTGTGTGTGTGTGTGTGTGTGTGTGTTGTGTGTGTGTGTGTGTGTGTGTGTGTGGGGGACCATGTCCACGCTCTGGCAGCGTGGTACCCGGGAGGTCTGCTGCCCGTGGTTTCATGTCAGAGCCAGCGACGGTCACTGCAGCCACTGTAAGATGAAAAACACTTTCTCGGCCAGCAAAAAAACACATGCATTCTTGTTCTATTATCCTGAACTGGCCATAGGGCAAGCGCTTGTACAGAAGAATACAAAAACAAAAAACCCCTCCACTCCACACCACACACAATCTGTTCTCCTCTCTTCTCTGTCTCTCTGTTCCTTTCCAACACCCCCTCCTCTCCCCTGCCGCCTGCCTGCCCGCCTGCCTGCCCTGATCACTCAGTTTTTTTCCCCCCATTTTGTTCAGGCCCGGCATTGAAAATGTTTACACTTAATGAGACCGGCTCTGGCTCGTCTTTGAAGCCCTAAAGCTTTTGAACGTTATTCTTAGCCTCGGCTATAGATCAATATCAACTACATTCTCCTGTCTTTCTGTTAGCTATCACTGAAATTTTTGCGGTAATGAATAATGCCTACCCCCCCCCCCCCCACACACACACACACACACACCATACTCTATGGAATTGTTTCTGATGAAACCAACAACTTCAACAACCATCCTAGCGGGGCTTTTGTTCATGACATTGCTGACAGAGCCATTATAACATGGGATCGGTCTCTTGATCATTAATGCAACAATAACGAAAGAGTAACTAAATATTCATATGAACTGACACATTGTTCAGCTCGTTAATGACGCAAGGAATTAGAAATAAGGCTGAAACGATGGATATAGATGAATCGTAATTGAATAAACTCATTTAGCAATTAGATCGCAACCAGTGAATGGTATTTTTTCGCAATTTATCATGGGTGTGTTCTCTCCCACTTAGCCATAGCCTTTCCACTAACTTAACTAACGAGGACTGAGCAATATATCTTCCCTTACAATCTGTATGCAGTCAGAATAAGCCTAAAGACACCATGAGTTGCTTGAATTAATTCAAGTTTTGTTTGCCTTTTATTTGAATAGCAGGCTAATCAGCAGCTGATCGAATTGCATCTTTGAATTAATTGTCTTTTCTGTTAATTAGTGTAAAAGAATAAAAAGCATTTTTTAAGGTGGTAGCTAAATAAGTATCATACTCCGATGAATCAATTCATTGTTTAAATCAGTGATTTTCAACCAGTGGTCCTTGAGAGGGTAGATGAAAGTCTTGAAAGCGTAAACATGAAATCAAATGGACCCTTGCCGGTCCATTTGATTTCATGTTTACACTCTCAAATGTTAAAATATTCATCATCTGAAATTGAATCATCCCAAGTCTATATACACAACTAGAAGATGAATGGTCATTTTTGATCTGTATGTTTGCCTGTTTTGTTTCCCAGCCTGGTATTGTGGACAAAATCAACAGAAATCTTTAGTTTTTGGGGTCTGTGCAGATAAAATGCCCTCAAATGGTGGTCCGTGGCTCAAATGCTGAATAAATAGTGGGTCCTGGTAATCAAAAATAAAAAAGCCCCTGGGTTTAAGCCTTAGTGTACTGAACGCGTTTTGGTGTCCTAAGCATTATGTTTTAACTATTGAAAAATAGCAGATCTACAAGCTCATGGCGCGCCACCGAGTGGCGCGCCATGAGCTTGTATCTCTGCTATTTTTGAAAAAATCGTGAAAATGTGATGCAAATCTTTGAATATTATGTTAGAAATCTAGACAGGACACAACGGGCAGATGAATCGTTAGTTGCATCCCCAATTAGAAACCAAAAAGCGAACGGAAAAGAAGAAAATAAAAAAAAGACGCCAAGTGGCCTGAGTTGCACTCTGGCAGCGTTGCTGACAGTTCAGCATGCTCCGTTGGTTCCGACGAGTTGCACTCTTGGCCCTCGAGTCCAAAGGCAGATCAGCAGGAATCAAGGAAGTGAATCGGAGGGTGACCGCATGCCCGTCCGGCTCCATGTAAATCGCTGGATAAACAGTGCAGCTTCACTGAGCTCAATGACCCTTGCCAGCTCTCCGTCAACACCGGCGAGGATCTCCAAATGACACGTCCGTGCTCCTCTGTGGCACTCGACAACACGCCGCAGATCAGTGGAGCTCGACGGGGCGAGCGTGACAGTGACATTGATGGGATCGGGGGGCTTGTTTTCCCCCCTCCTCACAACATTCACTTTGGGTTTAGTGGAGGTATACGGGGCAACGGCCCACCTACCCACCACCAGGCCAACCGCTGTGTCTAAGTGATTGTGTCAGAGTAGACGATGAAAAGTCTCGCCGTGGCGCTTTTGTGCCGTAATACAGTGGTTTTCAACCTTTTTTTGATCACAGGGCCCACTATTTAGTCAGCATTTGAGCCACGGACCGGCACCCTTTGAGGACATTTTAGCCCCACGGACCCAAAAACTAAAGATTTCTTTAGCTTTTGTCCACAATACCAGGCTGGATTTGGGAAACAATCTTCTACATTCTATAAATTGTTAGACTTGGGCTAATTCACATGATGAATATTATTACTCTTGAGAGTGTAAAAATGGAACCAATCAACCCGCAAGGGTCCATTTGGTTCCATTTTACACTCTCAAAGAGTGGTTAAGCATCATTTCCATCATTTAGCTGGGGACCACCTGGAACTCTCTCAAGGACCACTGGTGGTCCTCGGACCACTGGTTGGAAACTACTGCTGTAGTATGTGAAGATCTATTGAATGAAGGACTTTGTGATGGCTGGTGGGCACTGAGTTTGAAGACAGTAGCCCATGAAGGTTGACCGTACAGTATGTGTGTAATTTTGCCTAAGGTTTGATATGTGGCACTACACAAGCAGCTCTCTACAGTATATGCATATGGGAATAGAAGTTTTGTTTATGGTAATGATTCAGACTGATGTGGCCGTGGTGTGATGTTCCACCGGCATCTAATTAATATACTTAGACTTGTTTTTATACTCATACTATATGAGCCAGGTATACTTAAGTATACTAGTCTTAAGTATATATCTGTTTGAGAATATAAAAAAGTGAACTTAAAAGTATACTAGTCTTTAAGTATATATCTTAAGTATAGAAATGAGAACACTTGTAAGTATACTGGTCTAAAGTATATACCTGTTGAGTACATACAACGTAGAAGTAAACCTGAAGTGTACTTTTGTATTTTAAGTATAAAACAAGTATACTCATAGTACACTTTTACCGGTATATACTGCTTTTTGCTATTACCAGTAACCCATAGGATTTGAACCATTAGCAGAGAAACCATGCACGATGCATTACTCTTGAGCAGATTGACTGATTGAAGACATTAACCGTGTGCAAACAGTAACGTACAGTACAATTATACAATGTAGCGAAAAGGATAGTAAAAAGCCACAAGGACATGTTTCCATATGTAGTCAACTAATAAGAACTCATCAACACTCTAATAAGAACTCATCAACACTATACACAATAAAAGTATATTTGCAGAAATACATTGGGAGTGGGAAGACGGAAAAAAAATGCTTTTCTCATCCCTTATATTCTGAACAAAACAGAGAACAGAGAAGCAGAGAAAGAAGGAGAATTAATGCAACATCTGCGTCATAAATCAATGTACAACTGCGTGCTGAAACTCTTAACATGAGCATGAGTAGTGGGATGTGGGCCAGTTTTAAAATGGGTTTGGTGTTCTGTTGCCATGGGTGAGAGAGAGATCTTACACAGTTACAGTACAAGAAATCCTGTCAACAAATGGCATGCTGCACTGCTCAGGTATATACGCTATTACTTTTAAGACAAATTAACTGGTCTTAAACATTTAGGTCACAACACCTGTCATTCATTTCCGTCGACTGACCAAAGGAACCACTGGCTTGGTAGCAGGGGCGGATGTAACTTTTCCCAATGGGGGGGGGGGGGGGGGGGGGGGGGGGGGCAGGAGAAAATGGTATGGGGCGGCTTCATCGCCGTTGAAGCCGCACCCATACCATTTTCAGTTACAGGACTTTTATTAGGCAGGTAAAGCATCAATAATAACATCAGTTGTTGTTGAAGTTGCTACAGACATGCAGCATGCATAAATGCTAAAGGTCTGACTCAGAGAGTTTTCTGTCTTCAACGATGAAATGCTGTTGTGAGATCGTCAAAAGCAAAATAGAAGTGAAATGTGAAGTATACAGTACAGCTGCACATACTGTACCAGGATGTTTATCTCTGACTTAGGGCTACTCATTCCAGCAAGTTACAAATAATACAAGTCCAAAGCGCTGAAACAATTGAGAGCTCAGTAAATCCACAAGCTTGATTTAAAGCTTGAGTTGCAACGCAACGATGCAATGTATGCCTATGCTCAACGCAGGTTACGCTTACAGTTAAACTGAGAGAAAATATCTGCAAAAAGGCGAAGGCTCGCACACTGCACACTTAATAGTCTTTTTGTTGGTGTAGGGCTCAACAATGCAAGATATAAATACAACGCTGAGGAAGGCCTCACAGGTCAAAACACCTCTGTTGTGCCGTCGTGTTGTGTTGTGTTGGCGGCTATTTCTTCACTTGTACTGGTATATCCTTACAGTTAAGATATTTTCTAGTTTTCGGCGCAATATGCCTTTTTAAACCACTAAATGTGATATATGTACCATAAAATGTGAATTAATGGCATTTAAGAATAAATGTAATAATAATTACCACCCCCGCAGTATTAGGCTAGTGTAAATGGAGATATGAGCTTTAATTCCTAAAGAAAACAGCACATAATGTGCTTTTTGTGGCTTGACAATCGCACTCTGCCAGGCAGCCTTTCCTCCTCTCTCCCCTCCAGTGTTGCCAACTTGGCACATTTGTCGCTATATTTATCTCTTTTCCAGACCCCCCCTAGCGCCAAAATTAGTGAAAAACTCCTGGCGGAAAATCTGGTGCTTTTTTGATGGTGAGTTGGCGCAAAATTGGTTGACAGGCAGCAAAGATAAAACCCTCGTTTTTCAACATTTTTCCTGATAGAGTCCTTCTTCCTTCCTAGAAAGGACCATTGGTAACCAAATTTCACGCTGTCAAGAGTTAAACTATAGGCTATTTAAGCATTTTTCACGAATTTACATGTTTAGAAAATGCAGAAGAATTGTTACTTTAACCAACATTTTGCCAGTTATCTTACATTAGTCCGAGAGACTAAATTCAACATCAAACGGTGGTCCTCCTCTGTGGATAAAATGCAGAATAAATAGCGGGCCCTGGTATGAAAATGATTAAAAACTGCTGTAGCGCATTCTAGCCTATTTTGGAAGTGCCACTAGCACATTTTGGATTTTGGCAGTTGGCAACACTGCTCCCCTCAGCTCTGCTGCGGCTGGCTGACCGCTGGGGGTGTGTTCGCGCGGCGAATCCATCTCATTCTAATTATGATATTTCAACATTCCTTCTCCTCACGGACCCGAGCGCTCCCCCCTCCCTCCCCCACACAGATAACAGGTCAAGCTGACTATTCTCCCATTCGCGTCCCATGGCTTTGATAAAGGTCTCCTTTTGTCACAATAATAACGACCCCACACAGTGTCGGTGGGCAGGGGCGGATCATCTAGGCACGGGCATGGGGGGGGGCAATGCCCCCCTAAATACCCAGTCTGCCCCCCCAAACACGATGCCATGCAAAAAAAAAAAGATATTTCAAATTAAAGTGCTTATAATTAAAATGATTTGACCACTAAACCAACAGCATTTCATCATTGAAAACAGAGAACTCTCTGAGTCAGACCTTTAGCTTTATGCATGCTGCGTGTCTGTTGCAACTTCAACAACAACTGATTTTTATTGATGCTTTACTTGACTAATTAAAGTCCTGTAACTGAAAATTTTCTCTTGCCCCTCCAACATGTTGACCACTAAATGATTTGACCACTAAACCAACAGCATTTCATCATTGAAAACAGAAATCTCTTTGAGTCAGACCTTTAGCCTTATGCATGCTGCGTGTCTGTTATGCATGTCTGCGTGTCTACTTGACCCCCCCCCCCCCCCAAATGGGACATGTTACATCCGTCCCTGCTGGTGCGTCCAGCCTGCGATGTCTCATCATCGACTGATGACACTACTACAAGCGTGCGAGGCGGCAGCAGCGGCCCGGCCTGCATCTCGCACAGCCCCGCGCTCCTGCTTCATCAAACTCACTTACCGGCATAATCACCTCATGTTTCATCAGCGATTTTCCCCGGGAAGAAATGATCACTATAAATACACAAGGAAACAAATTAACCACCAGTGTCAGAATTCTAATGGTTTCAATTAGTCAACACTTTGGGGAGCGTGCATTATTTAGACTGATTGCACACCACTTCCAGTCCGTACATTTTCGAGCCGGTTAGCTACAATCAAAACACGTGTAGTGTAGTCCAGCAGATGTTAGACTTGTCCTAGGGTAGTCTACGAGCCCCGCGCTACAGTGATGCATGATTTATACTGGGTTGTGTGGCGGTGTCACGCACCAACAACAACCGATCTTACAAATTACCGTCCGAGTAGCTCCATCGGTAGAGCTCTCGCCTTTGGACCACAAGTTCGCGAGTTCGATCACAGGCACCGTCAAATCAGTGCAGGGGTGCGGCAAGTGGAATACTAGGATCTTATCGTAGGTGTGGCTACACTCAGTGATGAGCAGTGACTTGTTACAAGTAGCTAAGCTACATAGCTTATATTTTCCTGTAAGTTGTAGTGTAGCTTACTACATTTGTTCTGGGAATAGCTTGTAGTGAAGCTATACACTACTTGTTTTGAGTAACAAGGATTGTAGCTTCCTACATTTTCCCCACACACATTTTCAAATTTCGCTCATTTTTGATGGGTAGAAAACCTCTAATATACAGTACATCCCAAAATTTAGACATGCTACCATCCTAGGTTCAAACCCATCCCACCCCCACTCTATTTTGTTATTATGACTATTATTTAGAATGTTGGACATTAAGTTGAGATATATATTCATATATACACATGTAGTGTTGATGTAGCAAGCTACGTCAAGCTACTTTTGTCGTGTAGCTTGCTACAATTTTCTGGGGATAGCTTGTAGTGTAGCTTAGCTACATTTTTCCAAGAGTAACATGTAGTGTAGCTTACTACATTTTCCCAGTAACTTGCCCATGACTGGGCTTACACTTCTGCCACCCATCTCCCAGGGGTGTAGCACATTGTAATGGGGACAGACTCCCACATGTTACTTCCTACAAGCTCACAAGGCGTCATATCTACTGCATTTTGGTGGAAATGAGGTTAAGTATAAGGAGTTAAGGGGTGACACGGGGTACAGCCCACAATTGACTGTGTTGTGGGAGGGAATCTTTTGTCGCTACAACAGCAACTGCAGACTGTGGTGGTTCCTGTATGTCAGTAGAAGTGATTGAACAGTGAGGATCAGAATTTATGACAACCTTAAGTTATGGCAAGTGTAGTTCACCTTACACTGACAGAAAACAATAATGCGAAATTGGTACACAGAGAAAAACTCCCTTCATTATAATTTAAAGATGGAGTGGCATGATTTTTGCATTTTTTTCCAATTTTGTACATGTTTAAAAGGTGACAGTACTTGATTAGACGCATCGGTGTAGTTTTTATGTGCAATGATGTCACTTTGTATTTAGGGTTTCCTCCTGAGGGCTGAACCTTTCCAGTCAAACGTACCAATGGGAAAAAAAAACTGTAATACAGTGACATCACATCATCAGCCCCTCCCCTAACGTCTCCCCTTTTATCATACAACTACAGCTGTGGGTGTGGCTTCAGTTTAGGTATAGCTCCACCCACCACCACCCACCAGGCAAACCAGGCATACTCAATGAGCTGGTGAGGCTGCCCACATAAAAATGTCATTTTAACATATACTGTACACTTTTTTGGAAAATATCTTCTTCCTCATATTCCAATAATGTCTGATGATCATGTTTTAGGGTGGAAAAAAAATCATGGCACTCCATCTTTAATGATACAATGATCATCTTGGCTTGGCGTGTAAGACGGTTTTTGACATGTGTTGCGTGCCTTCTCTTTTGTAACTGTAGACTTGTGTCACTTAATTCACTGGATAGCACCTCCAGGACACGAGCCAATCGGTCAGAACAGCAGGGGTTTGTATGGCCTGTGTGGGTCTGTGTTCACTGAGGGAGCTCAGAGGGAGATCTGGTGCAGACGTTGCTTTCACATAGACGTGTATCGATTTTGAACTGCAGGTCGATCAATAAAGCATATGACAAAGCCGTGTAATAGTCAGTACTATATGCAACTGGGAGGATCTCGTAATAAAAGAGAATGATGAAAGCCTTCGAGAAAAATGAACTATTTAAAAACGTTTTTTTTTTTTTAGTTCATGCGTTTGTTGTTGTTGCTTTCGACCCTGTTGAAAAGCGAGTGTTTTCTTTATCCACTTAACCCTGTCTGTACTCAGCGCTTTTGGTGTTTTAGCTGTTGAAAAATAGCAGATCTACAAGCTCATATCGCGCCACCGAGTGGCGCGATATGAGCTTGTAGTTCTGCCATTTTTGAAAAATTGTGAAAACGTGGTGCAAATCTTTGAATACATTATTTCGGAAGCAAACATTTTTTAACTCAAATCTTTGCTTCTGGGGGATCCCTAGAACAACATGTTTTTTAGATGAGGTTCTGCAGCTAAATAATAGATATTTCTGGGGGTCCTTCCTATGAAATATGTTAAGCATCACTGACACAGAAAGAGGTTTTTCCAGAAAAACTAGAATCTCGCGCCAGGGACTAGAATTTAGTGTCACAAACTAGAATTTAGTGTCATGGACTAGAATCTAGTGTCGGGAACTAGAATCTAGTGTCAGAAACTGGAATCCAACTTCAGAAACTACAGTCTACTGAGAGGAACTAGAATCTACCGTAGGGGACTTGAATCTAGCATGAGGAACTAGAATCTAGCATCGGAAACTAGAATCTAGCGCTGTGAACTAGAATCTAGCATCAGGAACTAGAATCTGATCATGACACAATGGGTTAACCCGCAGGGAGGTTGCTAGTGTGCTATTTTACAGCATATTCTCCAAAACAACTGTCGGCAGCGGTAACATTATTATTATTATTCCATACAGCTTGTGCAGTATAATCCACGTCCCAAGCCGAATAATCACACCGTGAGTGTAAGAGACTCATAAGCAAACCATTAGTGTATGCTGGATGAGAATGCAAAAATGTTTCTGTGGTTGCACTCAAGGTTTGGGTGTGCATAGGCTGGAGCCTTTAAATAAAACATTGGCTGTATAGTAGACTGCAATTAATGGCGCAAAGGTCATTTCCACTCCCAGTGAGATCATTTGGAAGGATTTTGCTGCATGAGTTGTGATATGTTGTGCCCTTTTAGGACTAAAGAACTGGCCCATTGTTCATTCTGCTAGTTGTACTGACAATAATCTCCCTTTGTGTTAAGTGGACAGTGTATCACTAGCTGGCATAAGGGTACAATAGATAATGACAGAATATTTAGGCTGGAACTATTTCTTTTCAGTATAAAGCACAGCCCACTGCATGGAGGCCTGCCAACACCAGGGCAAAATGTGAGCCAACGTTGACTTGACATTAGATGCATACTGTATTCAGGACAACTCTTATCCACAGAATATAATATAATATGATTGACCACAGGAGCTATCTTATGGAATTAAGAGCCAGATATGGATAATGCATGATTATGCTTTGACCTATTGTGAACAACCTCTACAAGTTCTGATCACGTTGCAGGGTGTTATCATCTGCCAGAGCCCTAGTACTGACTGCTTATAGAATAGATAGAAATAGAAATTCCTTTATGGTGTGTGTGTGTTTCAGGGGCGGATGTAACATTTCCCAAATGGGGGGGCAGAAGAAAATGGTAAGGGGCAGGCTGCTTCATCGCCTGTGTTGCTTCGTGCCGTGGGTGATGAAGCCGCCCCCATACCATTTTCAGTAGTGTTTCAAATACTTTTAAACAGTAAGCACTGTAATATCTTGGGGTTGTTTTGCATGCCATCATGTTTGGTGGGGCAGACTGGGCATTGCCCCTCATGCCATGTCTAGATCCGCCCCGGTGTGTGTGTGTGTGTGTGTGTGTGTGTGTGTGTGTGTGTGTGTGTGTGTGTGTGTGTGTGTGTGTGTGTGTGTGTGTACGTACACGTGGGTGAGCAGCACTCATGTCAAACTCAACCAAGCACATGTGACCTGTCTGTGCATGAAAATACAATTCTCTAAAGAGTGATCTGTGATGAGAGAACAACACAGTTTATAAGGAATAAACACAGACAGAGTGCACTTATGCCCGAGGCAAAAGCATACTAAACGGCTGCGTAGGGCCTGTTGCCATTGGGAGCCCTCAAGCATCAAAGCATTTTTTAATTCCCCATGAAATAAATATGCACCCAACAGCAGCTTATTAATTGTAGTCAAGCAGCCAGAAGTTTTAACTTGTTTGAGTTATTGAGCATTTGGGTCTTTTCAAAGTGGCATCTCTAGCAGTTAACAAAAGAAATGAACAGCAATAATTTTAAAATCTACTGAAAATAGTAGATCTAGTTTAAATTTGTAGATTGGCTATTTTAGGCTCAAAGGGGAATTCCACCCATATTCAAAATTTTAGCGGGTCCTAGCGGCATTTGGTTTCATTTGCACCCTCAGGAAAAAAGGGGTCTGAAAGAAAAATCATTAACATGGTGAAATAAATCTTGCTGATGTCATCAGATGTATTTCACCATGTTAATGATTGTTTCCTCCATTTTTAGGAAATACAGAACTGGGGGAACTTTTATCATGTCCACACAACATCTCTAAGGTATATTAATGACATTAAAATGTTGAAAATGGGTGGAGTTCCCCTTTAAGTGTTTAAACGCTTGAGATGGCAACCTAAACATTAAGCTTTATGAGCACTAGGAACTGTTCCAAAATGCTTAGTCCAAATCCTTGATTCTGATTGGCAGGTCACCATCATGTGACCCGTGGCTTACAAAGTCAAAAAAGTCAAAGTCCTCAGATTAGTCACTCACGTTACCGCAGTGAAATTAGTTCTCCGCTTTTGACCCATCTCTTGGAGCGGTGAGCTGCAGCATGCGCCACGCTCGGGAATCATTAAGTTGATTTGACCCCCAATCCATCCCTTTGATGCTGAGTGCCAAGCAGGGAGGCATTGGGTCCCATTTTCACAGTCTTTGGTATGACCCAACCGGGAATCGAACCCCGGCCTCCCAGTCTCAGGGCGGACACTTTAACCACAAGGCCACTGAGTTGGTTGCCATACATACCAACATGTGGCTCTGGCAGGCCTGATAAAGACACCAAGCACCTCCTATTCCCCTGCCAAAGACAAGGAAATGTGGCTCATTTTACACAAAGCAGAGCTATTTTTGTGAATTTAATAGTTTTATGGGGTTAATATTGCGACAGATGTTTGTAACCATTTTAGAAAAGCAATAAGCCACTCAAGGTCGCAGGTTATCCTTAATTTTTTCCCCAGTGAGAGGTTAGAAGGTTAGTAAGCACCTCAGGTGTTTTTAGGGGTTTTCAACAGGTGGTCTGGGGACCAGCAGTGGTCCCTGAGAGGGTTCCAGGTGGGCCCTCGAGAATAAATGATGGAAAGTTGGTTAACCAGATGTAACTCTGAGAGCGTAAAAATTAAACCAAATGGACCCTTGCGGGTCCATTTGGTTTCATGTTTACGCTCTCAAGAGTTATTCACCATCTAAATTAGCACCACTTAATATCTCTATGTTTTGCCTGTTTTGTTTGCGAAAATCCATCCTGGAATTGTTACTTGTATTTTGTAGTAGTTTTGGGGTCTGTGGCGTGAAAATGTTGTCAAATGCTGGTCCATGGCTCAAATGCTGAATAAATAGTGGGCCCCGGTATCAAAAAGGTTGAAAACCACTGCTCTAACATGAAGCGTATTGTGAGATGGGGCTTATATTCAGGTGCGGCTTATACAAGGAAAAATCAGTATTTTGCCCCAAATTTAGCTGGTGTGGCTTATATTCAGCTGCGGCTTATAATCCGGAAATTACGGTAGATTTTTGAAAGGCATAGTGTATAATAATGGCCGAACCCAGTAAACGATCCCAGTCGGGTGACAGAACATTATCGTTTGTCTTCTGCAGACCAGTCTGGCCCCGAGTGCTACGAGGTTGGCCACTTGGCACCAAAACATGGAAGAGCCAATCAGTGGCTGTCAATCAGCTTGGGGGGCCAGAGAGAGAGCGGTCTGCAGAAGAGAAACGATAATGTGAATTCACGTGACCGGGATGTATACTGTACCAGGCTAGTGTTATGCCTCGAGGATGAAAAGGATATATCTTCAATGAATTGCCGTGATTGCGCTGTTGACCATATGCTAGCAGCTATATGTTTACCCACCAGCTGGCACCAAAGGAGAGAGGAACGGAAAACGTTCAGACATTCACTAGCTTATATAATCTATAATCAGGGGGATTCAAAGCAGTGGTCCAGGGACCACCAGTGGATTCCAGGTGGTCCCCAGCTAAATGATGGACAGTTGGTAACCAAATGGACTCTTATAGGTCTGTAACTCTTGAGAGTAGGGGCTCCATTTTTGTTACCGCTAAACCCCTTATCCCTCAACTTCTTTGCCTTTTTAAACTATTAAAAAAAAAAACATTTTTCAATCATTTAAATGGACAGTCTACGAGCTCATAATGTGTCAATAGATTGGCATGTTGAACTATTCCAAAAAGTTTTTCAAAATAGGAAAAAAAAAATGATAAGGGGTTTAGGACAAGGGGTTTAGATGGTAACGAAAATGGAGCCCTTGGTCTGTAACTCTTGAGAGTGTGAAATGAAACCAAATGGGCCCTTGCGGGTCCATTTGGTTTCATTTTACACTCAATTACATATTTTACACTGAATTACTTAATTTTTCAAGAATCTACCCAATTAGAAATCTGGTATATTTTGACCAACGTTTGGCCAGTTATCTCTCCTAAATTGTAGACACACACTTGTCTCCAAGAGATTAAACTCAACATCAAATGGTGGTCCGTGGCTAAAATGCAGGATAAATAGCGGGCCCTGGTATGAAAAAGGTCGAAAACCCACTGATGTATATGATAAAAACTTCATCTTCGCTGAAATTAATGCCAAAACTTGATACATAATGATCCAGTCAGTCAGCGTCTCTCTCCCTCTCCTTTTCAAACTTTAAAGAGTGATTTGGCTGAAATCAAATTCTGCTTAGCCTAGGGCCCCCAAAAAACGCCTGCCCTGAGGGAAAGAGTTAAAAAATAAATGCCTACGCCGTGGCCTAGTGTGTGTGTGCGTGCGTGTGTGTGTGAATGATGGAGTGAGTATGCAGCTCACCGTCTCCCAGCTCACGACCACAGTTAATTATTCACCAGGGCTGTGCGGCAGAGATGAACCGAGGGGCTTTGGGATGAAGGCACTGGAGAGGGGAAGATGAAATTATAAAATCCTAATGATGGAACTCCGGCTGAATGGTAATTTCTTAAATTATTTTTGTCCGTCTGACTAGTTTCTGGTACTAGATTTTATAGTCGCTGGCATTAGTTTCTAGTTTCCAACGCTTGTTTCTAGTTTTCCCCGCACTAAATTCTAGTTCCTGATATTTTCTAGTTTCAAGGTTCAAGGTTCTTTCTTATTTGTCACTCCAGTGTATGTCAGGACATATACAGGGATGAAATAACGTTTCCATTGTTCCCCAGTGCATTAAGACAATAGACAGTGCAATACGAAAAAGGACAAATACAAACAATACAAGAAACAGTAAGTTTCTAGCTTGGAGTTTCTGGTGTTAGCTTCTAGTTTCGGATACTAGATTCTAGTTTTTTGGCACTAGATTCTAGTTTCCGACGCTAACATCTAGTTTTTTTGACACTAGATTCTAGTTTCCGACGGTAGAATCCCATTTTTTTAACTATGTTCCTGTGTAAGTGATACTCAACATAATTTAAGGGTCTCTAGATTCATCTATATTTGTCTGCGGACACCAGTCTGAAAACATGCTGTTCTCAAGATCCCCCAGAAGCAAAAGTCTGACTCAAACATGTTTTGCTTACGAAATAATATTATGGCCTATTCAGAGATTTGTGCCACATTTTCCACGATTTTTTTCAAAAATAGCAGACCTACAAACTCATAGCGCGCCACTCGGTGGCGCGCTATGAGCTTGTAGGTCTGCTATTTTTCAGTAGCTTAAAGGAAAACCAAAACACGGTATGCCTACAGAAAGGGCTAAATTGATTTTGAAGAGATGCCCAGACACAGCACACAGGCACGCCGAGGC
The DNA here is from genome assembly GCA_039105355.1 of Benthosema pterotum. Classification (NCBI taxonomy): domain Eukaryota; kingdom Metazoa; phylum Chordata; class Actinopteri; order Myctophiformes; family Myctophidae; genus Benthosema; species Benthosema pterotum. The sequence goes on along the minus strand of CM076983.1, from coordinate 49,382,223 downwards.
GAGACAGGGAGGGGGGAATCTCTGCGTATAATACTCCTAGCACTATTCACCCCTGCATGGTCGTCTTAGTGTATGTAGTTATGTAGCAGAATCTTGTTTACTGAATATTTCGTGAAGATTTTTGTAAACCATGTTTTTTCTGTTCTATGAACCCTATGGAACATGAAAAAAGCGGTTTTACATTTTTTATCTTTGCCAGAAAATATTTACCCATAACATCCCATATAATGTAATAATTAAAATATAATCATACTTTAAGAAGCACATGTGACATGTCAAACTAGGGGTTTTTTCATGCTTCTGAATCCATCCAAGCATTAGTTTTGCCCAAAAAACATTCCTTGGGTTAAAATCGACCATAGAAATCATGGAAAATGTGATGAGGTCAGCACATTTGGGCAAGTATCTATGGTCGATTTTAACCCAAGGAATGTTTTTGGGCAAAACTAATGCTTGGGATGGATTCAGAAGCATGAAAAACCGCTAGTTTGACATGTCAAATGTGCTTCTTAAAGAATTATTATATTTTTAATTATTACATTATATAGGGGATGTTATGGGTAAATATTTTTCTGGGCAAAGATAAAAAATGTAAACCGCTTTTTTTCATGTTCCACAGGGTTCATAGAACAAAAAACATGGTTTACAAAAATCTTCACGAAATATTCAGTAAACTACACAATGACATGGACTATAAGCTTCTACTCTGTTTTACTGTTTTGTTGTGCTCTTCTCTCCTCCTCTGCTTGACCTCAAATCTCACTTGTCTGCCCAACCTTCCCCCCACCCCACCCCACCCCCCCCCACCCCCCCCCCCCATGAGTCATGACCCGGTACTGTAGCATCAGCTGTACAAGTAATTGCTCTTTGTCTCCGTCAGGCCGACGCAGGGGCGGATGTAACATTTTCCAATTGGGGTGGGGGGGGGGGGGGGGGGGGGGGGGGGCAGGAGAAAACTGGTATGGGTACGACTTGGTTTTGTGGTACGATTGTAGTTAGTAGCATAGTGTTCCAAATCATTTAAATTGTAAACGCTTTATTTTACATATATTTGAAATTTTGGGTTGTTTCCATGCCGTCATGTTTGCTGGGGCAGTCAGGTCATTTAGGGGGGCATTGCCCCCCATGCCCATGCCTAGATCCACCCCTGGGCCGAAGGCATTGGGGAGGAATCTGTTTTGCACTCTGCCTGTGTGTGTGTGTGTGGGTGTGGTGTGTGTGTGTGTGTGTGTGTTGTGTGTTTGTGTGTGTGTGTGTTGTGTGTGTGTCCATCCATCCATTACGTTAGATACATTTCCATTTAGATAACCTCTGGCCCCGTTAAAAAATTTGTCAAAATTTGCGCAACACCTTCCAACTAGGCTAAGGAATAAAACACATTGCCCTGTTACAGTGCCAGTAAACAGGTGGATTTTTGCAAAACATAGCAAACTTTGCATACACTCTTCCTGGATGCCAACAACAAACCTCTGACAAATCAAATGTATATTACGCTACTCCTAAACATTTTTCCAAACATCACACACTAAAGTATATACTCCCGGTGGAGACCGAAGGGGACTTATTTTAGTTTAACTCTGCACAATAACGTACAGCAAAAGTGAAAAGAAGACCAGCATTAAAATGCATAGCCTACTGTATAGCGTTTTAAATGTTTTAAAGCAGTCAGTTAAAGTTGTTTTTTCTGCCAAGGGGATGAACAACTTTGTATGGTGGTTAGTTTTGCAAGTGGGTGAGAAATTCCCTGATGGCAACAGATGTATTTCACTTGCACAGGACACAGGACATATCGGTGGGAAGCCAAAACGCTTGCAGCCTCTGGGAGGATGTTGATTACAGAAGGAAACAAAGTCTTGTTGTTTCACTCCAGAAAATGCACTTGACAATTCTGTTTGTGCTTTCTACACTATGTTGCCTTGTGACTAGACTGTAAAACCAGTAGACATTTTCGTGAGGCTGCAGTAAAATAGGCGAGAAAGAGAGAAAACAAAATGATGGGCATGACTGACAGAGAAATGATTGCGTCTCATTATGCAAATAATCGGTTGTCCCTAATTCACCCAAGTGAGGAAGGCTAGACATGCCGGTACCAGTACCACCTGGGAAATCTCTAAAGTCTTACAGAAGATCCTGAAATCTTACTAATCGGACAGCTACCGCGCAAAAGGATACTGCCGTTTTAACCCATTGTGTCCTGACCCTCGATTTGAGTTCCTGACACCAGATTATACAGTAGTTCCTGACACCAGATTATACAGTAGTTCCCGACACAGATTATACAGTAGTTCCTTACACCAGATTATAGCTGCAGCAACATTATAGCTTTTGACACTAGATTCTACAGTAGTTTCCGACACTAGATTCTAGTTATTGACACTAAATTATAGTTTCTGATGATAGGATCTACTTTTGACACTAGAATTTAGTTTCTGACGCTAGAATCGAGTTTTTGACACTAGATTCTATAGTCTGACACTAGATTCTAGTTTTTTCTGAAAAATCTGTGTTCCTGTGTCCAAGGCCAAGCCAAGGACCACCAGAATTATCCATATTTGGCTGCAGACCCCTCATCTGAAAACATGTTGTTCTAGGGGATTCCCCAGATGCAAAAATTTGAGTTAAAAATGTTTGCTTCCAAAATAACATATTCAGAGATTTGCAGCACATTTTCACAATTTTCCAAAAATAGCAGAACAACAAGCTCATGCCGCGCCACTCGGTGGCGCGACATGAGCTTGTTGATCTGCTATTTTTCAACAGATAAAACACCAAAACGCGTTCAGGACACTAAGGGTTCATGTTGTTTACTCGTACCCAGCTCTTCTCAGCAGGACCAGCGAAGTCTTGCCGAGGTTTGTGTGCTGAGCCCAGCACAAGTCTGGATGTTCTCCCCCCTCTGTGCAGGACTCATCCATGAGCAAAGGATTTTAAAAGACTACTCCTCAGCAATGCCTGTTTATGGAACTATGATCAGGCAAATGCCTGTGACCACTACAAAGGGAAACATGGAGGGTACTTTCTACAGCAAGCACAGCTGCAAAGGGGCATCACATTACAATTCTAGCCATTTTCCAACCAGTGTTGGAAAATGGCTAAATCCAAAATGCACTAGTGGCACTTCCAAAATGCACTAGAATGTGCTAGATGTTTGCCTGGAATCGTATATATATAAAATGGTGAAAAATGAGGGTTTTTATCTCTGGCGCCTGTCAACCAATTTCACCCAACTCACCAGCAAAAAAGCACTAGATTTTCCACTAGGTTTTTCACTATTTTTGGCGCTAGGGGGGTCTGAAAAAAAAATATAGTGACAAATGCGCCAAGTTGGCAACACTGTTTCCGACCAATTTCACTAGCAGTACACTTTAAAAAAAAAAACACACACCCGCCCCATGCCAAATGCATAATTTGAATACAATCGCTTTGCAACAGGCTCCTTTCTTTGCATCTCAGGGAACCTCCAGTAGATCTTGCAAAGGGATACTTTTGCAACCAGTGTTCTGTGCCATAGATCATCTAAATAGGATCCATAGGGGCACCTGCTGTAAACTCCAATGGAGCTTGAGCGTCGCGGGTTCGAGTCCCTCTTCCCAAAAGCTTTTATGCATGTCACACTCCCATCTTTTCTGCCCTTGGGAAAGATGGTGCCCTTGCGGAAAGATGGGACCGTGACTTCCCTTGTGTGTGAAGTGAGAGGTTCTCTTATCATATTACATCATATTCCGGGCTCATTCAATTTCAGTGGTACACACAGACAAACAAAGCTGGGTATAGGAGGGGCTAGCGCCCAGCAAACAGATAGGCCCAAAGAATGTTTCCATCCAAACTGTCTCCTTTTTCTTTAATTTTCTTTACTTTAAAAAACCTATATTGGACATACGGGGCTCCATTTTCGTTACATGCTAAACCCCTTATCCCAAATCCTTTATTTTGTTTTTACTATTTTGAAAAACTTGGAATATTTCAACATGTCAATCTAGTCTAGTCTTTGCAGTCTTTGCCCATGTCCAACATGGGCTCAGTGCTAGTCTTTGCACTGAACCCATGTTGGACACAGCCACAGAGTCGCTAGCATAACGGTAATTTATACATTTTCCGTTTTTTTTTTTTTTGTGACAAGGCAGTCCGTCACAATTAATCATGTTATCCGCTCTGGCATTCCCGTAAAGACCCCACACCCAACCTCCGGAGTCCAGAACACCCCATCCGCGACCGATATCCCCACCCCTCTGTCAGCCCATCAGCTCGCGGAGGGGCCACGGTTCACAGCGGAATGCATGCTGATTGACAGAGATAAGACCCTTAATTAGGAACCGTGATTGGGGTCTCCAGGGGCAGGATGAGTGTGTGTGTGTGTGTGTGTGTGTGTGTGTGTGTGTGTGTGTGTGTGTGTGTGTGTGTGTGTGTGTGTGTGTTTGCCGTGTGTGCGTCAGGCGCGGATGTAACATGTCCCATTTGGGGGGGGGGGGGGGGGGGGGGGGGGGGCAAGAGAACATGTTGGAGGGGCAAGAGAAAATGCACCCATGCCATTTTCGGTTACAGGACTTTTATTAGTCAAGTATAAGCATCAATGATAACATCAGTTGTTGTTGAAGTTGCAACAGACACGCAGCATGCATAAGAGTTTTCTGTTTTCAATGATGAAATGCTGTTGGTTTAGTGGTGCCAAAATTGCAGTTAGTAGCAGTAGTGATGTTTCAAGTATCATTTTAAATATAAGCACTTTAATTTGAAACATCTCGGGTTGTTTTGCATGGCATCGTGTTTGGGGGGAGGGGGCAGACTGGGTATTTAGGGGGGCATTGCCGCCGCCCCCCCCATGCCCATGCCTAGATCCGCCCCTGGTGTGCGTGCGCAGCATGCATACATACGTGCATGCATGTAACAAGGGGGTTCTTGGTTTCCTGGCATTAGAAGCAGAAGCACAGGAGACAGACGTACATACCCTAGGCTTCCCAACCCACCTCCCCTCCGCTCCCCTACTCCTCCCACAATTAGAGACACATCTGCTATCAGCAATCAGCTCTGTGTCCCTGAGAGAGAAAGGATGCTCTGCAAGCGACTATGCCTGCCTGCCAATGTCATTCATTGTCCCCATCGCTCTCCCTGCTCCCTCCCCTGATGGATGATGGAGCCGATAGTGGCGCTGCCTGTGTGTCTTGCTAACACAGACACACGGGAAACATCGGCGCATGGACGGCGCGTGATATACACACTGTGTTACACTGCACAGCTGTTGTGTGCATGTACCGGTACATGCATGCATGCATGGAAGGCTTGTCTGAAGACGACCTAGAGAGAGAGTCTGCACTCATTGGCGTTTCTAAGCAATTTGGAGCCCTATAGGCAAGATTTTCCATGGAGCCCCCCCTTACCAAATGGACCCATAAGGGTCCAATTGGTAAGGGTCCAAAATCTCCTGTAAAATAGCAATAAAATTCGGAACTATTTTTAAACTAAATAACATATAGACCTGCGCAGTGATGCCATCGCCCCTGTTCCAGAAATGGATTCCACATTCACTTTTCACATAGACTTTTTCGAAAATAATTTATATAGAAGGCGATTACGCCGCGGCACAAAGCCAACTTGGGTCGTGACGAATCATGATGACACACACAAACTTTTGGGACAATCAAATAATTTCTAAGATGAAAAACAAAACAAAAAAAATCTTGTATCATGCGTTTTCTACTTCTTGCTAATCAGATATTACCGTATATGACGATATTGTGTTTGTTGTCATGATTTGTCACGACCCGAGTTGGCTTTGGCCGCGGTGCAATCGTGTTTTTATTTAACCATTTTCGAAAAGTCTGAGGAAAATGGATGAGGATTCCACTAGTGGAACAGGGTTGGTGACATCACTATGCAGGTCTGTTATAGGGTTGTGGCTGTATTATTGGCACGCTTGCACATAAAGACCAAACATCTCCAAATGTCTGTAAAATAAGTCGAAATTGACAAAAGTACTTAATTCGTTATTAAACTAATAATGACACAATATTTTGCCATGGCAGTTTCTGTGTAATATATTACCGTATTGTCCCGAATATAAGACGACTCGGTTATAAGACGACCCCCATTTTTCAAAAGCTATTTACAGAAAAAAGAACATTGAATGTCAACTAGTATAGTCCCTGAATATAAGACTACTCCATTTTTGGGATATTTCCATTGGGAAAAAATCATAGTCTTATATTCAGGTCAATAGGGTATTTAAAAAATTAACATTAAGTTATGATTAAAAAACAAAGTTACTGACACCTTGAACTCAATATTTGGTAGCACATCCTTTGGAGTAAATGACTGCTGTCAAACGCTTCCTATAGGTTTCAATGAGATGCCTACACATCCCTACAGGGCAGTTTGGACCACTCTTCTATAGGTTTCAATGAGATGCCTACACCTCTCAGGGCAGTTTGGACCACTCTTCTATAGGTTTCAATGAGATGCCTACACCTCTCTACAGGGCAGTTTGGACCACTCTTCTTTTGCAAACCGCTACAGTTGAGCCAGATTTTATATGCAACTTGTGCAAGGGTGCCAAAACTTTCAGCCACAACTGTACTGTATGTGTTTTAAACGTTATAATTATAGAGGACAAGTATAATGTATTTATCCATATTAGGCTTATTAGCCTGGTATCCCCCCTCCCTCCCCTCATGGCGCCCTAGGCAACTGTCTAGTCTGCCTAATGGCAAAAACACCCCTCGTCTGCACTAGACTTCCGCACCGGTAATACATGCACACATTTACACACTTCTACAGTACAGTCACTCGCACTATCATGCACGCGCACACGCACGCACACACACACACACACACACACACACACACACACACACACACACACACACACACACACACAGTTCCATAGTGCACTTAGCACTGTGGGTGCAGGCATTTATGCATAATAACTGGACATTGGCTAAGTGTATTTATCGGCTAATAGCCATTCGCAGTACACTGTAGCATGGCACATGAAACGGATCGTAAATCGTGCTGCTCAGGTGCATAAACGATCGCAAGCACGTACAAATTCAACACACAAACAAACGCGGATTCATATGTTTAACCCGACGTTACACATTTAGTGCTAATATCTACTTGGCACAGGGTTTCCCGGGGCACGGCCTTTAGATTTACAGCGGCGGCATTAGACTGCGGAGGTTTTTTACAGCGCCTTGTGAAATGTCACGTCACCCCTGTGTGGCAAGTTTTACGACTTTAATCCGACCGGGGGTTGGGGGGGTGGGAAGGCGACGACACGGACACAGCCATAGCGCGCTCACTGTAGCATGTTCAAAATGCAGTAATAGTGCATTATGACACGCGAGCGTACAGTACATCACGGTTGCGCGGCGATATGTGCGAACGCCAGCATGTTGTCGGTCGGAGGCCAAATTTATGCTCACATATGTCTGCTGCCTATACAGTAATTCCAAAATGTAGGGGGAGCAGCACACCGTCATTTGAATAATCCATCTACTGTACAGTGTACCAGGAGAACGAAGGAGGGTAAGTGGGGTATTTATCATGATGAATAAGTCAGTAAGGCTGCATGACTTAACAGCGCATTAGTTTCTGCATGACTTAAATTTTGCATAGATTCTAGGAGGACCACAGGTGGAGCTAGCTGATAGCAGCTAGCAGCGGAGACCAACAGAACTCTAAAAACACTGCCAGAAGCATTTGAATATTTGAACGTTTGTTGCGCCTTTTTCCGATTTTCGGAAATAGCAGATACAAGCTCATACGCGCCACTCGGTGGCGCGCTATGAGCTGTAGATCTGCCCAGTAAAGCATAATGCTTATAACGCCAAAACGCGTTCGTACCTGTTAAATCTTGCATACGGAGGCCCAGGGTGCAGCAGCTGATAGCAGCAGCAGCGGAGGCTGAGGTGATGTTGTGGGAACTGACAACACTCACAAGCCAGACAGTTTTCCCTTTTTTTCCCCCCCCTTCTTCCGCTTCTTCTTTGAAAGCCATATGCTACCAACTGGCAGCCTTGGCTGTTTGAACTCTAGCCGCGCATTGCCAGAAGATTGGATATACTGTATATTCTGTCCCCCAAAGACTCCCTTTGTACTTTGCATTGGTTCTGCAATGCAGTTTTTATGTTTTGTTTTGTTGAGGGGCGTTACCCTCCCTCCTATAGAGCTGCGCAGTGACGTCACCGCCCCTGTTCCGGAAGTCTTTTCCCCATTCATTTTTCTTATAGACTTTTCGAAAATAATCAAGACGATTACGCCGCGGTCAAAGCCAACTCAGGTCGTGACAAATCATGACAACAAACACAATATCGTCATATAATATATAATTAGGAAGAAGTAGAAAACGGCATGATACAAGACTTTTGGTTTCGTTTTTCATCTTAGAAATTATTTTATTGTCCCAAAAGTTTGTGTGTGTCATCATGATTCGTCACGACTCGAGTTGGCTTTGTCTGCGGCGTAATCGATATAAATTATTTTCGAAAAGTCTATGAGAAAAATGAATTGGGAAAAGACTTCCGGAACAGGGGCGGTGACGTCACTGCGCAGCTCTATATCCAGCTATAGTGTAGATTTTTGTACAGGTGATACTACAGGGATATAGGGATCCCTGTAGATTTTTGTACAGGTGATACTACAGGGATATAGGGATCCCTGTAGATTTTTGTACAGGGGTTTTCAATCTTTTTCATACCCACTGTTTTTTCTGCATTTTAGCCACAGACCACCATTTGACGTTGAGTTCAGTCTCTTCGACCCGAAAAGGATCAAGTTCAAGTTTTGGTCCACAATTTAGGAGAGATAACTGGCACAATTTTGGTCAAAAATAAGAATTCTTTTACATTTTCTTCTACAAAATAACAATTCTTGAAAATTAAGTCATTCAGAGGTTTAAACGTTATTTAACTCTTGAGAGCAAAAAATGATGTATAATTTCACAATCTCAGGAGTTACAGGTCCATAAAGGGTCCATTTTGGTTACTAATCCTCCTCTCAGGGACCACTGGCGGCCCCCGGACCAGCGGTTGAAAACCCTCTGTCCTAATACAAACATGAAATCCCATTCACAATGAATGCCGAGAATGTTCATATGTGTATGAGAAAAATCGGCATGTTAGGCTGATGATGTAGGGCAGGGAAAGGTGCCCACACTTTTTTGACTTGAGAGCTACTTTCAAAATGACCAGCTCAACAAGATCTACACAGATATACACCCCAGGAAAGTTTGACTTTGAGGTGATGATGTTACTTACTGTTATAGTGTTTAAGAATAATGCGCTTATAATGAAAAATGGGGGGGGAATTGGAAGGTTTTCTTGTATATGCTACTACTGACATCCACAATTGGGTAAGAGAACTGGCAAAACGTTGGTCAAAATAACAATTATTCTCAATTTTCTAATTGTGTGGACTCTTGAAATTACATAATTCAAAAGTTTAAATATAACTTAACTCTTGAGAGTGTAAAATGAAACCAAATGGACCCGTAAGGGTCCATTTGGTTTCATTTTAACACTCTCAAGAGTTACAGATCTATACATTTTAGGAGACTGTCATGTCATCTACCTGCATGGCCTGTGTGATCTACTGGTAGATCACACAGATCTACCTCACTTCACAGCGTTTCATCTCTGAATTGTTAGAGAAAGGAGGTCTTGCACACCGTCTTCATTTATACAGTAAGTCAGTAGTCTACTGTCTATGAATGACAACATTTGGGTCTCACAGGCATCAGGTTACCACCCACCAAATGTCACTAGGTTTATAGAAGCAGGGACGAGATCTTTGAAAAAGTAGAGAAAACCTGCAGGGATGGCCCCAGGGATGATATACACACACAAACACTAGCACAACCAGATTAGAAGAAAACAAAAAGAAAGCTATCTGGCACACTGCAAAGAGCCTAGCCCAAAACAAAAGCAAAATGGAATGCTCTCCATCACTAGAAAGTGATACAAAAAAAAAATACATTGACTGAATACCTGAACCAGGGGAGAATGTAACATTTCCCAATTGGGGGGGCAGGAGAAAATGGTATGGGTTTTTCGGTTAGAGGAAAAGCGTCAATAACATCAGTTGTTGTTGACGTTGCAACAGACACGTGATGTGATGGTTTCAATGATGAAATGCTGTTGGTTTAGTGGTACAACAATTGTAGTTAGTAGCAGTAGTAGTGTTTCAAATCATTTTAAACATAGGCACTTTCAATTGAAATATCTTGGGTTGGCATGCCATCATGTTTGGTGGGGCAGACTGGGAATTTAGGGGGGCATTTCCTCTCCCCCCCCATGCCCATGCCTAGATCCGCCCCTGACCTGAACAGCGTAAAATCTTAGGAAAGCGCTGACCAGATACAGACGGAGTAAACATATTAGCCCAGGAAATTAATGACTCGATCGTTCACTTGATGGTACAAGCACCAAATTTGGCACACAAGTGCTTTGGGACCTACTCTCTCAGAAAAGTACATTGTCCAAACGCAAAAACAAAATGGCGGCCCACAAAATCCAAGACGGCCGCCCAGAAATGTGTTTTTTTCCTTCATAACTTGAAATGCATTGATTTTATGCCCCATAAATGTATTGAGGATTAATATAAAGTTGGACATTACGGACAATTTGGTACCAGGTACATGTCTGTATGTACTGCAGGTCTTGAGATACAGCATATATTTTACAGTCTGGGGAGAGCTATATAGCCTTGCAATAGAGAAAGTCCACCACTAGCCTCGACACCCAGGCTTTCATTTTCGTTCGCCTTGCGCGAAAACGGAAAGCCTGGACTAACGCGCGTTGGAAAATGGCCTTGAGGGGCGTGTCAACCTTCCGGGGTGGGCGTCGCTCTAAATGATTTGACGTAGAACAGCAGTGGACGGGCGGGGGAGGGGCCGGAGATGACGACACGTTAGTGAGATCAAATCAGAGCGCAGCAGTTCCGCCGTGTGGATCCCACGACACCCCCGCCCCCCAAGGCCAAAATCATTGAGGGCTAGACCAGGCTAGTCCACCACAGACAAACCTCGCTCTCAAGGGAATATCCTTGTTATGTGGATAATGATGCAATCTCTGTTTATGCTGTATCCCCAGCCAACTGTATATACTTTACCCATTTGCAACTGTTTTTCTTGTATTGAATTTGTGACACTTGCTATGGAAAACCTAAACATTTTAGTTTTCTCACGTCAATAAAGCTCCTTTGAAACAAGACCTGCCCAAGCAAGTCGAAACGCTGTAAGAATAGACGTTTGGCACAAAACAGCAGATATCCAATACAACCACCAAGGTGGCGGACGGTGTTGTGTGAGCCAGATTGACTATTTAAAACGGAGCATATGCTTTAACCCTTTACTGAACGCGTTTTGGTGTTCAAAGCATTATGTTACACTTAAGCTATTGAAAAATATCAGACCTACAAGCTCACAGCGCGCCACCGAGTGGCGCGCTGTGAGCTTGTAGCTCTGATATTTTTGAAAAATTGTGAAAATGTGATGCAAATCTTTGAATATATATTCTTTCAGAAGCAAATATTTTGAACTAAAATCGTTGCTTCTGGGGGATCCCTAGAACAACATGTTTTCAGATGGACGGTCTGCAGCCAAATATGGATAATTCTGGAGGTCCTTGGCATGAAATATGTTGAGCATCACCGATACAGGAACATATACTTTTCAGAGAAACTAGAATCTAGTGAATCTAGAGAAACTGAATCTAGTGTCAGAAACTACAATCAGGTGTCAAATAGAAATATTCTTAGATATTAAACAGGGCTTGACACTAACACTTGCCCGCTTGCCGGGGCAAGTAAAAAAAATGGTGGGGCAAGTGAAGACTGCTACCTGGTTGCCCGATCGGCAAATGTGCAACTTAGTGCACTATAACACGCAACACAAGATGAATTTGTCTTGAAGGCAGTCATTGCACTCTACCTCTGTGTCTTGTGTCAAAATGACCATTAATCTTCTACAGTGTAGACCTGGCTAATTAAGATGATGAATTTTAACTCTTGAGAGTGTAAAAATGAAACCAAATGGACCCGCAAGGGTCCATTTGGTTTCATTTTTACGTTCTCAAGAGTTACATCTGGTTAAACAACTTAACTGGGGACCACCTGGAACCTGGGGGGCAAGTGACCATGACCTGAGGGCAAGTAGAACCTGACTTGCACTTGCCCGATGGGCAAGTGCCTCGGAGACCTTAGTGTCAACCCTGTTAAAAAAAAAATCAAATCTACAATCAGATCTACATGCTCATATCGCGCCACTCGGTGGCGCGATATGAGTTTGCGCAATATGGTTGAACACCAACATGCGTTCAGTACACAAAGGGTTAAGTAGTTAAAGATCTGCGGGCATTTTCGTGAACTAATGTGAGACCTTGAGTGGTATTTCTTGCCTGGCTGCAGGCGGTTAGGATGCCGCAGCATCCAACTAACGAGATTGTCCGCAGGAAATATCCTGTTGAAGAAGCACATTACAGCCAAGGAGCATAGAGAGAGAGAGATATAATCCAACGTCTGTGAAACCACGAGTGTTTTCGTTCTGGGGAGCTGGTGCTGCCTGGGTCTTCATTAACACTATCTGTACTGTACTGGAAAAAAAATAGCAGATCTACAAGCTCATAGCGCGCCACCGAGTGCGCGCTATGAGCTTTGTAGGTCTGCTATTTGAGAAAATTGTGTAACGTGACACAAATCTTTGGATATTTTATTTCAGAAGCATTTTTAACTCAATCTTTGCTTCTGGGGAAAACATGATCCAGTTTTCAAATGGCCAAAATAGCATGAAATGTTTGAGCATGACATAGGAACATAGAATTATATATATAAAATGGAATCTAGTGTCAAAACTAGAATCAGTGTCAGAAAGAATCTAGTTCATAAACTATAGAATCTAATGTCAGAAACTATAGAATAATTGTCAGAACTATAAATCTATTGTCAGAAACTATACATCTATGTCAAAACTATAGAATCTAGTGTCAGAAACTATAGAATTATTGTCAGAAACTATAGAATCTAGTGTCCAAAACTATAGAATCTAGTGTCAGACACTAGAATCTAATGTCAGAAACTAGAACTAGTTCGAAATAAATCTAGTATCTTACTGGAATGTAGTATCAGGGAACCAGAATCTAGTGCCTGAAATTAGAATCTATAGCGTCACAAACTCAATCTAGCTTCGGGAACAAGAAATCTTCGCGCCAGAAACTAGAATCTACTGTCGGAAGGAATAGGATCTAGCATCAGAAACCAGAATCAAGTCAGGACAAAATGGCTTAATACCTACCTATACAGAAAAACTGGTTGCCTCAGCAACAAAGGGATTTGACTTCACCATGCCGCACGTCGCGGTAAACATGCTATGTTTGTGTACTGTGCCTCTGAATTTGCTTGGTCTCCTTCCTCCTTATTCGTCAGAAGTGCTGCATGTGTACAATATGCCTATGCCTCGGCGGTAAACAAACAACGGGAGCTATGTGTTGAATACATGACCTGAAGCTACTGTGTGGATAGACTATAAAGAATATAAGATGTTAGAGGGGAGAGAGAGAGAGAAATTGAGAGATGTTATCTCAGCCCTTTTATGGACTGACAAGAAGAAAGCTTTCTCCTTTGTGCAGGTCGGAAAAGCGCCAAAAGACCAGGAAATGAGGAGAGAGAGAGGGAGCACAGGCATGTTGAGAGTCTAGACTCTAGAGGTATACTGCATGATACAGAGAGACAGAGAGGGGAGCAGGGGCGGATGTAATATTTCCCAATTGGGGGGGGGGGGGGGGGGGGGGGGGTCAAGAGAAATGGTAAGGGGGCGACTTGATTTGATGAAGTCGCCCCCCATACCATTTTCAGTTACAGGACTTTTATTAGGCAAGTAAAGCATCAACAATAACATCAGTTGTAGTTGAAGTTGCAACAGACACGCAGCGTGCATAAAAGCTAAAGGTCTGACACAGAGAGTTTTCTGTTTTCATTGATGAAATGCTGTTGGTTTAGTGGTGACACAGCTGTATTTAGTTAGTAGCAGTAGTAGTATTTCAAATCATTTTAAATATAAGCACTTTAATTTGAAATATCTTGAGTTGTTTTGCATGCCGTCGTGTTGGGTGGGGCAGACTGGGCATTTAGGGGGGCATAGCCCCCCCCCCCCCCCCCATGCGCATGCCTAGATCCGCCCCTGGAGGGGAGATGTGTGAGTTCATTCAAGAATAGAAAATGGGTGAAATGGAGCAATTCCCCCTAGTGAATACTCAATGAGTGTGTGTGTGTGTGTGTGTGTGTGTGTGTGTGTGTGTGTGTGTGTGTGTGTGTGTGTGTGTGTGTGTGTGTGTGTGTGTGTGTGTGTGTGTGTGTGTGTGTGTGTGCGTGCGTGTGTGTGTGTGCGTGCTTCCTTGCATGCATGCTACGTATCGATTCATTTCGTCCAGTGCAGCTTTATAGGTATTCTCTTTAGCACTGCCGTTAAAGTTTTGGCTTCAAAAGCGCAAACTCAATGCCTCCAGGGCAGGCAAGCTCAGTAAACACATTCTCAACCTTCAAGCCACAGTACTATTGTGAGAGCATGAAAACAAGTGGTCCAAGTAGTCGTCAAACATTACAACTTCCGGATGAGCAAGAAATACCCTTCTCAATGCCCAAGGCATAGAGAGCTCTGCTGTTTGATTTGATTTAGAAAGAAATAGAGTACACACAAACAAAATAACTTCAATCAGGGATATTAACCTAAAAACACGAAATTATAGATTCAATAATAAAATAAATAAGAGAAAAATAAAACCCTATAACAGTGGTTTTCAACAGGTGGTGCGGGGACCACCAGTGTTCCCTGAGAGAATTCCAGGTGGTCCCCAGGCTAAATGATGGAAAGTCGGTTAACCAGATGTACAGATGTACAACTCTTTGAGAGCGTAAACATGAAACCAAATGGACCCTTGCGGGTCCATTTGGTTCCATGTTTACAGTCTCAAGAAAGAGTTAATAAATATCCATCATCTGAATTAGCCCAAGTCTACAGCTAGAGAATGTAGATTGTAGAAGATTAATGCTCATTTCGATCTGTAGGCCTATGTTTGGTTTTGTTTCCCAAATCCAGCCTGGAATTGTGGACAAAAGAAAGTTTTAGTTTTGGGGTCTGTAGGGCTAAAATGTCATCTAATGGTGGTCCGTGGCTGAAAAAGTGGGCCCTGGGATGAAAAAGGTTGAAAATCCCTGCTATATAACATGGCATGTCGTCGTGCACCCGGCTTTGTCGAGTGTCCATATGAACATAATTAGCTGTTCGCTAGCGCACGTTAGCAACGGTTACTATGTATTTGTAAACATTTCCTTCTCACCTAATGAGATGCGTGTTAACTGGCTGCAAATGAATAATCAATCATTTCAGTATCAAAGTGTTTCCTTGATACTGAAAGTTTCCAGGTGGTCCCCAGGCTAAATGATGGAAAGCTTATGTACCAGATGTAACTCTTGAGAATGTTAAAATGAAACCAAATGGACCCTTACGGGTCCATTTGGTTTCATTTCTACACTCTCAAGAGTTAAAATATTCATCATGTGAATTAGCACCACTTATTTAAGAAGTCTACACTGTTTTGTTTGCAAAACCAAGCCAGGAATTGTGGACAAAACCAAACAAATGCTTTAGTTTTAGGTCTTTGGGGTGAAAATGTAATCAAATGGTGGTCCGTGGCTCAAATGCTGAAAAAACGGTGGTCCCTGGAGTCAAAAAGGTTGAAAACCCCTGGGATAGGCTATGCACAATACAACTGCAATAAACATCTTTCAATAAACTAGAAACAACAACAAGAAAATGTTACAGGAACAATATCCAACGCAACCAACCTGAACGACCGCCTGGCAGGAGTTTTCATGCAATGCACAGTTATAAGACTGCGATAATTCGTTTCATTTATTTATTATCGCCTGGGTGGGTTAGCTGTGTATGGGCTTCCCAATGTTAAGCTATGTATTTGTTCAACAATGCCAAATAACATTGGCAGCTATCGGGTGACGAAAGCTTGTCCAGTTCAATATAGTTTAACAACAGTTCCTAATCTATATTGAACTGGCATTGGACAACAGCTTTTGGGGTTTGGGATTGGGGTTTAGTGAAGGGCTAATTGGAACGTGTTCAGATGAGTGAAGCTAAATGGGGTGAGTGATATTAGGGGGGCATAATCGTATTGGTAAATCCTCAGCATCATACAACATGATGGGGACATCAGCATGTGATGTTGTGGCCTGGGTAGTGTTGTAGTCGAGACCACTTAAATCGAGACCAAGACAAGAGCAAGACAACCACAGACTTGATCGAGACGAGACTAGCACCTAGTCCTACAGGGTCGAGATCAAGACAAGACCAAGACTGGTCAAGACCGAGGGCAAGACCTAGTCGTGTCATGCCCATTTTAAATTACAATTACAACATTTTTGATGATGAATGATTTTCAATCTTCTATTATTATTAACACTGAATTTGATTCTTGTGCCCCTGTCCACCATTACATTTTTAAACAAAACTACTAATGCAGGCTGCAGTATAGAGCAATCATAAACCACTGTTATGAAGTCAAACATGGCGTCCCCTTCACTCTGTCTCTCTCCATGTGACTGTGTGCCTCCTATGCTGCTTCCAGTGTGTCTCTATTCAGGACCCCACAATATCGCAACTCTGACACTAGATGGCTTTGGATCTCGCTGCACAGCGGTCGTTATGAATGGGTCCTCCTCGCTCCACACAATGAATAGAACTTTTCCTTTGCATTGTCTTGTCTCGAGAGGTCTTGTTGGCGATCGAGACCCGAGACATTGGCTCTGAGGTTGCAACAAGACCAAGACAAAATTATGCGAGAACAAGACGAGACGACAAGACAAATAAAGTGGAGAGCCGCGAGGTCGAGACAAGACCAAGACCAAGACAAAACGAGACAAAAACAAGACCGAGACAACGAAAAAACGTTCTTGAGAACGGCTCGAGACGAGGCAATGCCTCGAGAACTACAACACTAGTTGTGGGTAGCCTATACCTCAAAACAGCCTAGTGCTGCACAGTCAAATCTGTCCCCAGTATCACCCCGATGTGAGAATGTGTTGCTCAGTGCAGCTGCTCAGAACTCCTCATGTTGGAGTTCCTCATGAACTCCAACATAATAGGCGAACGATTGTCGAAAATAGCCGTTATACAAGCTAACAATGCAACTCACGATGTAACACAAGCAAAGAGATTTAGGGGGGAAAAGGGATGTGGGCCAAGCATGTAGGGTTTAAGTGAGCACATAAGCTTACATCACATGATGCAACTCAAAATTTGACATGCCTTTCTATTGGATGGGAAAACAAATATCTACTGCTCTACTGGAAAAAAAGACGCTAACACTGCAGAATTTAGATCTGCGCGATATAGCTCCATTATTCCCTCAGTGCACTTCACACA